>JAGFNQ010004413.1:261243-388743 GCA_024364735.1 Boesenbergia rotunda
CTGATCCTTGTAACATAATTTGTATCTTTCCTTTGATTGAGACTTGACCTGTTTCATGAGCTTTGTTCACTATAAGATCATGGATCTTCACAAGTGAAGGAGCAAATGATTGAATTAAAGCATATAGTTGTCAAGATTCTGGAGAGTGTCCATAGTGAATGTTTTTTCGTCTACTTGTGTCTATGGGGTCTGCGGCAATAATTTGGACCGTATATTTGATTTCACTTATCTGGCAAATATGGATTTTTTTTGGATCAGGTTTGTCTGCTACAATCAAAGTTTTCCATTTCATGGTTGACCAACTAGACTCGTAATGGTATTCACTATTCAGTTGTGTCTACCTGTACATGCATGTTGAGCCCTTCCTTTTGATGTCTTTCCACACAAGACCTAGACAATAAGGCCAACTGTTTTGAGTTGGGTTCCATAAATCTTATACTTTTATTGAGCACTATGCTAGCTTATATAATCATTGCCTTATAAAAAAATGGGTTTAACTTTGTGCTGATAGGTTCAGACAATTTTCACTGACTATCTCTACCTAACACAATCCTTTCTGTTGCAATGGGTGGTCCCATTCCCACTCCAGTTTAACCTTTTTTTTTCCCCCTCAGAACATCATTGTCGGTTTTGAGGTTATGCTCTTCCCTTGTGAAAAATCAGTGGCATTCTGATTTGAATTTTATCTTCTAACAGCATGTGGAATACTATCTTATCACTAGAACTTGATGTGGTAGCTAGTATGCCAAGCTGATACTAAAATCTATAACAGAACACAACTTGGTTTGAGATGGATTGATTAAACCAAATCTAGTCATGTCTTCTAAGAATAATGAGTGAAAACCAATTCATAATTGGTTCAGACCATATTATAATCTTCTGTTGGATACTGGTTTGGTCTCAAAATGGGGTTCAAGTTTCTATGACTGCAGTGTACTCAGACGCATACCTACCTGTACTCCTTGCAGTGGGAAGATCATTCTGTTCTTTGTCCAATCTTTGTGTACCAATTATACTGCACAGTGCAAAATCAATTTTTGACACTATGGTTTAAGCAAAGAGAAATCAATATTTCTAGAGTTAGGAATTTATTGATCAATTGTTGCTTCATGTGGATCTCTGAGATAAAAGAAAGATGGATCAGAAGGATGCTATCTTACTGCTTTTTATTATTTCACTTTTGGCGTATTTAGGTTTTGTCCTTCATGAATTTTTTTCCGTTTAAGCTGATTCTTTTTTATTTTGTTCTTTTGCAAATTTTAATAGACACATATAACCCACTTTCATCTTGTTTTGTTATGGACCCAAAAGATGTTATTTCCAAACAATTCCCTCATCATTAAAAGGAATGAATTGATTGAGTTGTCATAGGTATTTACAGTAAGGCATGAACTAATCATGTGCCATAAAGAGGTCACATTATTAGTTTAGTTGTTGAGTTTTATAAGTCACCTGTCTTAGGATTGTTTCAGTCCTTTGGTTTAGTCTTTCATGTTTATTAGTCAGTGGTTTCATGACCATCGAAGTAGATGAAAAATCTAAGAAGGGATCAGTGTATATTCATTCAAAAGAGATGTTGTCTCCAATAAATGCTAGGAGATGATTAATCAATGAACCTCATTTGCCTCTTCATCTGTGGTAAGGTTTCCTCGATGTGTACGAGAACTGACCATGGGTGACCAACTGCATCTTCTCAAAGCTTAAACAATAAGCGACCACATGTTGAGTACTGCATCTGCAGCAAAGTACATATTAGACTGTATTGATGTATTGGTGTGGTTGTTCTTCATCTGATTTAATCAGTTGTCAAGCATCATTTTTTCATTTAAGTTGGCTACATGACAAACTGAGCAAACAATATTGCCGCAGTCAATTGACTGGCAAACAACACTTATTAATGCAGCATCTCCCGTTCTACTTTTTTTTCTTTTCTGTGCATCTATGACATTTAGCTTTTTTTTTTTCAATAGGTGAGCTTTATGCGGAATATGAACCAAAGATGTTACTCCCATTTCTTCGCAGCAGTCAGCACTATAGACTAGAAAAGGTTTATCATTACATCTCAGCATTGTTTGTTGATTATTTTGACCAGTAAGTGGCTGTGTTATTTCTCAGGCATATGAGATTTGTATGAAAAAAGATCTCGTTAGAGAGCAAGTATTCATCCTTGGAAGGATGGGAAATGCAAAACAAGCTCTTGCTCTCATCATCAATAAGTTGGAGGATATGGAAGAGGTATCTGCATCTAGTTCTTATGTTTCAACCTCTCTCCACTTCTTGCCCTTATCTGCATTTTACTTATCAAATGATTCTGTTTCCCATCCCTGCATCAGCATATTATTGAATTCCTAAAGTTGGTAACTCAAGTGTCCAATTACATACAGGCTGTAGAGTTTGTGACTATGCAGCATGATGATGATCTCTGGGAGGAGTTAATCAAACAGTGTCTCAGAAAACCTGAAATGGTGTGTAAAAGGGATAGTAGTTTACATTATATATTCCAATATTTGGAGGTGATATTATTGGCCATTTCTTTAATTTGAATGAGCAGATAGGCATGCTATTGGAGCACACTGTTGGTAATCTTGATCCTTTGTATATTGTCAAAAAAGTTCCAGATGGATTAGAGATTCCAAGGTGAGGACAATGATACTACTTTAGGCCATTCAAATGCCTGTTTTATTTAGCCATCCTCTTTTGTTTTTTGTTTGACAACTTGTTCCTTCAATGTGTACGCAAAATGATTGCAATTGTATTATTTGATTTGAAACATACTCTATCCCTGGATTCCGTGTCATTGTTCTTGTGAATGATGCCACTAACGTTTATATCTCGTTGCCTTTAGGTTGAGGAATCGTCTTGTCAAAATCATAACAGATTATCGAACAGAAACTTCTTGAGACATGGATGCAATGCTATCCTCAAGGTTCAATTATAACTAATGTCCTTCTCATTTTTTCCTCTGTATAATTTTTTTCCAACTTCCTATAAATGTTTCACTCTTGATATGTTTTTTTAGACTGACTGCATCAACCTTTTGATCAAGTACTATAAAGAAGCTAGACGTGCAGTCTACTTAAGTATTGAAGAAGAAGCAGTGCGCAGGAAAAGGGAAGATGATGCAGCTAGCCCAAAAGCCGACAGATCAGCAAATGGTGTTAAGAATATGGTAGTCAAGTCCAAAACCAGGGGAAGCGGGAGATGTTGCTTGTGCTTTGATCCATTTTACATTCAGAGCATTTCTGTTGTGGTTTTCTTTTGTTGCCATGGTTACCACGTCTCTTGCCTTATGGGTGCCTCTGGTTCCATGAGTGAGACAAATAATACAACCGACAGTGATGACAATAACAGTGAAACTGAGGAAAACCAATCGAGTGGATCCCGGATGCGATGTGTGTTGTGCACTACAGCTAGTCGTTGAATCCTTTACTCAGAATTTTTTGAGTGAGTTGATTGCCGAGTTTAAGTGAGCATGTATATTATTTTTGCCTAATTGGCTTTCTGCATTATATGTTTATATTTCTTCGTTTTGCTATATTTTGATATGCCATGATTGTTTTGTATTTGCAAAGCCTGCCTTAGTCTTTGCTGCCCAAGAATGTAAGTCGCACCTGCCTGCATTGATTTATTTATCCATGTACATGTTTAGGTTAAAAAAATAATTATTCCTGAAATTTAAAGATAATTTGATACCATTGTTTTTTCCCCTCGCGTCTTTACTTTGAAGGTTAAACTAAAATTGGATTTGGATGGAGTATAATGCACAATACTTTGCCATCTAACGTCTAATTCCTCAAGCAAATGAGAGCTTAATTTATCTTTTATGCACTCTTTTATTTATTAATTATTTTTAATGTAGTATCTAATTTTTTTGAACCAATTAATTTTAGAGATGATTGGTTCGGAAGTTTCTTATTGGTCATCCGGATAAATCGAAAAGTGTTTATGTAAATCTATTAAAATGGTTGATATTTTTAGATTTGTATGTTATTGGACGAAATTTTTTTATAATGCATTATAGTTGAGATTTAAATTTTAAATTTTTTAATTATTCAGTGAAGGATTATAATTATTGTCTCGGAGTTTTTTTCCCCCTGTTTAATATTATAAATCAGGGTCTCACACAACATATGAGGTGAATAATTAGTGGGAAGAGACCAATTATAATTGTCCAATTTTATTTTTTAGACCTCTTCATTGTATCTAGTACACAAATTTTAAAATATAATATACATGTGGAATATAAAAAATAAATGTTATTGTAAAATTAAATATATTAATTGACATGATTATGAGTGATGTATGCGTTATCATTCAATATTATGGCTATAATCACCTTATTTTCATCTCCTTTGTCATTTGTTTTATAATGTTTTATTTCCATTTCCTTCGATTTCCCTCGCTTTTACTCTCACCTCCTGATGGGGTCTTTGTAGAAATTTCCATTATCATTTGTTTTATGATTTTTTATTTCCGTTTCATCATATTTGTATCTCCATCGTAATTTATTTTATGATTTTCATATTATCCATGCCTTTTTTTAGTGCTTCTTTTTATGAGATTTTGTTTCTTGAGTTGTTAGAATGCCTATGCCATCTTTCTTTCGATAATTGTTTCAACTGTTCGTTCAATTTTTGCCTATGAACAGACGTAATCTTTAAGTTCATGAAAAAAGATCAAAAATTAAGATATTTTCATAATAATATAATATTATCTATTTAGATGTAAGCTCTTACAATTTATTTTTGACATTTCTCAAAGATCTTATACTAATCTTTCATCGTTTTAAAATTGTAATTTTTTTCAAATCTTTCCAATATGAGACTTTCATTGAATCTCTAATATTCTTTTCCTCAAACGTAAGATCATCATTACTCTGGTCTGAGTCTTCCTGTGAGCATTTAGTCACTCTTAATATACTCCGGACCTCTCCGTGAATATTCGATTATTTTTTGACTTGCTTTGGGTATCCCTGCAAGCATCTGATCTGTTCTAGGTATTCGGGTCTCCTCACGAGCATCTATATCCGATTACTTTTTGATATGCTTTGGGTCTCACTGTAAGCATCTAATCACTCTTAATTTATTCCAAATCTCCCTTCAACTTCGTTCAAGAACTTTTCATATGACATCTGATCTGATGACTTTGATATCACTTGTTGAAACCTAAGGAATTTAGGTATCTATATAAAATATGACATTGTTCATTTAGATTTAAGTTCTGATTTTATTCTTGAGTTGGTAAAATGTCTTGTGATAATGAAAATATCTTTCGGCCTTTTAAATTTATGATTTTTTAAATATTTATTTTAATGTGAGACTTTAATACTACCGTGAAGATAGTTTTTGAAATTTGTTCTGTTGATTGATTTGTAGTTTTTTAGTTCTGGAAGTTGATCCTGGATTATGCTATTACGGTCGGAAATAACTGCATAGAGCAATAATAAGAAGGCGAAAATGAGAGAGTGAAAGGTATAGTGAATGATATGACATGATGTAGTATGACGTGATATTTTATATGCACACGTCCAATTATCGCTTGGACACCATCGGCGACCTTCGGCCGTCGCCCCGAATCAAACTATACCCTGGGGGACACTGTGAACTCGTCGAAAATCACTGCATATAAGATGTCATCTCATTTACTATGCTTTTCACTCTTTCATTTTCATTTTTCCTACCATTTTTCATTTGCATATAGCCCAAGTAGATTCTGTGATCAGTTTATTTATGTGATACACACTAACCAATTCTAAGTCATAATTAAACATTTCTTGGTTTACGTAGATATGTTTAGAGAAGGTAAAAGAGGTACATGACGGTCCGTGTATTAGTGAAAGGTGAAATCATTACCTTAACGATCCTCTGGCCCAGACCTCATAGGAATCCAGAAGAAGATAAATCATGATTATCACTGGTGTGGTGAGATACCTGGGGTCGAGAAAATTAATGCCAGTAGATCAGGATTTTATCTCCGTGTGTAACTGACGATCCTCGAATCTGTGACCTCCAAATAAATAATCAGGTATTTTATCATCCGATCTAGTCCATGGGGGCATGACGGTCCGTGTATTAGTTTTTGCAGTGGGACCGAACTGGTGCTGGAAACTCTATCTGCTGGCGGGTGTATTCAGATTCGGTGTGATTTAGTGTCTGACAAAAAATTTTAACTGTACGATGGTTGAAAAGATACAAGCGATCAGCTGTGATTTATTATACTGCCTCCGAGATAATGATAAGTATCAGAATATTTTTTTTGATAGATATTTTTTTAATTCTTTTTAGATATTTAAGATTTGAGTATCAATCTTAATAAATTAACGAATAATTTTTTTTAATAGCTGATTAACCTAAAAATATTAGGTTGATAAACAGTCAATTATGAGCGCTTCTTAATTTATTTTGATGGTCAATAAAAAATTTCCGTAAAATTGAATCAATCATCCACAAAATTAATCGGTGCAACTTAAAAATATAAACGTTCATTTCTTATATCATCGAGCGACTTGCTTTGCATTATTTGTGTTGGGTTCCACAGCATAATTAAAATGAGAAAAATGCATAGCGAAAAAAAAACGTACTATAGATCCAGGAGCATTCTTAGTTTCAATGTTGATGTAGAAAAATACCTTTTAATATGTAAAACCTTTTGCTTGGTCTAGAGAGCGAAGTCAATTTAAGCACGATTAATATGTTTTCATCTCCTCACGAGCACAGTCGTCGCTCATCTCACGAGTATAATTAGAAAATCTGGAAACCCACACAGTAAGACTAGCTACTACTTAAAGATAAGATCAAATCCTAACTTTTAGGATTGACACGATATTATTAGATAAGATTCTAATAAGATCGTGTTCCAAATAAAAATTAACTTAATCTCCAATTCCTATTAATAAGATTTTTTTTTTATTTTTCATGCATATCCAAAATGCAAGCAAAATACAAACGTTGATATAGAACAATAGGCTTTATTTGGTTTGGGCTAATTTGAAACAAAACTCAAATTCATATTAGATTAACCCATTAATTCAATGTGTTTAAGATTTAATTGATTAACCCAATAATCCATTAATATCCAATTAGATTAACTCATTAATCTAACAGATTTAAGATCCGAAATAAATTTTAAATTTAAACTTGGATCCATTTTAAACTCTAATATAGTTGTGCTCTTTGTATGTGACTCATTAGGTTCTTGTAACATTGACAATACTCTAAAATCTCTTTTTAAAGGCACAAGCAAGACATCATGGCTACCCAAATGATGAGAATATCATAGATCCGACGTAACTTGGTTATGACTATTTTATTGTATAACTTAGACCTTTTGTATATGATATCTAGATTGATTTATAAGGTGTCATATTCTTATTAATCTATGTGTTTTTTAATCTTTAAGTAGAGTAGAAATACTTAATCAAATAAACTTAATATTTCATATTGACTTATTTGAGCATGACCATATATTTTAGTAGTCATACTTAATCAAGGGCACATAGACATCACTTTTCGTTATATTGAAAGGATAAATTTTATTTACATTACTTACATTACTCCGCATAACTCATTGCATACCTAGTGAACAACTTTATAATCAACCTTGTTACTATTATATTTCAGAGATGTCCTAAGATAAATAAATTACATAAAGTGTTGGTGCAGGGTGCACCATAGTTTTGATGTTAGCAAAAGTTCACAATTAAGTCTTGTTGTTATGTGATGTGTTGATCTAGGTGAAGCCCTAGTAGGTCTGGAGGACTCGATACTAGGTAGGAAGTTTTGACAGATCGTTAAAACTAGGCAGGAAGTCCAAACAGGTGAACATCTGACAAGAAGTCTCGATAGGCCTGGAGGACTCGATACCAAGCAAGTGGAATCTCTAACAAGCTAATCCGATGCCAAGTTGAAGTCCAAACAAGTCTGGGAGACCCGATGTCCGACAGGTGAGGGAGGTAAGCTTCTAGAGGAGAGAGCTATGAAGTCGTGCCCCTCTGGGATAGTCTTGTTGTTGCCGGAAGCACCATATCGAACCTTGTTTTGATATTAGCAAAGGATTCAAATTTAAGTATTATTGGTGATCTAATGTGTTTCATTAAGTGTGCAGGAAAGTCCTAGTTGAGCTAGGCATGAAGTCTTGACCTGCAAGGTTGAGCACGAAGTCCTGGTCGAGGGCTGGGCACCGAAGACCTGACCGAGGGTTGGGCACGAAGACTTGATCTGGAAGATCGGGCAGAAGACTTAGCCGAGTGAGGACTACGGATAGAAGTAGAGATGGAATGAGGATCGGACGTCTCGAGATTCAGAAGTCTTGAAGGCCGAGCAAAAGTCTAACCGGAGGAGCCGGTTGGCAAAAGATAACTTTTCTTGAGAGGAGTAGGTGAGGACGCGTTCCCCGGAAGAGGGAACATTAGGCGTCGGTTCGACTTAGGATTTCATTTGAAATCCAAAGTCAAAATCAAGATAGCTCTGGTTGTTATTTCATGCATATTTATTATATGATTGTGTTCTTGGACTAACCTTGGTTGCAGGCTGAAAGAAGTGGGTTGCTGTGATACTAGGCGCTTGAAAGGGTTCAGGTGCCTGAGAACCCAGGCGCCTGAATGGTATCAGGTGCCCTAGAAGGGGTTCTTCCAACGGCTGTGCCACATCAGCTACCAGGTGCTTGTGAGCTCATAAGCGCCTCCATTGTCCCAAGCGCCCAAGAATGGTGATAAGTGCTAGTTGAGTCTGCGGATAAGGATGCGGCCAAAACGGGTGATGTGGCAAGCGCCTAAGAGCTATCAGGCGCCCGAGAAGCTACTATAAAAGGGGCTTCACCCCTTTGCCTTCAGACATCAAGTCAAGCACTCAAACATGCTACGACAATCTTCCGTGCTCAAGCCTTTTGCACCAACAATGTTCAAGATTGATGACACACAGCTTCAACATGCTCAGTATTTTTTCTTAAGTGTCGTCGGTATAAAAGTTTTAATTTCTGTTCTATACTTAAGTTCATATATTTGTAAAGCATTTTCCAAATTATAGAATTGCTCAACGTAAACGGTCAAGGACCGTGGGCCTTAGAGTAGGAGCAGTTACAAACTCCGAACCAAGTAAAAAGAAAAGGTGTTAGCCGTGTTTTACTTCCGCTGCGTTTAATTCTGATTATCAGAAAAATTTAAGTTATCGATATTCACCCCCCCCCTCTATCAATTACAATGATCCCACAAATGGTATTAGAGCGGGTGGCTCAATCTTGGTGAAACCACCAATTGAGTGTTTTTTTTTGGATTCTTTTTGCCTTTTCTTTCAAATAAAAAATATATTTGAATTCTCAAATATAGAATTCTCAAATATAGGAGTGCTTTTTTTGCCGTTTCAATTTTGAATTCTCATTTTTTTTACCATTAGTTAGAATTGATAAAACTATCATTTTTTGAAAATTTGTCATAAATTATTTTGTTATTATTTTGCCTTGAGATTCATGCAATCCCTTTTGAGCTATTTTTTTCCTCTCCTGCAATACTAATCCAAGACCAAGTCTTGGTACCTTCTTTGTTGATTCTTGTGTGTGTGAGGTTTATATAGAATGGCAAATCAAGAATGAAACTGTGCTCGTCCACCTCTATTCTCTGGTGAGAATTTCATATCTTGGAAGGATCTAATGGAATCCCACCTAAAGGCCCATCTGGATTTGTGGATGATAATCCAAACGGGGTTCATATTCCCCACAGAAGATGGAATATCAATCGCCTGGGTCAAATTGGATGAAGCAACACTAAGCAAGATCGAGGCAGATGCAAAGGTGACTACAATCCTACAATGTGGCCTAACCAAAGAAGAATTCAAGCGAGTTGAACCATTCGAATGTGCTAAAGAGATGTGAGAAAAGCTAATCGACTTACACGAAGAGACTTCTGACAATGAGGTCTTAAAAGGTGTGATGTCTGAATCATCGGAAGAATCGAACGATGAAGAACAAGCTCAAGTGAGCTATCTTGCACTCTTAGTACTGTTGGACCGGTGCCGTCGATAGAGGGGGGGTGAATATCGGCCGAAAAAACTTGTCGCAGAAGCTTGTGTTTCGTAGATTAATTTCAAATTTCAAAATTTAATTTTAAAAATCAACTTTCTCAAAAAATCTGAACATACCATAAAATTTAATTTCAAAACATAAATAATTTTTTTTAATTCAAATATAATTTTTTAATTAATTTCAAAATCTTTAAAAATCAAATTTAACTTTTCAAACTAAAATATTGTACTTAAATTTATTCATTAAATGCTTTAGGTTTCTTTTGTTCACTTACCTAAAAATTATTTAATCTAATTTTAATAAATATTTCTATACAAATAAATTTTTTTGGACAATCAATTTATTTTTTTTGGAAAATAAGTTTTGCAAAAGTCAACTTGGGTTATACTTAGAATTTATATATATATATATATATATATATATATATATATATATATATACACTTTTTTTGGACTTGAGTATTTTTTTTAAAAAAAAATCTCTTGTATTTATATTACCTGTGATATTTTTCAAAATCATTTTAAACATAGAATTTTTTCTTTGTAGTTCTTTATATTATTTATCTTTTTCAAAAGGAGAGAGAAAAAGAAGAATTTATTTTTCAAATCATTAAATCAAAGTAGTTTTCAAAAGCTTTTTCTAAACTTAGTTTTTTTAAAATATTTTGAAATTTTTTTTGTTTGAATCAAACCTTAAGACTCAGAGAAAATTTTCTTGTGGTCAACAAGCTTCCTAGGACTGTGGTAGGTTTAGGGGGTGTTCAAATTAAAAAAACTATTAGAAGTTTCAAAAATACTATATTTTCAAATAACACTACCTTTTCAAAAACACTTTAATATTCTCATTTTCAATTTTTTTTTAAATCTTTTCGTCTTTTGAACATCTATGAAAACATTTGAAAAATTGCTTGAGTTTGGTGAAATCTCCAAGACACATAGGAAAGTTTTCTTTATAGTTAACAAAGTTCTTAAGATTGTGTCAAATTTAGGAAAATTCAAATCAATGAAGTACTTAGATTTTCAAATTTTCTTTCTTAAGTACTTAGAATTTCTTATAATATTTTCTGAAAAAGGATACTTAGTTTTTTTTAAAAAAAAAGGAGGACCCCTCAAAAAAAAAATTTTCAAAGTTCCTTCAAAAATCATCTCCAAAAAAAGGAAATATGTAAACTTTCAAGAGAATATGGAGAGAATCATAATTTAAGGGGAGCATGTTACTTAAAGTGTAAATAGTTTTCAAAAATACTCCTTTTAGAAAACTCTTTCAAATGTCTTTCTACTTAAATTTTTTTTCAATTTACAAAGAAAATTTAACCTTTACTTAAGAAATTTTTTCTCCTTTATCTTGAGGATTAAAAATAAGTGGTCAAAAGTTCTAAACTTTGACTTATTGACCCATGCTTAGACTCAAATCATACTAGGAATCAAAAATAAGTGGCTAAAAATTCTGAACATAGACTTATTGACTCATGCTTAGACTTAAATCATTGAATTCTTTAAGCTCTTTTTTGCTTATCATGCCTGAACTTAATAGGAATATCAAATTAGTTCAAATTCTGGTCTTTAGCATTAATTCTGGATTCTTACTTAATTATTTATTATTTACATATCATTTGCTTTCTAAAAAATTAACACTTGATTTTTTTTTAACATTTTCAAAATTTTCTTATGGTTTTGCAAAACTTATAGGCTCTGATACTTAGTTTTTTTTTACCTTCTCCTTAATCAAATTTTATTCAAAAAGTGGGAGAGTAGAGAAAAATAAATATTCTTTCAAAGAATATTTGTTGCAAATATTTCTTTTGATATATGGCAAAAGGGGAGAGTAGAAAAGTAAAGTTAAAAATTAAATTTTTCCTTTTGAAATCCCTTTGAAAAATAGACTTTGTTTTGAAAGGATTTTTTTTAAAGGAAAATTTGCATATTTTTAAAAATATTTTCACTTTAAACTTAGAATTTTTGTTTCTTAGAAGTTTTTCAAACACTTTTTTAAAAAATTATAGTTAGTTTTTTTAAAATGGAAATTGCATGTTTTCAAAAGTTTTAGGGGGAGAATTTCAGATTAAGGGGGAAGCTTCATGCATTTTCAAAATACTTAAAACAAAAATTTTCAAAACATCCAATCAAAGTATTTTTCAAAAGTTTTGTAACATGATTAAAATTGATGTTTCAAACCTATTTTTGGAAAAGTTGGGAAATCCTTTACTTAAAGTTATTTTAGAAAAACTCAAATATCACGCTTAGATATTTTGTTCACCCATGTATGTTTCTGATATATGTGAAAAGAAGAGGAAAAGGTCAAAGTTAAGTGTTTTATATGGGATCATTGTAATCGATAGAGGGGGGGGTAAATATTGATAACATAAATTTTTTGGATAATCAGAATTAAATGCGGCGGAAGTAAGCAAAACACGGCTAACACCTTTTCTTTTTTACTTGGTTCGGAGTCTGTAACGACTCCTACTCCAAGGCTCATAGTTCTTAACCGTTTACGTTGGGATATTCTATAATTCAAAAAATGCTATACAAATATATGAACTTAAGTACAGAACATAAATTAAAGCTTTTATACCGACGACACTTAAGAAGAAATGCTGAGCTTGTTGAAGCGGCGTGTCGTCGATCTTGAACATTGTCGGCACAGAAGGCTTGAGCATGGAAGCTTGTCGTAACGTGTTTGAGTGCTTGAGTTGATGTTTGAAGCCCCTTTTATAGTAGCTTCTCAGGTGCCTCATAGCTCTTGGGTGCCTGCCACATCACCGGTTTTGGTCGCATCCTTATCTGCAGATTCGACCAGCACTTATCACCCATTCTTGGGCACTTGGGACAATTGAGGCAACTCACAGGCACCTGGTAGCTGACGTGGTGCAACCGCTGGAAGAACCCCTTCTAGGGTGCTTGATACCATTCAGGTGCTTGGGTTCTTAGGCGCCTAAACCCTTTCAGGCGCCTGGTATCACAGTAGCCACCTTCTTTCAGCCTTTAACCAGGATTATTCTAAGAACACAATAATATAATAGATATGCATGAAATAATAGCTAGAGCTGTCTTGGTTCTGACTTTGGATTTCAAAATGAAATCCTAGGTCGAACCGACGCCTACTGTTCCTTCTTCCGGGGAACGCGGCATCACCTACTCCTCTCAGGAGAAGTTACCTTTTGCCAACCGGCTCCTTTGGTTGGACTTTTGCTCGACCTCCGAGACTCTCGGATCTCAAGACGTCTGTACCTCTACCCGTATCTACTTTTGTCTGCATTCCTCACTTAGCTATGTCTCCTGCCTGATCTTCCGGATCAAGTCTTCGGTGCCCAGTCCTTGATCAGGTCTTCTTGCCCAATTCCTCGAACCAGATCTTTGTGCCCAACCCTTGGTTAGGTCTTCTGTCACGCCCCGAGACCCAGGAGCCGCTGATCCAATATAAAATCGGACAGCACCTCCCCTGTCCGGCGGACAATTTACACATACATACAACATAATAGACATCACCACGCAGTTTAATTGGCCTCAGGCCTCAAAATATATATATAGACACTAAGAAAACCATAACACAAGGTAAATCATACCTGACTGCGGACCGGTCCGACTTATGACGAAACAACAAATACAACAACCCCTTAGGGCACATGACACACTCATATGACATATACAAATCACTAACAGAAATATAAAACAAATGTACTACAAGTACAAAACAAAAGTATGTCGACGCGATGGGTAGGGACTAGCTGCTGGGCTCTTCTGGCGACTCCAAGTATGTCAACCTGAAATAAAAACATATATGGCAACGGGGTGAGTCCATAACTCAGCGAATACCCAGCAGATATGCATAGTATGTTATAATAACAATAAGCTTCTACGTTAATACAGTCTCATATCAACAATATGGAAAAAACTAGTACTGGAAATACTGAGGTAGATACATACCAGAATCCAGCTAACCTGAAAAGAGGACAATAAGTACCAAGGAAATATCATTAGACATATAATCTCAAATAACAAGTCTCCAGAATATGCATGTCAAACAAGTGCAAGACTCAAGTGCAGCAAACAATGCACGATGCAAAATATGCACATGGTGCAATGACATGTGTCACCCCTGACACCAGACAGATCATCGTACACCTGTCATAGGGACGTCTGAACGGGTAGGGCTCTGACAACTGTACACCCTGCCATCACTGCTCCTGAGTGACCGGGTGGACAGGATGCTAGCGAGGGACCACCCCTCTACCCCAAGCAATGGGGGAGCTCCGCTCTCATCTCCTCGTGGCTCAGTACGAGAAGGGATCCCTGCTTGCTACCACGCCCGCGCTCACCCTCCTCATAGTGGCCGAACGGAGCAATACAGGGCAAATGCACACATCTACGGTATCCACTAACCCATGAGTGGCCGTGTGTGCATGTCATGTACCGGAAGACGATTAGGCTCAACCACAAGGGAGTCGCTGATCGCCGGCATGCAACAGTGCAAGGATGGTGTATGATAGATACACATACATAATAACTCAGGGATAACTAACAAGTATCTAGAACAGGCATAATAACTCAGGGATAACTAACAAGTATCCAGAACATGCATAATAACTCAGGGATAACTAACAAGTATCCAGAACAAGCATAATAACTCGGGGATAACTAACATGTATCCAGAATATGCATAATAACTTAGGGATAACTAACAAGTATCCAGAACAGGCATAATAACTCAGGGATAACTAACAAGTATCCAGAACATGCATAATAACTCAGGGATAACTAACATGTATCCAGAACATGCATAATAACTCAGGGATAACTAACAAGTATCCAGGGCAGGCATAATAACTCAGGGATAACTAACAAGTATCCAGGACATGCATAATAACTCAGGGCTAGCGTATAATCTTACTGCTATCTATAACCAACCATGCATAGCAATATGACAATATCTAAAAGATAAGTCAAAGGGTACCCACCTCCAAGAGAGATGCTTGTATCAGAAAAGAACCTCCCGTCCGAAAATCAGCAATGATAAATCCAATCAATGCCCTGTATCAAAGGCATAATGTTTAGCTACAATAATATACAATTTATAGTTAAACGAGTTACCTCAATTAATTAGGATCGTCCTAATTATCCTGTTTCATTTAATTAATCCCAATTAAATGATTAATCCTTTATTATCCCAATCAACTGCTAATTGATTTAATTAGGTTTAACATCATAACAATCCCATCAAGGCAAGAATTACAAAGGCTCTCAATCTAGCTCCACAAGGTTCTCCAAATCATAACCTAATCCATAATTTATACAATAATATGCCACTACTAACTCCACCTTTTTGATCCAAAAAAATAAATCAAAGACCAATACTGATCAGATCAGTAAAACAAATTCAAAATAGTTCAGTACTAACCATACCACACAGCAGATGCAAACCAAATCAAAACAACCATCTAGAAACCAAATTCACATCCAAACACCCTCACGGCACACAACAGGGCTCACGACAACCCACAAATAACACCCAACTCATCTAATCCAACACAATAGAGATGTGTCTTAATACACCTCACGACATCACATTGACATAACCTTATAGGATCAACTGAAAGAAAACCTAAAGGAAAACCTATTCCATTACAGTAACAATCCATAGACGAAATTCACAACTCAATCCCTTGGGTAGATTTAATCCAACCTAAACAACTACAAGAAGGAAAACAGCTAAAGTAACAAAGACCAGAAGAGGTTCTATAACCGATCAAATTACAATTTTCATCCCAGATCCATCAAAACAACCAAACCATACCTGCTGGTACACACAGAATTCCTCTGTTCCAAATCTAGCATAGAACAGCAATTGCAAGAACTGCTACCAAGTTCGAGTAGAGGCATATCCTAGAAGAACAAAAACCCAATGAAATTCACAACCCTGAATTAATGTAACAAATCTCAAGCAGAATTCATCCAACCATTAACCAAATAGCAACCCTTACCTCAACTCTCTGAAGATCCGAAGCAATCCCTTTCCCAGCTCCAAGCCACCGTCCTGAACACTGCTGACCAACTCCCTGAATCGTTCCCAAGCTAGAAGAAAGGTTTCGGATCAGTGATGACATCAACCCACCAATCTCGATTCACAGAATCTCGAGCCTAAGGGCACCGTCGTGCCCCAAATCGCCCGAGGAGGAACCCTAGCAATCGGTTGCGAGAAGGCTTGAGGATCGAAGGTTTGAGGCTCCAACGCCGACTGGATTCTCAAGCTAGGGTTCGCCGGAGAGATGGAAGCCGAAGAAGCGATGTTGTCGACTCTCGATCGAGAGAGGTGCGGCTAGGGCACGCGGGCGAGGGAGGTGGAGCGGCGATTAGCTGCGATCGGCTGTCGAGGAGTCGGCGTGAAGGGATTCGGCCGATTGGAACTTAGGTCAAGGGATTTAAGGTGGGCTATTTTGCACTTTAGTCCAACAAACTTCCATCTAATTGCAAGACTGCCCCTAGGTCTTAATTTCCAACCCATTAACCCCTTGTAACCATTTGTTTTAATTACAGTTTAGTCCCTAATTTAAATCCAAGGCTTCGGAAACCCTGGAACCTTCCCGGTAACTCTCCGAAAATTTCCGGAACCTAGTCAAAAGTGTCGGATTTAACATCTTCGGTGCCTAGTCCTCGGCCAGGTCTTCGTGCCCAATTCCTCAAACTAGGTCTTCATGCCCAAACCTCGGCTAGGACTTTGTTCTCAACAATGCAGGTCAAGACTTCGTGCCTAGGTAAACTAGGACTTTCTTGCATACTTAATGAAACACATTAGATCACTAATAATACTTAACTTTGAACCTTTTGTCAATATCAAAACAAGGTTCGATATGGTGCTTCCGGCACCAACAATTTATAAATTATTCAGGGGGAGTATGAGAAATAAAGAGGAAACGTTATTTAAAATTGCATTGGTTTTAAACATTATTCTGTTCAAAACAGCAATACTTCATTGGTATTAAACTTTCTTTCTTAACTGTTATAATTTTTACTTAACTTTGAATTGTGTTTCCATAAATTAAAAAGAGGGTGACTGTTGCTGCCGGAAGCACCATATCGAACCTTGTTTTGATATTGGCAAAGGGTTCAAGATTAAGTATTATTGGTGATCTCATGTGTTTCATTAAGTGTGCAGGAAAGTTCTAGTTGAGCTAGGCACGAAGTCTTAAACTGCAGGGTTGAGCATGAAGTCTTGGTCAAGGACTGGGCACAAAGTCCTGGCCGAGGGCAAGGCACCAAAGACCTAACCGAGGGTTGGACACGAAGACCTTGTTTGAGGAATTGGGCATGAAATCCTAGCCGATGGCTGGGCACCGAAGACCTGACCGAGGGTTAGGCATGAAGACCTGATCTGGATGATCGGGCAGAAGACTTAGCCGAGTGAGGACTATAGACAGAAGTAGAGATGGGTCGAGGATCGGACGTCTCAAGATCCAGGAGTCTTGGAGGCCGAGCAAAAGTCCAACCGGAGGAGCCGGTTGGCAAAAGGTAACTTCTCTTGAGAGGAGTATGTGAGGATGCATTCCTCGGAAGAGGGAACAGTAAGCGTCGGTTCGACCTATGATTTCATTTGAAATCCAAAGTCAGAACCAAGATAGCTCTGGTTGTTATTTCATGCATATTTATTATATTATTGAGTTCTTAGACTAATCCTGGTTGCAGGCTGAAAGAAGTGGGTGATGGACCCGATATAGGTGTCACGAATGTGGGTCTCAAATTTAGATATTTATAAAGCTGGAAACCCTTTTTGCAATCAAAGAATAAAAGCGTAGTAAAGGGGTCACAGGTCGTATTTTTCCAAGGGCTAGTTCAAGTTGTGTGATTCGAGCTTGCATTTATGTGTCGTTGTTATTTTTGGGTTTCAAATAAAACTTGGGTTTGATTTGTAATGAGGAAATGAAAACACAATAAAAAGAGAGAAAACTTAACTAGACAAGTTTAAGCTAGGAATGGCAATTGAGAAACAATCAAAGGAAGACATGGATGAAGAAATGCAAAATTAGCCGAATGCAAATGGAAATTGATTTCAAGTGCAGTAGTTCACTAGGAATTGAGTTTACTTGATACATTCAATGTGAATCTTACTTGATACGAAATGAAGACATTGAAACGAACTTGATACAAAAAGAAAGAAACTTGTATGCCAAAGGCTGAACTAAATGTAGAACTACCAACTCATGTAAGCTAATGAACTTTGAAGTAAACAAATTAAATGCAGAATTCGGAGATAATTGACTTCAGAAACAAATGAAGATGAATCAAAAATTCAGAACCCAACTAATAAGCAGAAATGGTTCAATTACAGAAATGTAAGGCAAGGCTTTTCTAATCACTTGCAGTAATGCAACAGCAGGTCTGATGCTGAAACTACCCAATGCAAGCTGAATTCTAATCACTAATCTAGGTTCAGAAAAACTTAAAAAGAGTTTAGAGCTTACTTGGCATGAAATTCAGAAGCTATTAGTGAACATTGCAGAAACAAAACTGAAATGCAGACTAGAGTTTGATACGCAACATTAAACTGATATGCAGAGCAAAAAAAAACTGGAATTAAATGCAGAACTGAATGCAATTGCTTGTAAATGAGACAACTACAATATAAATTCTGAGAATGGAACTAAACTAACTTGATACGGAATTCAAGGCTGAAGATAAACACTGATACGCAAAGAACAGAATTGATGCACAGCTTGATACCAAATTCAGAAATGATTTAAAGCTAAACAAACTGATTTAAATGCAAGTGTTCATTACACCAACGACCTAGCTAAGAAGAGTGCGGAATTTAGACTCTAATTAAGGCAGAAACTATTAAGAAACAAGAACAGCAGCAACTGATACGAAATCAGAAACAAAAACAGATTGCAGAACAAACACTGATATGCAATTGAACAAACTGATACACACAGATTAAAACTAGAATTGAACTGAAATTGCAGCTATTGTTAACTAAACAAACTCCCTATCTGATTGTCTTGCAGGTTTAAAACCTAATTAAGGAAAAACAGTTCAGAAAATGAAAGTAGCAAAGCTGATACGAGTGCAGAAAATAGAATTGCTGAAACAGAAATTACAGCTAGAAAACAAGAAATGCGATTAAAACTAAGCCTCGACCATTCCTTGTATCAAGACCTCCTTGTTCGTCACGCAAGGGCAAGCCAAGAACCCCTTCAGCTCACAAATCAATGGGAAATTGGCTTTACTGTCGAATCTGCTCACAAACTGCACACGGTTGGGAAATCCACTCCAAACTCCTAGATCTCAATGTGAATGGTTGCAATGATGATTTGAAGATCATCTGAGCTCATCCTAGAACCCCTACAGATGGTTCAGATGGAAGGAAATGGACGCGGTTGAGATCCAAGAGCTCAAATCACAGATCTGCCGAAACCCTCAAACAGCTTTGCATCCGGCGCAATCTTGAGCTAAAATCGCCGTTGAAGCCTTCTCCCAAGGATCCAGATCTTGCTCCAAGATCGTGATCGAGTTGGCCACGCCTTCGGATGGAAAATCGCCGAAGAAATGAAGAAAAACAACGAAGAAGAACGAAGAACTAAACTGCTGCTGGCGAAGACGCGACAGAGAAAACGGGATCTGATTTCGGTTTAAGTAGTTGAACAGTGGACGACTCAGATTAATCCCACTTCATCCAACGGTTGATCTTCGTCCGATTTGACTCAAATTTTCCAGATCTTGATCAGAGGTCAGGATCATCCTCAGGGTAGCTCGGATCTGCCAGATCTCCAACGGATGGTTCAGATCACCTTGATCTTTGAATGGATGGTCTAGATCTCTCTGATCGTGATCCAACGGCCAGATGATCTCCGATTGGGCTGAAACCTTCAGATCTTGATCTGATCGCTCGATTAGACTTAATCCCAGCTCGGATTGATCAGAAGTTCTCAGATGGTCTAGATCTAACCGTTCTTGCATCAGACGGTCCATATTAGTTGACGCTTGATTACTTGATCCAGTCCACTTTTGACTCAACTTTGACCCAACATGACCTAGGTCCATGATCCTTCCAAGCCTACAAAAGTAAATCAAAAATTTAGTGACAAAACAACTCAAATATATCAAGATTTGCAATTAGGTCCAAAAAGAGTATAAATCCTAGAACCTAGGGTAAATCCACAATTACACAAGTAAAATATGGGTCAAACATGGATTTAAGCATATAAAATGATCAATAAAATGATACTTATGAGTGGGTTGTTGGATGAAATCCTGGCTTGGAGGGTCAGGTCCTAGCTTGGAGGGCTAGGTTGGATGAAATCCTAGCTTGGAGGGCTAGGTTGGAGTCCCTGAATCGGTCTGGTGACCGATCAGGGAAGTTGGCATGGTGCTCCTTCGTGGATCGATCTGGTGACCGATCCAGCGATGACTGATCGGACTGGTGACTGATCAGGGAGCACACAGTGAGGTTGGGAACCTGCTGCTCGACTCCTGATCGGTCTGGTGACCGATCAGGGAGCATGCAGTTCACTCACTGCTCTGCTCCTGATCAGTCTGGTGACCGATCAGTGAGCATACAGTAGGTTTTGGTTCCCCTTACTGCTTGGCTCCTGATCGGTCTGGTGACCGATCTGGAACACTGTTCGGATCGTTCTGGTGAACGATCAAGTGTCGCGAGTTCCTCACTATAACCGATCAGGACGGAGCCTGATCGGTCTGAGCATGCCCTGATAGGTCTGGTGACCGATCAGGAGGGTTGGACTGCGAAGCTAAGGAATCACCCTGCAAAGGGGTGGATCGGACTGGTGACTGATCCACAACCTGGGATCGGTCTGGTGATCGGTCCCGGAGAAATCGCAATTTCTAATTGAGCGTTGGGGACCGATCAGGATAGAGCTTGATCGGTCTGAACCCACTCTGATCGGTCTGGTGACCAATCAGGAGGTTCTCTGATCGGTCCGGTGACCGATCACTTTAATTCAAAATGCACTGTCAGACGCTCTGATCACGTCTGAACATATCTGATTTCTCTGCGCTTAATCTCTGATACTTGATTCACTGCTGATTTGCTGTGCTAATGCTCTGATTAAGTGTGCAGGTGACAGGGATAGATTCAAACACTCAAGGAGAGTCAATGGAGGTCTTTCCTTGGAGCAGGTTTGTCTATTTGCCATCTCAGGTTACAACGGTTGCTGGCGCTGCTGGAGCTGCTGACTGGGGCTAGGCTGAGGGAAGCTCAGGGAGTCCAGGAGAGCTCAGTGGTAGGCTGGTAGTTGCAGGTGAGCAGCTGGAGGCTGCAGTGAGATGACCTGGCGATCAGTGGAGAGACTTAAGCTGTGTAGCGGAGAAGAGCTGAGTAGTTTTTGCTGAACAGACTTCTTGCGAGACTTCTTTGCTGCGTGATAAGTTCTCCACATTGTGCTTGTGCGATCTGTTGTTCCATCATCTTGAGCAAGCAACTGCGATTACTCTACTATCTGAAGCAACCTCTGTCACTTGAGCATTTGGAAGAAGAACCAGGAAGCTTGGCGAGTCCATCAGCGAGAAGACTCGAAGAAGGGAGTTCTTGCGTGAGATCTACGCTGGGTGGAGCTCGGTGAGAAGTTTGCTTGGGTTCTTGCTGTCCTAAGTGCTCTGTAAGATCCTTCTTGTGTTTCATTGTGCTTAAAACTTTATCTTTATTGAAACGCTGTGGAGAGGTTACTCCACCGAGAAGGAGGTTGCATTTTATCCAGATTTTTTGGGGCTTGATATGTCGATGATCAAGGGATCACCCACCTTAAGGGCACGCCAAGGAGTAGGGGCAAGTTATCCCCGAACCTTGTAAATCCTCTTGTTAGGATTCTTGTATTTGTTCTTAGCTTAGGGCTTAAATTCTGCAACTCTGTTTTTCCTTTGCTTCTACTGTGCTACTAACCCTTGAGGTGCAGAAAATCAAAAGTGCTAAGTTTCGGTGTCTGGCTACATTCACCCCTCCTCTCTAGCCATCCAAGTTCCAACAAGTTGTCCCAGGCGCCCAAGAATGGCGATAAGTGCTGGTCGAGTTTGCGGATAAGGATGCGGCCAAAACGGGTGATGTGGTCGGCGCCCAAGAGCTATGAGGCGCTTGAGAAGCTACTATTAAAGGGGCTTCACCCCTTTGCCTTCAGACATCAACTCAAGCACTCAAACATGCTACGATAAGCTTCCGTGCTCAAGCCTTCTGCGTCGACAATGTTCAAGATCGATGACACGCCGCTTCAACAAGCTCAGCATTTCTTCTTAAGTGTCGTCGGTATAAAAGCTTTAATTTCTGTTTTGTACTTAAGTTCATATATTTGTAAAGCATTTTCCGAATTATAGAATTGCCCAATGTAAACGGTCAAGGACCGTGAGCCTTGGAGTAGAAGCCGTTACAGACTCTAAACTATGTAAAAAGGTGTTAGCCATGTTTTACTTACTTCCGCTGTATTTAATTCTGATTATTCGAAAATTTTAAGCTATCGATATTTGTTGGGGAAATCAGCCCAAGTATGATCTGGAGGATCATGGGTTTTGATATGTATGTCAATATGGTTAAGGTAGGATTTTATGTTGTTTTAATATGTGTATGTGAGTGTCCCGGTTTGCAAGATACACATAGGCTTGGCTGGATGTCTTCAGGTATGGTGAAGGGTGGCATGGAGGCAAGCCGTGGGCTTGTGTGCGCATCCGAGGGACCATGGACAAGGCAGGGACGATGAGTCGAGGGAAGCGGACTTCGAGGCGTACGTGAAAGATGGCATGGAGGCAAGCCGAGGGCTTGTGTGCGCATCTGAGGGACTAGGGCCAAAGTCGAAGAGGGCTTAAAGGCAACTGATCGAGGCTGCCGGAGCAGGAACGATGAGCCGAGGGATGCGGACTTCGAAGCATGCGTGAAGGATGACATGAAGGCAAGCCGAGGGCTTGTGTGCGCATCTGAGGGATGGGAGCCGAAACGAAGAGGGCACGAAGGCAACAGATCGAGGCTGCTGGATGAAGAGTCAGCTGAGTCGTGAGGGTACGAGTGCGGAGTGAAATGTACTCGGGAAATCCTAGGGTTCGAGTGCTAAGAGAAATGTACTCAGGGAAGGGAAACCTTAGGTTTGGGAGTGGACCAGTCGACTGGTGTTTGGGCAGTCGACTGGTAAAGACCACAGAAAGATCAGTCAACTGGTACTAGACCAGTCGACTGATGACACTTGGAAAATCGAACGTTAGGTTGTAACGGTCGAGTTTAAGTGGGACCAGTCGACTGGTAATGGAACAATCAACTGGTAATGGACCAGTCGACTGGTAGTGGTCTTTTCAGCCTCGAGCTCTATTTAAGGGAGCTCGTTTAAGGCTGTTTCTTCTTAGCGAAACTTGCTTGGGTAAAGCTTGTTAGTAGCCTATCTTGCTCAAGGATTGTCCAGAAGTTGTGGTGAGGTTTCTCCACCCACAAGGAGCGACAAGATCTAGCTGGAGGTGCTCCGGGGAATCATCCACCGAAGGATCATGATCGTCCACCTTACGGACAGTCGTGGAGTAGGAGTTTTATCTCTGAACCACGTAAATCGATGTGTTCCTCTTAGTTTTAGTTTTAGTTTTAGTTATTGTTTATTCCGCTTGCGCACTAACTTTGTAGGAAGAAAAATCTAGAAAAAGCTATTCACCCCCCCTCTAGCTTGACGGTAAGATCCTAACAAATGGTATCAGAGCGAAGGTTCGCTCATCTACGCACTAATCGCCGAGAGAGCAACAAGCTATAGAAAATGACGATTGAAGACAAATTGGGTGACGACATCAACATTCCACCTCCCTATGATCGCAAAGATTTCGACTATTGGAGGATACGAATGAAGACTAGTGGTTTGGCATGGATTGGGAGTGCATAATTGTACTAGAAGAGCCCTTTGAAATTCCAAAAGATAAGCATGGGAAAAGACTCCGACCTAGATATTAGAATAGAGAGCAACAAAGTCAATCAAAGGCAAATGAAAAGGTAATTTCAATCTTGCTTAATATTTTGCCTAATGATGTAATTAGTGGTGTAGGTGAGTATAAGAATGCACATGAGCTATGGAACAAAATTGGAGTAATTCATGAAAATCCTACACAAGCTCAATTAGTAAAAGAGCCAAAGGAAATAAGTTCAATGGTCCAAGAGGAGGAAGAAGAAAGAAATTCCTCCATCTCATCAAGTGAATGTTGGTGCAGGAAGCATCATATCGAACCTTGTTTTGATATTGCCAAAGGATTCAAAGTTAAGTATTATTTGTGATCTAACGAAGTTACTCAAGTGTGCAAGAAAGTCCTAGTTGTTGGAAACGAGATGGCTAGAGAGGGGGGGTGAATATAGTCAATCACTTTTCACTTGCGATTAACAACTTTCCTGCACTTAACTTATCAGTAGCACAGCAGCGGAAGAAACAAAGGAAACTGAAAGTGCAGTACGCTAAAACAGAACTGAGATCAAACAAAGACAACTGCCAAGAATGCTAATAAGAGGGTTTACAAGGTTCGGGGATAACTTGCCCCTACTCCTTGGCGTGCCCTTAAGGTGGGTGATCCCTTGATCGTTGGCAGATCAAGCCCCGGTTTCACCGGATATAATGCAACCTCCTTCTCGGTGGAGAAACCTCTCCACAGTGTTTCAATCAGGATAAAGTTTAAGCACAAAGAAACTACGAGAAAGATCTTACTCAAACACTTAGCAAGGACAAGAACACAGCTAGCTTCCCTGAGCTCCACCCAGTGGCGATCTCACGCAAGAACCCTTCTTCGTGTCTTCCCACTGTCGGACTCCAAGCTACTCGTTCTCTCCTTCAAGCGCTCAAGTAAAGATTGGTTGCTTCTCGATCGCTTGCTCAAAGTGATGACAGCTTCAAGAACGCAGCAAGCAGATTGTGGAGAACACTAAGCGCGGCAAGAACACAAGTTCTAGAATTCTGCTTCCACGAAGCCAATTTCCGCCCTTTTTGTTTCTCCACTCAGCATCAGGCGACAATATCCTCCGTAGCCTCTAGCTACCTTGCTGCCAACGCCAGCTACCACTGAGCCCTCTCTGGTCTTCCTGAGATCCCCTCAGCCAAGCCCCAGTCTCGGCTCCAGTCTGCAGCTCGGCCGTTGCAACCTGAAATGGAGAATCGGACAAACCTGCTCCAAGGAAAGCCTCCGTTGACCTCTCCTTGAGTGTTTGAATCCTCCCCTGTCACCTGCAGCTTAATCAGACTGTTAGAGCAGCAAATCATTCAGTAAATCAAATATCAGAAGCAAACATCAGCGAATCGAATACGATCAGACGCTCTGATCACGTCTGACAGTGCAATTTGAATTAAAGTGATCGGTCACCGGACCGATCCAGGGCGTGTGGATCGGTCACCAGACCGATCCACTGCTTCGCTGGGATTCCCAGCTCTCGCAGCTATACACGCCTGATCGGTCACCAGACCGATCAGAGTGAAGCCTGATCGGTCACCCAGACCGATCAGGGCAGATGAACAATGATTCTTTAATTAGATCCAAGATCCCTGATCGGTCACCGGACCGATCCAGGGCGTGTGGGTCGGTCACCAGACCGATCCACTGCTTCCCTGGGATTCCCAGTTCTCGCAGCTATACACTCCTGATCGGTCACCAGACCGATCAGAGTGAAGCCTGATCGGTCACCCAGACCGATCAAGGCAGATGAACAGTGATTTTCTAATCAGATCCAAGATCCCTGATCGGTCACCGGACCGATCCAGGTCTTTGATCAGCAAGGGAACTCACTCACCGTCTGCTCCCTGATCGGTCACCAGACTGATCAGGAGCAAGGCAGCAAGGAAGCAGCCTGCTCCCTGATCGGTCACCGGTCCGATCAGGAGCCACATAGTAGATTCCCAATCTCACGGTGTGCTCCCTGATCGGTCACCAGTCTGATCAGACATAGCTGGATCGGTCACCAGACCGATCCACTAAGGAGCAGCGTGCCAATGTCCCTGATCGGTCATCAGACCGATCCAGAGACTCAACCCTAGCCCTCCAAGCTAGGAATTCATCCACCTTAGCCCTCCAAGCTAAGGATTTTTCCATCTAACTCTCCAAGTTGGGAATTTGCACCTCACCCTCCAAGTTAGGACTTTTCACCTAGCCCTCCAAGCTAGGACTTTTCACCTAGCCCTCCAAGCTAGGACTTTTCACCCAACTCTTCCGAGTTAGAACATCATCCAACCTAGCCCTCCAAGCTAGGCACCTGACCCTCCAAGCCAGGACTTTTTCACCTAATTCTCCAGGATGGGAATTTGCACCTAACCCTCCAAGTTAGGACTTTCCACCTAGCCCTCCAAGCTAGGACTTTTCACCCAACCCTTCCGACTTAGGACTTTCCCAACACCTAGCCCTCCAAGCAAGGATTTTTCACACCTAACCCTCCAGGTTAGGATTTTCCAACACCTAGCCCTCCAGACTAGGATTTTTCATACCATGCCTGATCCCCGATCAGGACTTAATCATAATCCATGTCATGCCTGATCCCCGATCAGGACTTAATCATAATCAATGATCATCCACCTAAACTAAAATCGATGTCAACACCAAAACAACAATCAGGGCAAGACTGCATCAACAATCTCCCCCTTTTTGATGTTTGACAATCCGATTTTAAGTTTAGGGATCTCAATCAATATTTTTCAACTTTAGAATCATAGGGGAATCCAGAGCCTCCCCTACAACATGATCATCCTAAACATAACCAACCACACTCTCCCCCTTTGTCGAACATGAAAAGGATCTAGACGGGTTGTTAAGTTCAACCTTACTCCCCCTCAACCCTAGGGGTATCCCAAAACAACAATGATTTTAGTGAAAATCGATAAGCATATGATCACATATGGCAAAAGGATATAGGCATGGCAATACAGGCATATGTATCATATTAGCATGGCATCATAAGCATGACCATAGCTATAAATCAAAAACACAGATAATATAGCATGGCATCAACAAGAGGCATATCATTAAGGAATAAAACATGCATCAAGTCATAAAGATCAGGTCATAAAACAAACTAAAAAAGAGTACGATGCAAGTCACAGACATCGAAATCCAGAGACATGTGGCACTAGGCCACACAAAGTAAGTCAAGGGGCATACATAGCCCAACAGTCAACCAGAGCACATAGTCAAAAACAGAGATCAGCTAGAAGACAATCAAACATCAGCCGGAGGGTCATGCTGCATCGGGTCATCCATAACGGCATCATCAGCAACCCCTGATCGTGGTGCAGCACTGAAAGACGATGTCCCTTCTGGAAAGGTGTGTCGACGCCACTCCTCATACCACGTGCGCTGAAGGGTGCGAGACTCCGTGGCTACGGACTCAACCGTGGTCAGTCGACGATCAAAGGGACGGAAGTCCGACCGAACCTCCTCGCGCCAGGTCTCCCTCAAATGTAAGTCCTCCTGCAGAGTCCTGTCGAGCTCTGAAATCTGCCATCGGAGATCCGGATCCGGCTCGTCATAGTCATCATCAGCAGCAGCAGCAGCAGCGGCTGGTGCCTGACCCTGTGGACCTCCTCGTGGTAACTCCCCAAGAACCCTACCATCTTTCCTGATCAACATCCGATCGGGCCCCCGAACAATGATGCCAGACTTGGCGAAAGCTCGCCGGCCAAGTCTGCAATCATGTCGTACCATAGGTATCGTCCGGCCCTTGGTAACATCAACACCTACTGACATGAGCCAGTCGATGATGACGTGACCAAAAGGCATGTAGACGGTGCGTCGGCTGGACTCTCAATAAGATAAGATGGACTGGAAGATGCTCTCCATGATATCGAAATCCAAACGGCTATGCATGCCGTAGAGCATCAAACAGTGATAGGGTCGGATCTCAGCTAAAGGTTTGGAGGTGATTGGAAGGATACAATTCGTGATGATCTTGAATAATATGCAGCTAGTGGGAGAAAGACGCAATGCAGCAAAAGTAGGAAAGTCAGGGTCAAGCTCATCAAGACCGTCTGGACGCGGATAACCAAAGAAATACTGATGAATGGAATCAGGGGTAACATCTGCAAAGGGTGCTAGCAGGGGATTAGGAAGCTCGGGATAGAGTGAATACATGTTTGGTGATCGTCGACCACCCAGAAACCCGGCTAAAATTTCATATGAAAAATCGAGGTTCATCTTCCCGACCCGAGTAGTGAACTCGAAACTCCCTTGAGGACTTTGTTGGAGATTGTTGTAGAATTCTGAGACTAGGTCGTAATTGATGGTCCTTTCGAGAGAGAGAAAAAAACCAAGATTGTAGTGTAGGACAATCTCCATGACTGATGGACAATATTCAGTTAAGAAGGGGACATCTATTGAACGACAGGGTAATAGTTTGAAGGTCCGTGCTTGGAAGGCCTGTTCACAGGCCGCATTCGGAAACCGGGAGCTAGAGGAGGGTTGTGGCCGTTTGGAAGGCCCAGATGCAGCAGGGGTTTTCCCCCTTGAGCTGTCGTCCCCAATCTCCTTGCCCCTGGAAGACTTTCTAAAGGGGTTGAATTGGTCATACACACGATTTAATCAAGGAAGTAATCACACGGCAAGGAATTGATCATATAAGGTAACACCCAATCAAAAAGTTAGACATTAAATCAAAAGGAAATTTGATCATATGGTGAGAAAGGGGGTCACGGCAAAAACAGAAGGGTCACAACAACACAGCAAGAACAAGAGCCAAAACATGATTAGCTCCACAAACAGGCATTATAGACTGATTTGTATGAAAAACCAAAGCAAAAAACTTACTTTGGTGCCATTTGAGTAGTTCTTGGAGATCGACAGCAGGAAGCTTGCGCGGAAAGGTGCTCTCAGTGCAAGAGATGGTCGCAGAGTGTTTCTGCGAGAAAGGAACGCGCACAGGACTCCGAGAACCCTTCACACTCACGCTCACGCGAGGAAGAAGAACACGCAAGAGGTCTTCTCGCACACACAGGGTCGCGCAAGAGGGGGTTTTCGGTGCTAGGGTTCGGAAGGAAAGGGCTTCGGGAAGTTATTTGGTTGGTGGATCGGTCCACCAACCGCAATTTAATGCGTTTGAACGGATCACCGTTCGATCTGATAGCGCCCAGACCGATCAGGTTATCGCCTGATCGGACTGACCAGTGCCTGATCGGTCGGGTAACCGATCAGGAGAGATCCTGATCGGTCGGCTGATCGATCAGGACACGATCAGTAGGCTTGGAGAGAAATCTCAGAGCTCCTTGATCGGCCTGTGGACTGATCACCATAGGGTGCCAGATCGGTCTGGGGACCGATCCAGGCTAGCTCAGAACACTTGATTAAAATTCTCGACGGGCATTGCTTGTCTCGTTGATCGGTCCAGGAACCGAACACCACAGGAAGAAGCCAGATCGGTCTGGAGACCGATCAGCCCTATGCCTGATCGGTCCGGTGACCAATCAGGGTTCCTGATACTCACTGATACAATCTGAAATATTCAGTTTCAGATTTTCTGAAACTTTCCAACGAGATCTGATGAAGTTTATCGTACTCGTACATGATCTCATGACTAGAATTGATCCCTTAAGAAGAATCAAAGGTCTTTATAGGTTCAACAATCACTTTGATCCATACAAATGGAATCAAACTCACACAACAATCATTCAAACAATTTCTACTAAGTTTGAGTCAAACCCAGTGTTCCAATCAAGTTTCCTTGATTGGAATGTCCAAGTATGATCATGGAGCCAAATACACATATGCTATGCATTGGTTTTCCCCATACTTGGTCACCGAAGTGATTATTATCTCGTCAACTTAATTTCTTAAGGGATGCATTGACATTTTGAGAAATTGAGTCGATCCTAACATCTCACCCCATATTTAGCAAACAAAAACGTTTTGGTGAACCTTATAGTTTGTGTGAGATGTTCCCAAGGTTACCCAATTGTTTCCCAACAATTTGAAATAATCATGAAAGGTTTTAATGCATTTTGAAAATCATGAAGCGCGACACATTCCCAACTCCCGTCTGAGAAAACTAAATTCGATTTCGGGAAGTGGTTTAGTGAAAATGTCAGCTATGTTTGACTTGGACTCCACATGAGAGAGTACAATGTCTCCTCTAGCTACATGATCCCTAATGAAGTGGTGTCTTACTTCAATATGTTTGGTCCTAGAATGATGGACTGGATTCTTGGTCAAGTTAATTGTGCTTAGGTTATCACACAACACTTGCACACCCTTGTAACTCAATCCATAGTCCTCTAAAGTATGTAACATCCACAACAATTGTGATACACTCTCTCCCATGGCGATATATTCTGCCTCGGTCGTGGAGAGGGCAACACAATGTTGTTTCCGACTCGACCAACTTACTAAGGACGACCCTAAGAATTAGCAACCCCCACTCATGCTTTTCCGGTCCAACTTACATCCAGCATAGTCGGAATCCGTATAGCCCATCAAATCAAAGGATTCGGTACGGGGATACCAAAGACCTACACCAATTGTGCCCTTGAGATATCTCAAAATTCGCTTAACAACAATTAAATGAGATTCTTTGGCACAGACTTGATACCTAGCGCACATACGCACAGCAAATAAGATATCCGGTCGACTAGCTGTGAGGTATAGTAAATTACCTATCATGCTTCGATATTGAGTTAGATCAACAGGTTTACCACTCTCATCATTATCTAATCTTGTGTTTGTAGCCATGGGAGTGGTTACCTCTCTTGAATCACTCATGTTGAATTTTCGAAGCATCTCTTGTGTATACTTTGATTGGTGCACATGGATACCATCGCGAGTTTGCTTGATTTCAAGTCCAAGGAAGAAAGTCAACTCTCCCACTAGACTCATTTCAAACTCACTCTCCATATGTCCAATGAACTCATTTAAATAGCCCTTATTATTTGAGCCACAAATTATGTCATCGACATATACTTGGGCTACAAAAATGTTGTCACTATCTCTTCGTAGAAATAGTGTAGGGTCTATTTGGCCTCTAACAAAGCCTTTCTCAATCAAGAATGTCAACAACCGCTCATACCAAGCTCGGGGTGCTTGTTTAAGGCCATAAAGTGCCTTCTTGAGTTTGAATACGTGGTTTGGAAATTCGGTACTCTCAAACCCCGGAGGTTGTTCGACATAGACCTCTTCTTTAATCAAACCATTTAGGAAGGCCGATTTGACATCCATTTGATATAATTTGAAGCCACGATGTGCTGCAAATGCAAGCATCAATCGGATGGACTCTAATCGTGCCACGGGAGCATAAGTCTCATCATAATCAAGGCCTTCAACTTGACTATAGCTCTTGGCTACCAAGCGTGCCTTATTTCTAATGATTTCTCCCTTATGATTTAATTTGTTTTTGAAGACCCATTTGGTTCCAATAATGGTGGTCTTCTTGGGTCTAGGGACTAAGTCCCAAACTTGACTCCTCTCAAATTGACCTAGTTCATCTTGCATTGCTATGATCCAATCGGGATCACTTAATGCTTCATCAATTCTCCTAGGTTCAATTTCAGAAATTAGGGTAACTTCATTAGCCTCATTCCGGAAGAATGATCTAGTCCTAACCTCATGATGGATGTCTCCAACAATTTGGCCTTGGGGATGACTAGAGGCTAATCTAGTTTGCCTAGGAGTTGGTGGTGCTTCTTGTATGGGTTCACTAGACACAAGTTCAGCCTCAGGATCTGGTTGATCAATGGGTTGTCTAGGTTCACCGTCATCAGACTCATCACCATCAACACCACTTGGAGTTTCTTTCAAACTTAGTCTCCTAAGTTCGAGTTGAACTCCTTCTATATTTTCTGATTAGTCAATTGATTTTGGAATTTCCTCAAAGACCACATCAGAAGACTCTTCAACTAATCTAGATTTCNGTCACTATCCCTCGTAGAAATAGTGTAGGGTCTATTTGGCCTCTAACAAAGCCTTTCTCAATCAAGAATGTCGACAACCGCTCATACCAAGCTCGGGGTGCTTGTTTAAGGCCATAAAGTGCCTTTTTGAGTTTGAACACGTGGTTTGGAAATTCGGTACTCTCAAACCCCGGAGGTTGTTCGACATAGACCTCTTCTTTAATCAAACCATTTAGGAAGGCCGATTTGACATCCATTTGATATAATTTGAAGCCACGATGTGCTGCAAATGCAAGCATCAATCGGATGGACTCTAATCGTGCCACGGGAGCATAAGTCTCATCATAATCAAGGCCTTCAACTTGACTATAGCCCTTGGCTACCAAGCGTGCCTTGTTTCTAATGATTTCTCCCTTATGATTTAATTTGTTTTTGAAGACCCATTTGGTTCCAATAATGGTGGTCTTCTTGGGTCTAGGGACTAAGTCCCAAACTTGACTCCTCTCAAATTGACCTAGTTCATCTTGCATTGCTATGATCCAATCGGGATCACTTAATGCTTCATCAATTCTCCTAGGTTCAATTTCAGAAATTAGGGCAACTTCATTAGCCTCATTCCGGAAGAATGATCTAGTCCTAACCCCATGATGGATGTCTCCAACAATTTGGCCTTGGGGATGACTAGAGGCTAATCTAGTTTGCCTAGGAGTTGGTGGTGCTTCTTGTACGGGTTCACTAGACACAAGTTCAGCCTCAGGATCCGGCTGATCAATGGGTTGTCTAGGTTCACCGTCATCAGACTCATCACCATCAACACCACTTGGAGTTTCTTTCAAACTTAGTCTCCTAAGTTCGAGTTGAACTCCATCTTCTGGTTGACCATTGACTTTTGAAATTTCTTCAAAGACCACATCAGAAGACTCTTCAACTAATCTAGATTTCTTGTTGTAGACTCGGTAGGCTTTGCTAACGAGAGAGTACCCGACTAGTATCCCTTCATCAGCCTTCGCCGTGAACTTTCCAAGATGGTCCTTGGTGTTTAGAATGAACACCTTACAACCAAACACCCTAAGGTGTTTAACCATAGGTGGTTTTCCAAACCAAAGCTCATGGGGAGTCTTTCCTAAAAACCTATGGATGAGGACTCGATTTTGCACATAGCAAGCTGTATTTACAGCTTCAGCCCATAAGTAACTCGGGAGTGAGTACTCATTAAGCATGCTTCGTGCAGCCTCTTGAAGAACACGGTTCTTCCTCTCTACAACACCATTTTGTTGTGGTGTTCTAGGAGTAGAGAACTCATGCTTAAAACCTCTATCTTGACAAAATTCTAAAAACCTTTGGTTTTGAAATTCACCTCCATGATCACTTCTAATTGTCTTAATGGTTGATGATTTTTCATTTTCTACCCTTCTACAAAAAGAAATGAAAGTATCTAGGGTTTGGTCCTTATATTTCAAAAAGTAGGTCCATGTATATCTAGTGAAATCATCAATAATCACAAAGCAATACCTACTTCCATTCAATGATATGATAGTACTACAATCAAATAGATCCATGTGAAGTAAATCTAAAGCATTGGAAGTACTTACAGTGCTTTTACCTTTATGTGCAGATTTTGTTTGCTTACCCATTTGACATGCATCACAAAGTTTATCTTTTTCATACTTGATGCTTGGTAGGCCTCGGACTAGTCCCTTGTTGGCCAACTTCCGGATGTTCTTCATATTAACATGTGCTAGTCTCCGGTGCCAAAGGGTCGGCTCTTCTTCTTTTGACATGAAACACTTAGCAAAAGCATTAGTAGCACTTTTAAATGAGACTTGATAAATATTGTCTACTCTTGCTCCTACTAGTACCGTGTCCAAGGTGTCATTTTGCCTAACTAGACATTGACTTGGTTGGAAGTCAATTGTGTAACCCGTGTCACACAATTGACTGACACTTAGGAGATTAAATTTCATCCCCTTGACTAGAAGGACATTTGAGATTCTAAGACATTCGGATATTTGAATGTCTCCTATTCCTATGACCTTAAGACTACCATTGTTACCAAATGATACATTACCTCTACTTTTCTTGTGAAGTGTGGTAAACAATGATCTATCCCCGGTCATGTGTTTGGAGCATCCACTATCAACGAACCAAGTTGATAGATACTCCCCCTAAATCATAACCTACACAATTCGAAAAATAGAAGTTTTAGGTACCCAAACCTTGGGACCTAAGGCATCAACTAAACATGACTTAGGCACCCATGCCTTGACCATTTTCTTCTGGATTTTGGGTGTCCTAGACTGTCTCATATCAGTCCTAGACATGAGAGACACAAATGACGGTTCCTTAGGGCGATAACCAATACCGGCCCTATTGTACACCGCCCTTTGGGCATTTAGGATCATATCTAGGGTCTTAGAGCTAGTTGAGAATTTCCCAAGAATATTCTTGAGCTTCTAAACTTCACTCTTCAATGATTGGTTTTCCTCTACTAGCGATTCATTATGCAAATTATTGACTTCCTCAACCTTAGAGGACTTCAACTTATCAATTTCAAGTTTCAATGATTTAATTTCATCTTCTAGCAGTTCAATATGTAAATCATCAATATTATCATCCCTAGAAGCTTTCAATTGATCAATTTCTAATGTCAATGCCTTAACCTTATTCTTTGATTTTTTAAGCATACTAGATAAACATGCAATTGCTCTATAACACTTTTCAAGCTTGGGAGAAGTTACCTCTTCATCATCCGAAGATGATGAAGCCGCGTTTGAAGAGTTTGAAGATTCATCACTGCTCTCCTTTCCAAGAGCCATGAGTGCCACTTGCCTTGTGCTTTTCTCCTCCTTGTCTTCATCGGATGAGCTAGAGGATGACTCATCCCAAGAGGCCTTCAAGGCTTTCTTCTTCTTCTTGAATTTCTCTTCTTTTCGTTTGGATTTCTCCTCCTTCTTCTTAAGCTTTGGACATTCATTCTTGAAATGCCCTTTCCTACCACACTCAAAACAAGATGCATTATTCTTATCAAGTTTGGATTCACTAATGTTACCTCTACTTTTGAAACGTCGATCCCTTCGCATCATCCTCCTCACAAAGATGGCCATTTCGGATGAAGAGGAGCTGCTGCCATCTTCCTCGGAATTGGACTCGGATTCGGAGGAAGATGAAGATGATGAGACCTCCTTCTCCTTCTACTTCTCCTTCTTCTTCTTGTTGGTTCGGTCCCCTGCAACTAAGGTAATCCCCTTCTCCTTGGGGCCTTTATTAGCTATTTCATGCAATTCCATCTCACAAAATAAATCATCTAATTTTACAATAGATAAATCCTTGGATACTTTGTAGGCATCCACCATGGATGACCACAAAGCATTCCTTGGAAATGCTTTCAACACATACCTCACAAGGTCGCGGTTCTCGACCTTTTCATCAATTGAATGAAGCCCATTGAGGACTTCCTTGAACCGACCATGAAGCTCACTTACCGACTCATTCTCCTTCATAGAGAGATTTTGAAATTGATTGAGGAACAAATCCCTCTTTGCGATTCTAGAGTCCCGGGTGCCTTCGTGAAGCTCAATGAGTTTGTTCCACAAGTCCTTCGCACTTGTGAAAAGGCCAACCTTGATGAGCTGATCTTTGTTCATGTCACATTGTAGAGTGACAACCGCCTTCGCGTCGGCTTCACTCTTCCGAGTTTGTTCAGCAGTCCACCTCCAAGACTCCAGCTCTTTGCCTTCGTCATCCTTAGGAGGAATGAATCCCTCCTTCACTGCGAACCAAGTGTGGATATCCATCTTCAGATAGTATTCCATCTTTGATCTCCAATACTGAAAGTCGGCGCCATCAAAGAATGGAGGTCGGGTGGTGGAGAAGCCTTCTCTCAAAGCCATCTTGTTGATAACTCTTGGATGTTAAGCCATAAACAGAGCCCCAAGCTCTGATACCACTTGTTGGAAACGAGATGGCTAGAGAGGGGGGGGTGAATATAGCCAATCACTTTTCACTTGCGATTAACAACTTTCCTGCACTTAACTTATCAGTAGAACGGCAGCGGAAGAAACAAAGGAAACTGAAAGTGCAGTACGCTAAAACAGAACTGAGATCAAACAAAGACAACTGCCAAGAACGCTAACAAGAGGGTTTACAAGGTTCGGGGATAACTTGCCCCTACTCCTTGGCGTGCCCTTAAGGTGGGCGATCCCTTGATCGTCGGCAGATCAAGCCCCGGTTTCACCGGATATAACGCAACCTCCTTCTCGGTGGAGAAACCTCTCCACAGCGTTTCAATCAGGATAAAGTTTAAGCACAAAGAAACTACGAGAAAGATCTTACTCAAACACTTAGCAAGGACAAGAACACAGCTAGCTTCCCTGAGCTCCACCCAGTGGCGATCTCACGCAAGAACCCTTCTTCGTGTCTTCCCACTGTCGGACTCCAAGCTACTCGTTCTCTCCTTCAAGCGCTCAAGTAAAGATTGGTTGCTTCTCGATCGCTTGCTCAAAGTGATGATAGCTTCAAGAACACAGCAAGCAGATTGTGGAGAACACTAGGCGCGGCAAGAACACAAGTTCTAGAACTCTGCTTCCACGAAGCCAATTTCCGCCCTTTTTGTTTCTCCACTCAGCATCAGGCGACAATATCCTTTGTAGCCTCCAGCTACCTTGCTGCCAATGCCAGCTACCACTGAGCCCTCTCTGGTCTTCCTGAGATCCCCTCAGCCAAGCCCCAGTCTCGGCTCCAGTCTGCAGCTCGGCCGTTGCAACCTGAAATGGAGAATCGGACAAACCTGCTCCAAGGAAAGCCTCCGTTGACCTCTCCTTGAGTGTTTGAATCCTCCCCTGTCACCTGCAGCTTAATCAGACTGTTAGAGCAACAAATCATTCAGTAAATCAAATATCAGAAGCAAACACAGTAGATTCCCAATCAGGAGCCACACAGTAGATTCCCAATCTCACTGTGCGCTCCCTGATCGTTCACCAGTCCGATCAGACATAGCTGGATCGGTCACCAGACCGATCCACTAAGGAGCAGCGTGCCAATGTTCCTGATCGGTCACCAGACCGATCCAGAGACTCAACCCTAGCCCTCCAAGCTAGGAATTCATCCACCTTAGCCCTCCAAGCTAAGGATTTTTCCATCTAACTCTCCAAGTTGGGAATTTGCACCTCACCCTCCAAGTTAGGACTTTTCACCTAGCCCTCCAAGCTAGGACTTTTCACCTAGCCCTCCAAGCTAGGACTTTTCACCCAACTCTTCCGAGTTAGAACATCATCCAACCTAGCCCTCCAAGCTAGGCACCTGACCCTCCAAGCCAGGACTTTTTCACCTAATTCTCCAGGATGGGAATTTGCACCTAACCCTCCAAGTTAGGACTTTCCACCTAGCCCTCCAAGCTAGGACTTTTCACCCAACCCTTCCGAATTAGGACTTTCCCAACACCTAGCCCTCCAAGCTAGGATTTTTCACACCTAACCCTCCAGGTTATGATTTTCCAACACCTAGCCCTCCAGACTAGGATTTTCCATACCATGCCTGATCCCCGATCAGGACTTAATCATAATCCATGTCATGCCTGATCCCCGATCAGGACATAATCATAATCAATGATCATCCACCTAAACTAAAATCGATGTCAACACCAAAACAACAATCAGGGCAAGACTGCATCAACACTAGTTAATCTAGGCACGAAGTCCTGGCGAAGGACTGCTAGGTACCTAGTGAAGGGCTGCTAGGAGTTGAAGACCTGGCGAAGGACTGCTAGGCACCTAGCGAAGGGCTGCTAGGAGTTGAAGACCTGACGAAGGACTGCTAGGCACCTAGCGAAGGGCTACTAGGAATTGAAGACCTGGCAAAGGACTGCTAGGCACCTAGCGAAGGGCTGCTAGGATTTGAAGACCTGGCGAAGGACTGCTAGGCACCTGACGAAGGGCTGCTGGGAATCTAAGACTTAGCGAAGGGCTGCTAGGCACCTGGCGAAGGACTGCTTCGTACCGAAGTCCTGGCAAAGGGCTGCTAGGCACCTGGCGAAGGACTGCTGGGCAAAAGTCCAACCGGAGGAGCCGGTTGGCAAAAGGTAAATTCTTCTGAGAGGAGTAGGTGAGGGCGCGTTCCCCGTCGAGGGAACAATAGGCGTCGATTCGACCTAGGGTTCCATTTGGGAGACCCGAAGTCAGAACCAAGACAGCTACGGCTGTAAAAACTAACTAATATTCTTGCCATGTTTGTTGTGGAACTAACCTTAGATGCAGGGACCAAAGGAATATGTTTCTGCAGCTCAGAACGCCTCAAAGGAGAGGTGCAGTAGTTGGGCTAGGCGCCCGGGAGGTCCCGGGGCCCAAGGTCAAAGCCAAATGAGCAATTGAGCAAGGATCACTTCGAAAGCATACTGGGTCAGGCGCCCTGAAGGACCCGGATGCCCTCATGGTCCCGGGCGCCCTGTATGTCCAGGGCGCCCTGGGTCCAAGCCAAGTTATGATCGAAGCAAACTCAGCCGCGAAGCCAAGCAGACCAAGTCAGCCGAGGGCGCCCCCGTTGTTAGTAATATGAGAGAAGTGTCCTAAGGCAATCGCCTTATGATTGTAATCATTTACTTTAATAAATGAATATTCACTATTTGAGTATACATGTTCGTGTATTTGATTGAGATCTTAAACTCATTTACTGAATGTCCGCAATACAATTCACAGCATGAGAGAATTTGTGATGAATTCACAACTAGTGATTATCTCTACATGTGCAATTGTGAAGTATTGAAATTATCCCTAGTCGATGAATTGATAAATACGGACACTATCAAATTCTGTTGAGACTAGCATGGGTTATTCTCTAATCAGCTGATTCTCACTGGCTGGTGACATTGGGATGTCCGGAGATAAACATGAATGCTAGTTAAGGGAACTAGTTCATTGGAGTGACTGGCTGTAAAACTTCATATGGTAGTCTACATATAGACATGTCAGTAAAGTTCTTACTGCAGCATAAGTGCGATGTTCCTTTGACTTGCGGTGTTCAAGTCATCTTGGTCATGGAGACTTATACTTTGACATCTTAAGCAAGCATCTCCAAGGAGGTGTGGACCCAGGATGGTTGGGTATAAGCCGAAGTGCCCGAAGATGTTTGAACAGCCTACAAAGGATTCACCACTCCTTGCGAGGAGATGTATACCCAAGGCCTATCGTCGGATTGTTACTCGAAGCCTCTGGCCAGAGCATGACATGTTCAGAGTATGAATCTCTTAAAGACATAAGAGTAATTAGAATACGTTGGACGAGAAAGACATTACTTGGGCTAGGTGTGACGTAGTCAGCCTAGTGGGGACTGACACACATAGACCATGTCCTGAACCAAGTGGGTATAAGATGGTGAAGGGAATGAGGCACGATTCATTAAAGCTGCTGAAGGGTTTCAGAATTAATTCTGAGATCAACCATTGATCTTTCGATTAATAGGGGATCATGATGTACTACTAGGTGTCACTCATGATCGTTCTATAATTGATGAATTATAGACGACCAACATAAATCGAAAGCCTATTTAGTCACACGCACTACGAGTAATCTGAGGGATTTAAAACAAGTTGAAAATTGGATTTTCCGATCAAGAGAGATAAGTCGAATCTGAATTTTCAGAGACGCATCGGAAGCATAAAATGGTTAAGTCTTTTGAAGACTTATTGAACAAATTAAATGAGTTTAATTCGTGAGGTCATGGCTTGGGTTTGGCCGGCCAAAGAGGGTTCCCACCCTCTTTGTTTGGCCGGCCACATTAAAAGGGGAGAACCAAATTGTTTGGTTCAAATTATAAAATAAACCGAACGTGGTTTGTTTTATAAAATTATGGATAAAGAAATTTATATAAACGGATTTATTTTTCATGGAAATTAAAATGAACCATGGATTGGTTTATTTTATTTTATAAAATCAAAAATAGATTGATTTACCATGATAAAGAAATTTATCTAAAGAAATTTATATAAAGAAGTTTATATAAAGAAATTTCTTTCCATAAGAAAAGGGAGACATGGTTGTTTTTATTGTAAATTAAATTATGATAAAAACTTGGCATGATGGAATAATTCATAGAAAAATTTATATGATAAATTTCTTATGAAAATTTATTCCATAAAAAGGAGACTTGGCGGTAGAGAGACTACTATATAAAGGAACCAAGGCAAGGCTTGATTCTTAATCCAAGAGATCTGGAAATAAGCCCTCTCTCACTCTCCTTCTCTCCTTCTCCCTCTTCTAGTGCCGCCGGCCCTAGAGGCCCTCCCCTTTGCCGTGAGCTTCCGCCACCAAGAAGCTGCCGAAGAAGAAGAAGCGGGCGCAACTCCTTCCTTCCTCCCGGAATCTTAATTCCGTTCTACGTTTGGTGGTTAGTCTTTCCATCTCTCTCTTGGTATTCTTGTCGTGCCTTTGGAGAATCTAGTAGTTCTTGTCGGCACGAAACTCGTGGCTTTGCGAAGTCATCCCAAAGAAAACTCGGCGTGGACGCGAATAGAGGCGGAGCTTCCAAGGGACGCTACGGATGGATCTCGTCCCTTCCTTCGAGTTACGCGAGGTATTAAGTAAATTAGTTTACTTTCTGCAAAATTTTAATATATGATCATGTCTACATAATATAAGGTTGCATGCTTAGATGTACGGTTAAATAATTTGGGAAATTATTTATGCTAAATCTTCCGCTGCACGTAATTAAATTTTAAAATTACGATCCCACATCCATGTCAACATGCACCCGGTCCCAACAGTGATATCAGAGTCGGTTAGTGTTCGACATAATCATATAATTATTTTGCAGAAAACTTTGTCATGATCTCAATTTTAGAAAATTTTCCAATTATGGAAACTTTCCAATTATGATAAATTTTAGATTTAGGAATTTCAAAGTTTAGAAATCCTCATGAAATTTCGCAAACTTTTGAAATATCCTAGTTTCTGAAATTTTATGATAATTGTGAAAACTTCTCATTTTTGGAAACTTTCAAATTTTGGAAATTTCCTATTTTGGAAAATTTTCAATTTTGGAAATATATAAGTTTTCTTTGTACCAGAAACTTACAATTATTATGAAAACCTATTATGAAATCTCGCAATTTTGGACACTTTCTTTCAAAGAAAGTCTAGACAAATTTATGGATCATTAATTGACAATTAAATTCGAATTGGTTTTAAAAAATCAACAAAATTCTTTATTTTGGATTGAGCCTCGGGGAGCCATCCAATTTAAAGTTAGTTGTTGTAATTTAATTTCCTAATTTTGAATAAAATTGTCATGTTTAATTTGGTTATTCCTCGGGGAGCGGACCAAATTAGATTTACAACAAATTCCTTTTTTTTTGGTATCTGAGCCTCGGGGAGCCACCCAAAGAAAATATTTTATTGTAATTAATAAATCCATAAATAAAATATGTAATCAAATCTTGGAAATTTTGAGGTGATTCTCAAACGATAATTTCCTTATTTGATTTAAGAGGTGATGCTCTTACATATTGTTGTCTCCAAAATTAATTAGGAAAATGGTTTCCTATAGAGTTTTCTTAAATAAGATTTTTATGAAAATAATATGTGGTTGAATTAAGGGAATATGTCTCTTAATTTAATAAGATTTGATTTAGAGAAATCAAACTCTTAAACAATTTATTTCCGAAATTGATTATGACAATTTAGGAAATTGTTTCCCAAACAATTCCTTGAATAAAGTATAAAATTAGAATTAGGAAATCCGGTTCCTAATTCAATTAATGAGACTTGATAAATTAAGTCACATACATACTTTATTAAGGAAATCGTTAGTACATGACATAATTATATGTCATGAATGTGCTTAGAAAAGAAAGGATGAGACCCAAAACCCCTTACAAAATATTAAGGCCAACACCTTCCTTTAATATGGTTAGAACTGGAGTTTTGTTTCTCGTTTGGGTTGATGGACACATCCATGCCCGGCTTGAACCTCAACATGTTCAAACCATGGAATTAGTTTATGATAAATATAGTTGGAGTCAGATGTCAATCCTTAGTTTTGGTTGTTGGACACATCCAAGCCTGACTAAATGGTTGAATGAGCTCCAACTATATTAAAACTATTTCTTAATTAATGGGTCAGCCTTAAGCTTGGAGCATCGATTTGTTGTGCCACAGCCAAGGTCGATGTAAAGAGAGGTGCAGTTGGGTGCTATGTATATTATTGCATACTTGTTAATGAGTTAACAACCCAATGATTTATGCAAACATTCAATTAGTTGATAGCATAAAGTGATAATTACATATATGTGATATGTAATCGGTATAATTACCTACATTCATAGCTAAGAATAACTTGATGGCCACAGCCATGGTTGTTCTTATCTATGGTTGGATATCAACCTATTTGGAGATGTTCCTACGATCTCCCGAATTGATAAAAAGGGTTATTCAATTCGAAAAATTAAATAGGATTTAATTAATGTATGTTGATGCATTCTTTATCATTCTTCTCACATAAGCTCAATTTGTATTTCTAGGATAATCACTCGATCATGTCTTCTCTAAATTTGTGTTCCATTTTAGACACCAATAAGCTGACTGGGCCAAACTTCATGGACTGGATTCGAAACCTAAGGATAGTCCTCAAGGCAGAAAAGCTTGCTTATGTCCTTGAAGAACTTCTTCCCAACCGTCCTCCAGAAAATGCAATTCTAGACCAGTTAGTGGCCTATCAGAAACATGTAAACGATTCTGAACTTGCGAGTTGTATCATGCTAGCCGCTATGGTACCTGAGCTGCAAAAGCAGCATGAGCATATGGATGCTTATACCATCATCTTCCATCTTTATGAGCTATTTGACGAGCAGGCAAGATCCGAAAGGTTCGAGGTCTCTAGACTCCTCTTCACCTCTAAGATGCAGGAAGGCATTTCTGTCTCACAGTTTGTGTTGAAGATGTTGGGGTACATTGAGCGACTGAGCACACTCGGTTTTGCAATGGATCATGAACTAAGTATTGACTTAATTCTGCATTGTTTGCCCAAAAGTTATTCACAATTTGTGATGAACTATCGGATGAACAAACTGGAGACTACCATTCCTGAGTTGCTCAACCTGCTGAAGACTATAGAGCCTTCCGTGAAGCAGGATCAGAAGACGGTACTGTTAGTTGGTTCCTCGAAGAAAGGTTCTAAGAGGAAGGCCAAAGAACAGAATAAAGGAAAGAAGAAAAAGGCCAAAAAGACTGAAAAGACACCAAAAGGCACTTGCCATCACTGTGCAAGGAGGGTCACTGGCGAAGAAACTGCAAGGTTTATTTGAGTGCTTGAAGAAGAAGGCATCCGATGGCCCATCCTCTTCAGGTATCTTCGTTATTGAATGTCACTCTATTTCCTCAACCACCTGGGTACTTGATACTGGGTGTAGCTCACATATATGTAATGACATACAAGGGCTAAGGAATAGAAGAAGACTCGTCAAGGGAGAAGCGAATCTGCGAGTTGGAAATGGAGCAAAGATTGCTGTTTTTGCCATCGGAACATATTTGCTAAAGCTCCCTACTGGACATGTCTTAGAATTGGATAATTGTTATTTTGTTCCTTCATTAATAAAGAACATTGTATCTATTTCATGCTTGAATGAAAAGGGTTATCATTTAACTTTTAGTAACAATTGTTGTTACATAACTTTAAATGGTGTTCTTTATGGGACCGGAACTTTGTGCAATGGTATCTACACGTTAGATTTATCCGGTGACGTTTTCAATATCGAAGTTAGCAATAAACGTGCTCGAATAGATAATCGAATAGACTCCTATACGTGGCATTGTCGTCTTGGCCATGTAAGTAAGAAACGCATGACCAAATTACACCGATGTGGAATTCTGGAATCATTTGAACCCGGTTCATTTGATACATGCGAATCATGCTTAAAAGGCAAGATGGCCAAATTACCCTTTTCCGGAAAAGGTAATCCAGTGGGAGAATTGCTTGGTCTAATACATACTGATGTATGTGGACCAATGTCAACTCCTGCACAAGGAGGCTATAGCTACTTCATTACCTTTATCGATGATCACTCACGATTCGGATATGTGTTCTTGATGAAACACAAATCTGAAGCTTTTGAGAAATTCAAAGAGTTCAGAAATGAAGTAGAGAAACAGCTTGGCAAAAGTATTAAGATACTTCGATCCGATCGGGGTGGTGAATACTTAAGTCAAGAGTTTCAAGATTATCTTAGGGACAATGGGATATTGTCTCAATGGACTCCGCCATATACACCACAGCATAATGGTGTATCTGAGAGGCGTAACCGAACCTTGATGGACATGGTTAGATCTATGATGAACCATGCAACTCTTCCAAAATCCTTTTGGGGCTATGCACTTAAGACAGCTGTTTACTTGCTAAACAGAGTCCCGACCAAGGTAGTCTCTACTATTCCATATGAGACGTGGAATAGTAAGAAACCTCATTTAACTCACCTTAAAATATGGGGTTGTCCTGCTTATGTGAAGCGGACTGTATCAGACAAATTGGATGCTAAGTCTGATAAATGTCTATTTATTGGATACCCTAAGGAAACGAATGGTTACCAATTCTATCATCCCTTGGAACAAAAGGTGTTTGTTTCAAGGCATGCTGTGTTTCTGGAAAAAGAATTTTTTTTACAAGAAAACAGTGGGAGTGGCATTGAACTTGATGAAGTTCAAGAAACTCCAATAGACATTACAGAGACACCTAGTCTAGACCCACAACCAACAACTCATAATGATGAGCTATCAGTTGAACCTAAAACAACACCACCTCTTCGTAGCTCTGATAGGACACGCAATATTCCAGAGAGATACGAATTTCTCATAAGTGAATCGAACGACGTGTTACTCATAAGCGATGACGAACCTATCAGTTATGAAGATGTTCTGAAAAGTTCAGAAAGGGACAAATGGCTTGAAGCCATGAAGTCGGAAATGGATTCCATGTACGAAAATCAAGTATGGGACTTGGTTAACCCACCTGAAGGGATTAAGCCCATAGGGTGCAAGTGGGTTTTCAACAAGAAAACCGACATGGAAGGTAATGTTGTTACCTTTAAGGCTAGATTAGTGGCAAAAGGATATCGTCAGAAACAAGGAATTGATTATGACGAAACCTATTCGCCAGTAGCTATGCTTAAATCCATTCGAATGCTCCTGGCCATAGCAGCTCATTATGATTATGAGATATGGCAAATGGATGTGAAAACAGCTTTCCTTAATGTAAACCTGCTTGAGGATGTATACATGATACAACCTGAAGGTTTCACATCGGTTGATAAAATCAAAATATGCAAGCTTCGACGATCCATATATGGACTGAAGTAAGCATCCAGGAGCTGGAACATCCGTTTTGATGAGACAACCAAAGAGTTTGATTTCTCACAAAATCCTGACGAACCTTGTGTATACAAGAAGGTTAGTGGGAGTGCAGTCGTATTCCTAGTATTATATGTCGATGACATATTACTTATAGCAAACGATATATCAGACTTACAGTCGGTTAAAATTTGGTTGTCCAAAACTTTCTCCATGAAAGACCTGGGAGAAGCAACCTATATCCTTGGGATTAGAATCTATAGAGATAGATCAAAACGGTTGCTTGGTCTTTCGCAGTCTACACATATAGACCGAGTGGTAAAAAGGTTTAGCATGTCGGAATCCAAGAAAGGTTACCTTCCCATCAGGCATGGGATCAACCTTTCAAAGTCTATGTGTCCGCGCACAGAAGACGAGAGGATTTGCATGAATAAGATTCCTTATGCATCCGCGATAGGATCTATCATGTATGCTATGTTATGTACTAGGCCCGATGTATCGTATGCTCTGAGCGTCACGAGCAGATACCAGTCTGATCCAGGAATGGATCATTGGGCGGCTGTCAAGACAATCCTTAAGTACTTAAGAAGATCTAAGGATGTGTTCCTAATATATAGAGAAGGAGATATGGTAATACGTGGGTATACAGATGCCAGTTTCCAGATAGATAAGGATGACTCCAAATCTCAGTCTGGATACGTATTTACTTTGAATGGAGGCGCAATAAGTTGGAAGAGTTCCAAGCAAGACACTGTAGCGGATTCTACCACGGAAGCGGAATACATTGCGGCTTCGGAAGCAGCAAAAGAAGCAGTCTGGATCAAGAAGTTTGTCTCGGAACTTGGTGTGGTTCCAACCATTGATGAAGCAATACCGGTTTACTGCGACAACAATGGAGCTATTGCACAAGCAAAGGAACCAAGGTCTCATCAGCGATCCAAACACATGCTTCGCCGCTATCATCTGATCAGAGAAATTATAAGTAGGAATGATATACAAATTGAGAAAATTTCCACTGAAAGGAATTTAGCGGATCCTTTAACTAAGGTCGTGCCTCAAAGCAAGTTTGAGGGTCATGTTAGAGCCTGTGGTATTGGATACCGTAGCGATTGGCATTAGGCCAAGTGGGAGTTTGTTAGTAATATGAGAGAAGTGTCCTAAGGCAATCGCCTTATGATTGTAATCATTTACTTTAATAAATGAATATTCACTATTTGAGTATACATGTTCGTGTATTTGATTGAGATCTTAAACTCATTTACTGAATGTCCGCAATATAATTCACAGCATGAGAGAATTTGTGATGAATTCACAACTAGTGATTATCTCTACATGTGCAATTGTGAAGTATTGAAATTATCCCTAGTCGATGAATTGATAAATACGGACACTATCAAATTCTATTGAGACTAGCATGGGTTATTCTCTAATCAGCTGATTCTCACTGGCTGGTGACATTGGGATGTCTGGAGATAAACATGAATGCTAGTTAAGGGAACTAGTTCATTGGAGTGACTGGCTGTAAAACTTCATATGGTAGTCTACATATAGACATGTCAGTGAAGTTCTTATTGCAGCATAAGTGTGATATTCCTTTGACTTGCGGTGTTCAAGTCATCTTGGTCATGGAGACTTATACTTTGACATCTTAAGCAAGCATCTCCAAGGAGGTGTGGACCCAGGATGGTTAGGTATAAGCCGAAGTGCCCGAAGATGTTTGAACAACCTACAAAGGATTCACCACTCCTTGCGAGGAGATGTATCCCCATGGCCTATCGTCGGATTGTTACTCGAAGCCTCTGGCCAGAGCATGACATGTTCAGAGAATGAATCTCTTAAAGACATGAGAGTAATTAGAATCCGTTGGACGAGAAAGACATTACTTGGGCTAGGTGTGACGTAGTCAGCCTAGTGGGGACTGACACACATAGACCATGTCCTGAACCAAGTGGTTATAAGATGGTGAAGGGAATGAGGCACGATTCATTAAAGCTGCTGAAGGGTTTCAGAATTAATTCTGAGGTCAATCGTTGATCTTTCGATTAATTGGGGATCATGATGTACTACTAGGTGTCACTCATGATCGTTCTATAATTGATGAATTATAGACGGCCAACATAAATCGAAAGCCTATTTAGTCACACACACTACGAGTAATCCAAGGGATTTAAAACGAGTTGAAAATTGGATTTTCCGATCAAGAGAGATAAGTCAAATCTGAATTTTCAGAGACGCATCGGAAGCATAAAATGGTTAAGTCTTTTGAAGACTTATTGAACGAATTAAATGAGTTTAATTCGTGAGGTCATGGCTTGGGTTTGGCCAGCCAAAGAGGGTTCCCACCCTCTTTGTTTGGCCGACCACATTAAAAGGGGAGAACCAAATTGTTTGGTTCAAATTATAAAATAAACCAAGCGCGGTTTGTTTTTTAAATTTATAAAAAGAAAATTTATATAAACGGATTTATATTTCATTGAAATTAAATGAACCATGGATTGGTTTATTTTATTTTATAAAATCAAAAATAGATTGATTTACCATGATAAAGAAATTTATCTAAAGAAATTTATATAAAGAAATTTATATAAAGAAGTTTATATAAAGAAATTTCTTTCCATAAGAAAAGGGAGACATGGTTGTTTTTATTGTAAATTAAATTATGATAAAAACTTAACATGATGGAATAATTCATAGAAAAATTTATATGATAAATTTCTTATGAAAATTTATTCCATAAAAAGGAGACTTGGCGGTAGAGAGACTACTATATAAAGGAACCAAGGGAAGGCTTGATTCTTAATCCAAGAGATCTAGAAATAAGCCCTCTCTCTCTCTCCTTCTCTCCTTCTCCCTCTTCTAGTGCCGCCGGCCCTAGAGGCCCTCCCCTTTGCCGTGAGCTTCCACCACCAAGAAGCTGCCGAAGAAGAAGAAGAAGCGGGCGCAACTTCTTCCTTCCTCCCGGAATCTTAATTCCGTTCTACGTTTGGTGGTTAGTCTTTCCATCTCTCTCTTGGTATTCTTGTCGTGCCTTTGGAGAATCTAGTAGTTCTTGTTGGCATGAAACTCGTGGCTTTGCGAAGTCATCCCGAAGAAAACTCGGCGTGGACGCGAATAGAGGCGGAGCTTCCAAGGGACGCTATGGTTGGATCTCGTCCCTTCCTTCGAGTTACGCGAGGTATTAAGTAAATTAGTTTACTTTCTGCAAAATTTTAATATATGATCATGTCTACATAATATAAGGTTGCATACTTAGATGTACGGTTAAATAATTTGGGAAATTATTTATGCTAAATCTTCCGCTGCACGTAATTAAATTTTAAATTACGAACCCGCATCCATGTCAACATGCACCCGGTCCCAACACCCGTCAGCTCCGAGGCCGATTCTGGAGGGATAAGCGTTGACCGAGCTTCGGATGAGGGTTCTCGGATCCGAAGGCACGTGTCAGGCGTCCCCAGGAGTGCTATAAAAGGGGCTCGACCCCAAGGCTACAAGACATCAATTTTCCTATGTCTCTACGCTCTTCGTTTAAGCGCTCTGCTCCGGAAACCTCTGATCTCGAGATTCTAGCACCGACGACGACCCTCTGCTCCGAAGTACAATCCACACCGGGCGTCGGTAACGAAGAGTATAATTTTCTTTATTGCACTACTATTGCAACAATCTTTGTAAATCTTTGTGCCATTATAGAATTGCCCGCAGTAAACGGTCAAGGACCGTGGGCCTTGAAGTAAGAGCCAACCGCAACTTCAAACCAAGTAAAAATACTTGTGTTCCGTGTGTTTTGAGTTAAATTTCCGCTGCGCATTCTCTTTTCTAATCCGAAACACTTTCACGATATTCACCCCCCCCCTCTATCGTGTTTTCTCGATCCAACAAGTGGTATCAGAGCGGGGTAGCTCAAATTTGGTGCAACCACCAATTTGGGAGTTTTTCAGATTTACGAATTTTTTCATTTTATTTCTTTTCTTTTTCGTTAATCGAGGTTGGTGCAACACCACTCGATCTTTTTCGCCTTTTTCAATTTTGAATTCTCATTTTTTCACTATAAGTCAGAATTGATAAAACAATCAATTTTTTAAAATTTGTCATAAATTTTTTTACCATTATTTTAATTTTTTTCTCGAAATTCGTGCTACCTTAATTCGAGCAAATTTTTGTCACAACATTGAATTCTTATTTTGTTCAGAATTAACAAAAGTAACATTTTCTAAAAATTTGTAACAAACTTTTTATTATTATTTTTATTATTCTGCCTCGAAATTCGTGCAATATTTATTTTGGGCTATTTTTTTCCCTTCTCCCGCACTACTAATCCAAGACCAAGTCTTGGTACATTTATAGTTTTTCTTGTTGTGTGCAAGCTTTATCCTTAATGGTCAATCAAGAATGGAACAGTGTTCGTCCGCCTCTATTCTCTGGCAAAAACTTCAGAACCTGGAAGGGTCTAATGGAATCCCACCTAAAGGCCCATCTAGATCTATGGCAGATCATCCAAACGGGATTCTCTTTTCTCGTAGAAGATGAGTTATCAATCGAGTGGGATAAACTGGATGAACAAACCCTTAACCAAATCGAGACCGATGTGTTGGTGCAGAATGCACCTAAGTCAAACCTGTGTTTTGATAATGGCAACATAGATCAAAAGTTAAGTCCTTCTTGTTTTCTAACAAGTTAATCAAGTGTGCAGTGAAAGCCCTAGCAAAGGACCGCTAGGCACTGGCGAAGGAATGCCAGAGTTAAAAGACCTAGCGAATGACTGCTAGGCACCAGGCGAAGGACAGTCTGGGACAGAAGACCTAGCGAAGGACTGCTAGGCACCGGGCGAAGGGTAGCTCGGCATCCAAGCCCTGACAAAGGACCGTCAGGCAAAAGTCCAACCAAAGGAGCGGTTGGCATCAGGTAAATTCTCCCGAGAGGAGTAGGTGAGGACGCGTCCCCCGTCGAGGGAACAGTAGGCGTTGGTTCGACCTAGGGCTCCATTTCGGAGACCAAAGTCAGAACCAAGACAGCTAAGGCTGTATAAATTAATGATTTATCTTGTTTTCGGACTAACCCTGGATGCAGGACCAAAGGAACGTGTGTCTGCAGCTCAGAGAGCCTCAAAGGAGTGAGGCAGCAACTGAGTAGGGCGCCCTGAGTGTCTAGGGCGCCTCCACGGTGAACAAGAAACAAGTAAGGCAAAAAGGAGTTCGGCTAACCACTGGCCGGGGCGCCCTCTGCATCCAGGGCGCCCTCAGCAGCCAGGGCGCCCTGAGCGCCCAGGGCGCCCTCAGGAGCCAAGGCGCTTCGCGCCTACGCCAGCGAGGCCGATCAAATCTATCCAGCCGAGAAGACCGGGTCAACCAGGGCGCCCTCAGCGACCAGGGCGCCCCAGAGGTCAAACTTCATCCCTATTTAGGTGGGATAAAGCTTGACCGAGCAAACTGCGGATCGGATGACACTTGGCAGGGCGCCCCCGACGTCCAGGGCGCCCTAGGTGCTATAAATAGCACCCCTCGACCCCAAGCTTCACATCAACTTCATTCCAAAGCTTCCACGCTCTTCTACGCTCGTGCCTTGCTCCAGAAACGCCTCTCCTCGAGCCGACGACGTCCCGCTGCCCCGAAAAGAATCGACACACTCCGGACGTCGGTAACGAAGAGCTTAATATTTTGTTATTATTTTATTGCACTCTCTTTGTAATTGAAATTATTGTAACCTCTTTGCGCGAATATAGAATTGCCCAAAGTAAACGGTCAACGACCGTGGGCCTTGGAGTAGGAGTCGACACAGGCTCCGAACCAAGTAAAAATCACTGTGTCTTTGTGTTGTGTCTCGTATTTTTATTTTCGCTGTGCACTTACTCTTAGTTTTCCGAAAAAGAGCGATTTTCGATATTCACCCCCCCTCTATCGGCTTTTCACGATCTAACAAGTGGTATCAGAGCGGGGAATTCAAACTTGGTGCAACCACCAGTTTGAAAATTTCTTTTCGGATTTCTTTTTTATTTTTATCATTTTATTTTCTTTATCTTACGAATTTTTCGAAAAAAAATTTCATTCATTTTCTTTGGCAAGGTTGGTGCAACACCCCTTGTCTTTAATTTATCCAGCACTGCTAATCCAAGACCAAGTCTTGGCAAATCTCTTTTAGCTTCTCTTTTTCAGAAAAAATGTCTATGCAAGAGGGATTCAGCACCGCCAGACCTCCACTTTTTAGTGGAGAAGACTTTTCCTACTGGAAAAGTCGCATGGAGGTCCACCTGAAAACTCAGGTGGACATGTGGATCATTATCCAGTCCGGTCTGGAGATCCCCCGAAATGCAGAAGGACTTCCACAAAGCTACTCGGAGTGGGACAACACTCTAAAGCGCAAGATAGAAGCCGACGCAAAAGCAACGCAAACCCTACAATGCGGGCTGACAAAAGAAGAGCTGAACCGCGTGGGCCCCTTCAATAGTGCAAAGGAGCTATGGACAAAACTGATCGAGCTGCACGAAGGGACTTCAGATACTCGGATCAGCAAGCGGGATCTGCTACTAAACAAATTATACACTATCAAGATGGCGGACAACGAATCAGCAGCCCAACTCCACGCACGGATCCAAGAGGTAATGAACGGTCTTCACTCAATAGGTCACAAGGTTGAAAACCGTGACCTAATAAGGTATACTCTAAACGCCTTTCCTAGAAACACCTTGTGGGCATCTATGGTAGATGCATACAAGGTCTCTAGAGATCTTTCTAAAATAAAACTAGATAAATTATTTTCTGAACTAGAACTGCACGAACAGACTAACACCAATTCGGTCGAAAAAGGTATTGCTTTTCTTGCAGGCAAGACTGGAAGAACAACAAAGAAGAAGCCTGAAACTGAAACCGAATCTAACTCAGACTCAGATTCAGAAGAAGAAGATAAAGATCAAACTAAGCTGGTCCGGCTCGCTCGAAGCTACTACAAGGAGTTGAAGAACCGAAGCAACAAACGAAAAACCAGCCGAAGAAAGGACGAACCAACTGAACCCTCAAACAAGCCTAATGTGACCTGCTACGAGTGCAAGAAAAAGGGCCACTACAAGTCAGAGTGCCCTAACCTAAAGGAGACGAAAAAGCCGAGAAGAAAGAAGGCACTGCAAGCAACCTGGGACGAGTCTTCCTCAGAAGAAGAAGAAGAGGCACCCCAGTCCAACCTCCTAGCTCTGACCGCCTCAGATAAAGTCGAGACAGAATCAGAACCAGAACAAGAGGACGGCGAGCTGACCTTCACAGAAGACGGAGAAATTAAGGTAACTGGTTTTAATAGATTATAGTTAACTGAATTGATCTCTTTTCTTTCTCGAGATTTGGCAAAAGCCAAACTCCGGGTCGAAACCCTCCGACAAGAAGTAAAACTCCTGAAGGAGGGAGCTGACTCTAAACCCTTAACCGAGAAGGTTCAGGAAGGAACTCCTACTCAAGTTGAAAAACTTGAAAAGGAAAACTCCTCCCTGAAAACTCAGGTTAAGGATTATAGAACAGCTTTAGAACGATTTACATCTGGTTCCAAGGGTCTTGACATGATCCTTGGAAAACAGAAATCAGTTCTGAATCGATCCGGACTTGGCTACCGAACCAAATCCCGACAAAGATCATATTTGTCTGTACTGAATCAGTCCAGAAGAAAAATTCAGGCATGGGTACCTAAACTATGCCTGAACAAACCAACTGGATCAAATCAGTATTGGATTCCCAAGGACAAGATTCACATCTTGCCTAACCATCACCGTGGCTTTAGTCCAGGGGGAGCCAAACTGAAAACTATTTTCATTATTAGATAAACTTGTTATTATTAATTTAAATTGCCTGATTGTTTGCCTGTTTACTTAATTTCTGCAATATACCATGTTTAGACTTAGGCTAGCTTAAGGACCAAACAAACTTAGCTGAAATTTGACAACATAGTATTGGGTGGAGGTGAGATGATAGTACGTTAGGGAAGCCAATTTGGCGGAACTAGCCGAAGCTACCGATCCAAAATCCAAACTAGTTAGACCAGAAATTTTTCAAAAAATAATTTTGAAAATGAAATTTCATTAAAAGGCTTTGTCAAGGAAAGGGTGGATGATCCCATAAGGCTTCGGCCAAAGAAGGCCTAGTGCCTCGCCAAGACCTGGAAGCCAATTTTTGAAATTCAAATTCAAATTAATTTTTGTCAAATTCGAATCTAACACAAAATTTCAGCTAAGTATAGATTTAAACATCTTTTCAAAAATTTCAAAATTAATTAATTAAGCTTTCAAAATTTAATTATCCTTCAAAATTAATCAAAATTTTCAAATTTTTCAAAACTATCAAAACCTGTCTCACAAAACCTATAAGGTTAACGTGATTGAAAACCCTAGATTTGGGTGAGACAGTAAAATTAAGACTAAATGATTCCCTTAATACCTGTGTTGCAGTGAAATTCTATAGTCAAACCATGGTCAACAAGATCAAAACACGGTCAACAAAGTCAAAACACGATCAACATAGTCAAACCACGGTCAACATAGTCAAACTACGATCAATGTAGTCAAACCAGGTCAAATCTGGTCAAATGCACTTCATTTGAGTCAAAAGCTAGTCCTTAGGGCGCCCAAACCGGTGTGGGCGCCCCAAGGCTGGTCAAAAAGGCTCCTCTGCCACTGCACGCTGACCAGGGCGCCCTGAAGCTTCAGGGCGCCTCCGTATATGGTCAAAAGCTGCTAAAAAGCAGCTGCAGCTCTGGGTAGAGGCGCCCTCTCCAGTCAAGGCGCCCTCCCACAGTCCTTTCACGGCAGAAAGCTGCCGAAAAGTAACTGCAGGCCTGATGAAGGCGCCCTCACTGCTAGGGGCGCCCTCACCAGTCAAGGCGCCCTCCCGAGGCAGGGCGCCCGAGACTGCCTATAAAAAGGGGCTCCCTTCCCCTTCTACTCTTCACACCCAAAACATTTCTCCTCCTCAACCTTCTACCTTCCAAGAGATCTTGCAACCCTCTCAAGCTCTCAAGCCCTCAACAATGTCTCCCCGAGCAAACCGGTATAATTTATTGTTTTTGATAATTTCTTTTCAATTTTTCAATAAATGCACACCTTCTTTAAGTATACATTCTTTATCTTAGAAGACGCCGACCTAATCAGGCAGAACCCGGTACTCAACCTAGTCCTGATCCTAGGTTTCCAAATTTAGAATTATGTAACAAGTTCGCTCGTACCACCTATAAACCTATTAAAACGAGTTACTTGAATAGGCTATTCTTCACCCAATCCTGTCCCCTAGCTATGAACGTCATAAACCACTACCAACTGGACAATCTCGTATTCTGCACTCACCCAATCAATACTTCCTTATGTGCAGAATTTTACAATAATATCATTAGACAAGATAATCTCATGTTCTCCACCATGGTTCAAGGTATTCCCTTAACCATCACACCAACATTACTGAACCGATTTCTAGGACTACGACCCTCGCAGTCCATCTTCTATTGTTATCCTCCTAGGGAACCTCCCTTTGATGCTCCCTATTCTCACATCACCTTAGACACATTACACGCATACTTCTTTAGACAACCAGTGGCCAGACGATTCCAGTCAGTCGACTTAGAGGTCCAGGACTACGCCCTATATAGGGTCTTAGTCCGATGTATTCTGCCCTTATCCACCAGGGACGTCACCACTATGCGACCATTCCATACCTTTCTCCTGTACGCCCTGATTCACCAGCTAGATATTGATATAGAGCTTCTTATGTTTCACACTATCCTACACGCATCCAGTGTGACCACGTAAGGGCGGGTACGCACACCCTACTGCCACATTATCACATCCCTATTACATTACCATGGTCGGAACATTACCGAGGGAGAAATGGCCGATCTAACCGACTACGATGAAATAGGTTATAGAAACTTCTCCCTAGCAGGTATAGAGGTGTCCGGTACCGGGGTTCTGTCCTGGAGACGTCGGAGAGCAGCTCATCAGATCGATTCGGACGAGGAGGTCGAGTACGACGTCGCAGATGTAGCAGCAGAAGCCCGAGCCCATATAGACGAGCCCGCTCCACCGACACTCTACGAGAGAGTGACTCGGATGGAGACACAGATACAGAGTCTCCGAGAGGAGGTCGAGGCCTCTCACATAGAGCAGATGGACGCTCGCCGAGCTGATAGAGAAGTAGCTGATGCACGATTCTTAGAGATGATGGCACGATTCGATGCGTGGCAGTCGGGTCCATCTGATCACCCCGTTCCTTCATCTTAGATTCACTTAGCATTGTACCTATTTGACTGCCCCTACTCAGTAGGGTTGACTTGTGCTTGACTGTTGACTATGTTGAACCTAGAGTACCTGCTTTTATTTTATGATGACTAGTTTATGATTATTGGTTTCTTGTTAATCAGTTAGGATTGTGTTCGGTAGAATAGTTTAACTCAATTGTTTTACTCTACTTGATTTCAAAAATAAGTTTTCTAAAAATTAGAATTTTGAAAAACTGTTTTATTTAAATTTCAAAATCAGTTTTCATTTTCAACTTAGTTTTTTTCAGAAATCAATTTTAAAATCTGTTCGACTTAGTTTTATATTTATTTTAAAACTACCCCCTTCAAAACTAGGGATTTTTCGAAAATGGACTTAGCCTAAGCTTTAACCCTAGAACTGCATGCACCTATAGACTTAGAAGCCAGCATCTCACAAGCACCTTAGGGTACTTATGATTGATAACCTAGAAAGGGTTGAGATGCTTAGGTCTTTGCCTCAATTCAAGATGCTTTAAGTCAGTGCATCTGCAGTAATTGGGGCACTAAATACAACTTATACAGCAATCAAGTTAAGTGTCAAGTTTAGAAAATCTAACTTGAACAAAAACACATAACTTGACTAACCCTAGCAAAAACTACTGTTTATAACAGTTAGTAAGTAGCTAATTGGGTTAGACAGGCCCCTACAGAGAGAATTGATTGATTTAGTACAAAATTAAGTATGGATTGATTCAGTACAGCAAAAATTTTAATTATTTCCTTATTTATGCTGTATTTAATTGTTTTGATATATGGCAAAGGGGGAGAGATAGGAAAGGAGAGAGTAAAATTTTCTTTTCAAAAATTTTCTTTTCAAAATTTTCTTAACTCTATCCTTTATTCAAAAAGTATTCAAAAGTTTAACTTTCTGAAAGATACTTAAGCTTTCAAAATTCTTTTAAAGCTTTCAAAATTTTGCTAAGTACTGTAGCTTCAAAATTCTTTACTTAAAGCTTTCAAAATTTTGCTAAGTACTATAGCTTCAAAATTCTTTACTTAAAGCTTTCAAAATTTTGCTAAGTACTGTAGCTTCAAAATTCTTTACTTAAAGCTTTCAAATTTTGCAAAGTACTCTAGCTTCAAATTTTTTAAGCCTTCAAATTTTACGAAGTACTCTAGCCTTTCAAAAGGTTTCTACTTAAGCTTGTCAAAATTATTTTTACTCTAAAGCCAAAGTTTTTCAAATTTGTTAAGCACTAAAGTGATTCAAAACCTACTAAGTACTTAAGCTTGTTATATACTACAGAGTATTTAAGCTAACATTTATGCTTTAAAAACTCTACTATGCAGTTTCAAGTTACCTAAAACTTAAGTACAAGTAAAGTGTTTAAAACCCCACAAATTTTTTGAAAAACATAGGGGGAGATTCCTTCCAGGGGGAGGGAACAAAACCTAAAACTTTTTCATGTCTTGCTTAACTTAACTTTTTGAACTAGGGTTGTCATAAATCAAAAAGGGGGAGATTGTTGGTGCAGAATGCACCTAAGTCAAACCTGTGTTTTGATAATGGCAACATAGATCAAAAGTTAAGTCCTTCTTGTTTTCTAACAAGTTAATCAAGTGTGCAGTGAAAGCCCTAGCAAAGGACCGCTAGGCACTGGCGAAGGAATGCCAGAGTTAAAAGACCTAGCGAAGGACTGCTAGGCACCAGGCGAAGGACAGTCTGGGACAGAAGACCTAGCGAAGGACTGCTAGGCACTGGGCGAAGGGTAGCTCGACATCCAAGCCCTGACAAAGGACCGTCAGGCAAAAGTCCAACCAAAGGAGCGGTTGGCATCAGGTAAATTCTCCCGAGAGGAGTAGGTGAGGACGCGTCCCCCGTCGAGGGAACAGTAGGCGTCGGTTCGACCTAGGGCTCTATTTCGGAGACCAAAGTCAGAACCAAGACAGCTAAGGCTGTATAAATTAATGATTTATCTTGTTATCGGACTAACCCTGGATGCAGGACCAAAGGAACGTGTGTCTGCAGCTCAGAGAGCCTCAAAGGAGTGAGGCAGCAACTGAGTAGGGCGCCCTGAGTGTCTAGGGCGCCTCCACGGTGAACAAGAAACAAGTAAGGCAAAAAGGAGTTCGGCTAACCACTGGCCGGGGCGCCCTCTGCATCCAGGGCGCCCTCAGCAGCCAGGGCGCCCTGAGCGCCCAGGGCGCCCTCAGGAGCCAAGGCGCTTCGCGCCTACGCCAGCGAGGCCGATCAAATCTATCCAGCCGAGAAGACCGGGTCAACCAGGGCGCCCTCAGCGACTAGGGCGCCCCAGAGGTCAAACTTCATCCCTATTTAGGTGGGATAAAGCTTGACCGAGCAAACTGCGGATCGGATGACACTTGGCAGGGCGCCCCTGACGTCCAGGGCGCCCTAGGTGCTATAAATAGCACCCCTCGACCCCAAGCTTCACATCAACTTCATTCCAAAGCTTCCACGCTCTTCTACGCTCATGCCTTGCTCCAGAAACGCCTCACCTCGAGCCGACGACGTCCCGCTGCCCCGAAAAGAATCGACACACTCCGGACGTCGGTAACGAAGAGCTTAATATTTTGTTATTATTTTATTGCACTCTCTTTGTAATTGAAATTATTGTAACCTCTTTGCGCGAATATAGAATTGCCCAAAGTAAACGGTCAACGACCGTGGGCCTTGGAGTAGGAGTCGACACAGGCTCCGAACCAAGTAAAAATCACTGTGTCTTTGTGCTGTGTCTCGTATTTTTATTTCCGCTGTGCACTTACTCTTAGTTTTCTGAAAAATAGCGATTTCCGATATTCACCCCCCCCTCTATCGGCTTTTCACGATCCAACACGATGCAAGAGCAACTGCAATCCTACAATGTGGCCTAACTAAGGAGCAACTCGAACTAGTAGGTCCATTTAGATGTGCCAGAGAAATTTGGGAAAAGCTAATCAATCTACACGAAGAAAGTTCCGGGATTGAGATCTTAGAAGAGTTAGCACCCAACGTCAAAATTGACTCCGGATCAGAAGATGAGTGATAACCGTTTCAGTTGTGTCACGGTTTCAAATACAATTAGAGTATCGAACTCCTCTAAACTAATGTAGCATAGAGTAACTCGAGTCGTCTCCCAACGAATGTAGTTGGTACAAGATAAATCTCAGAATCGTAAATTATTTCTTTTGGATTTTTGATATCAAACTGGGGTTTGAATTTGAGCATTAAGACTACGAAAAGACATGGCAAAGCAGGTAGGGAAATCTAATTTAACCTAACTACAATTGCAGCAAAGAAAAGGACAACTGGAAATTAAGCATCAACAAAATTAAACATGGAACAAAAAAACCTACAGCATTAAAGAAATTTAATTTCCGAAACTAATTGCATGCAATGAAGACAAAGAACATAAAGCCATGGGAAAAAAAACAATACAAAACAAGAGTTAATCAACTAAGAAACATCACAATTGAAATTAACTGTTCTAAGAGGCATTTGATCAAACACCATAGAGGCATGATTGAAATTGCTTCAAGAACGTGCAATTCGAATTGGGGAAGTTCCATCAACTACAAACAATCACTCAAAAACACACATAACAACTCAAAACATTATCAATTATCAAAACAATCAATAACCAAATCAAGTTGAAACACACAAATTGAACCAAGGAATTGAATTGCTCTATAGGGATTGCTGTGAAAGGTAGCTGCCGAATGCTCCCAATCCTCCCGTGCTGCTATGAAGTGGAGAAGAAGTGCTGCCGAGTCCAATCTAATAAACTACTGCCCAATCTGATAAAGAAATTTAAGTTGCTGCTGGATGAAGCTGTGAAGAAAATAAGCTGCTGGAAATGAAGAAGAAGAACTGCTGGAAGAAATAAACTGCTGAACTTGAACGAATTGCTGTAAAGAAAAACAAACGAAAGAATTGCAGTAAGAAATTGATCGCCAGCGGTGAAGATGGATGGTGATATGTCAGCTAGGGTTCGGAACCCCCAGAGCTCTAGCTTGTGGTGGTGGTGCTGGGCATGCTGCGACGGCTGCATTCGGCTAGGGTTTGGAACCCCCAGAGCCCTAGCTCGTCCGGCCGGCGGCGATGAAGTGCGATGAAAATGGAGGAGACTCCTCTTCGAACCCCGAAAGAAGAGACCCTTTACTCTCTCCCAACTCGAGAGAGAGTAAGAGATACAGAGGTGGAAGACCGGCCGGCGGCTATGGAGATGCGGACCGCCGGCGGTGAGGTGGAGAGGATGAGTCGAAATCGCGTCTGTGTGTGTGGCCGATCGATGCCCTAGCTCTCGCGTCCCTCTTCCTTTTGTTTGTCTCCCTGGCTGCGCGTGGGTTCGGTCAGCCAAGCCAGCTCGTGTTTGATTCAACAGTTAGGTTCAGTCAAGCCAGCTTCGGTTCAGCTTAGAAGTTGGGTTTGGCTCAGCGGTTCAGCCCAAAACTTGGGTTCAATCTTTGATTCCTTAGTAACGGACGGCTGAGATCGATTTGACTGCATCCAACGGTCGGATCTCTTCAGATCTAACCCAAACTCCACAGATCCCAATCAATGGTCATGATCTACCTATCCCCAGCTCGGATTAACCAGATCAGTGGTGGATGGTCCAGATCTTCCCTTTTCTTGAATGGATGGTCTAGAACAACTTGAGTTCGATCCAACGGTCAGATTACTTCTGATTTGGATGAAATTTTCAGATCTTGATCTATGGTCATGATTGATTCTATCTTGAACTCGGATTTACCAGAAGTTGACCGATGGCTCAGATCTAGCCGTTTCCTGGAATGGACGACTCCTATTAATCCAATGCTTGATCCTTTTGATCTGGATTCAATGCTGACTCAAGTCTGACCCGATTTGATCTAGGTTCATGATCATTTGAAGCCTACAAAATGATATTCAAATTTAGTGCCAAAAATATCCCAAATATACAAAGATTAGAATTAAAAGCCAAAATAAAGGAATTACATGAAACCCAATACAATTGCAAACTTAAGCATATAAAATGTGGATCAAACATGGATTTTAGAGCCGAAAATAATCAACAAAATAGTGGTTATCAATGAGAAAGAATCCAAACCTAACTGCGAATTCGAGCCAGAGTCAGAAGACGAATTGACTGAGACAAAACTGGTAATCAATTTCGAATCTTTTTTTGAATTACAATTAAATAATCAAACAGATACTGTAATGGTCGAGGAAGGTATAATTTCTAGTGCAGGGAAAGCTCCAAGAGAACCACCAAAGAAGAAGCTTCAACCTGTACCCGAGTCCGACTCAGACTCGGAATCAGAAGACAATGAAGGAGATCAACCCAAACTGGTCCGATTAGCTCAAGATCATTACAAGAGTACTGGACAAACGATCGGGAATAGTAAGTTTTCAATATGTGAAAATCCAATATTTATCTCAAATAACATGATTGATTCATATAAGTTAGTTAAGGTTAATATGTTAGAAAACTTAATTCACAACCTTGCTGATTTTAAAAAACCTGAGTTTTATTTCAATTATGATATAACTTAGATCATTTTTGTCATGTTTTTTTAAGCTTAGAATTAGGATTGATTAGTTTAAGGAGTAAAGAGTTACTTAAAACGTGAAAACCTAGTATTGGGAGGAGGTGAGATGATAGTACGTTAGGAAAGCCCTTCTAATAAGGTCAAGTATACACTACTTGGTCTGTTTAGTCTGGTGGAACTAGCCGAAGCTACCGATCCATACTGATGGAACCCTAACTAGGTGTTACGAATGTGGGTCTCAAAATTTAGATATGTGAAAAGCTAGAAACCCTTTTTGCTATCAAAGAATGAAAACGTAGTAAAGGGGTCACAGGTCATATTTTTCCTAGGGCTAGTTGAGATTGTTGGATTCGAGCTCGAGTTTATGTGTCGTCGAATATTTTTGGGTTTCAAATGTGATTTGGGTTTGGATTGCAATTAGAAATGAAAATGAAAAGAAAAGAAAAGAACTTTAACTAAAAGAACTAAACAAGTGATGGAAACTAAGGAACTTAGCCAATAGAAAGCTTAATCTACCAAGGCAGCTAAACCGAAATTAAAAGGAAAACAAAAGTGATATCAAATGCAAATCAAATGCTAAGCAAATGCATAAAAGCTGGGCTGGCAATTTTCGGAAGCAAACTAACTTGAAACACTTGCTAGCTACGAAATTTAGTAACCAAACATTTAAACAAACTCAACACAACTAGCTACAACTTCCGAAAGTAAACAAATGCAGAGAAATTCAGTAATGGCCGAATGCAACACTAGCTGAGTTCAAGCACCATAGCACACTAAAATCAGCATATAATTTGATACCAATCAATGCCTAAACTGCCACTTGATACAAAGTGCAGAATTTCAGCACTTGGCACGCAAAAGAGGGAAAACTGATGTACTGAAAATAATCCTGAATGAAACACTATAAACTAATGTAAACCAAATGGAATTGAAGCAACAAATCAATTGCAAAATTCAGAAGCAATTAATACAGAAATAGATGAATGCTGAGCAAGGATTTTTAGCCCAATCTGATACGCAGAATTGAATCAAGTTCAGAAATGCAATGCAGAAAAAAACAGACTTCAACGCAGAAATGCAGCTACAAATCTGGAACAGAACAAGCAAACAACTAAGATCAAGTATGATTCAGAAAAACTAGGTTAATGGATGTGATATTCAGAACTGATTACTGAAATTGGCAGACACGAAGTTGATACGCAGAAAACAGAATTGAAACGCAAGGGAAAAGCTGAATAAAAATGGCACTCAAGCAATGAAGTGTAAACTAATTGAAATTAAATCTGATTGTTCACTAAACAAACTCCCTAACTACTTAACTTGAAGAATTGAAGCTTAATTATGGCAGAAACAAATCAGAAACATAAACTAAGTAGCTGATACAGAAATTTCAAAACTGAAATTGAGTGCAGAAATGCAATTATAGCTAACAAATTGAAAAACAGCCTCTGCAATTCAATCCAGCTCACACTCGATCCAAGCTGAAAACCCATTCGATTCCCTTAATCCAGCCTTGTCCAATCGCGCTGATGATGTGGGGATGAACCAAGCACTCCAGAGAACCCCTCCAGATAGCTCAGATGGATGAAGGATGGAACAAAGCCAAGATCGAAGCAATCAATGGCAGAACCGAGGAAACCCTCACTCGGCTCTATTTTTGGCCAATTCGGAGCCGGAATCTTCACGGAGACAGCTTCCCAAGGATCTAGCACTCGATCAAGTGAAGAAATTGAGATGGTCGCGCCCTTGGATTGAAGAAAACTGAAGAAGAAATGAAGATCTACGCTGAAGAAGACGAACTGTGCGGCGAAGACGCGACAACTGTGCCCTGCGCAGAGGAATTGATTAAATACTTTGAATTCAACGGCTGAGATCGTTTTGAGAATATCCAACGGCTGATCATTATCCGATCTGAACCAAACTTTGATGATGTTGATTAAGGGTCAGGATCTGCCTCCCCGTAGCTCGGATCCTCCAGATTTGTAACGGATGGCTCAGATCAACCTGATCATTGAATGGATAGTCTAGAGCCCTCTAAGCTTGATCCAACGGTTGAATGATCTCTGATTGGGATGAAAATCTCAGATCTTGACCTTAGTGCTTGATCAGCCCTAACCCTAGCTCGGATTGCCTCAGATGGTCCCAGATGGCTCAGATCTAGCCGATTTTGAATCGGACGTCCCAGATTAATCTGAAGCATGATCACTCGATCCGGGTCCACTTCCGACTCAAGTTTGACCCAACCTGACCTAGGTCCATGATCCTTTCATGCCTACAAAAATAGATCAAAAATTTAGTGGCCAAATAATTCAAATGTGTAAAGATTTGCAATTAAGTCCAAAATAAAAGCAAGTCCTAGAACCTAGGGTAAATTCACAATTAAGCAAGTAAAATATGGGTCAAACTTAGATTTTAGCAACTAAAATAATCAACAAAATAATACCTATCAACTCCCCCACACTTAAGCTTGAGCGTCTCGCGAAACTACTAAGTATGTATCCCTTGGGTTTTCTCAAGCATAATTAGAAACAAGTGAAAAGAGATTACCTAAGATTATCAATTCTCAAAAATCTAAGCTCTATGGATTAGTATCTCGTCTTTAAATCAACAACTTAGCCTTTTCATCCTTCATGATTCATTGAGATGAATTTAACTCACTAGCCTTTCAAAGGAAATATTTGGTGGCTCTCTTCTTGAATTCTAACTTCATGATAAAAGTGGAGCTCACTCAAACACACATGCTTTTTGCACTACCATAGGCTTGCTTGTTATCTAATCTCCACCATTATTCATGATTAGGATCCACATCTACAAAAACAAGCGAAAGACATAGAAAATGGTAAGAAATTGGGTAAAAGCCAAGAAAATAGACAATTTGATGAAGTGGGAGACTTGGTTGCTCAAGAATGTTTCCAATATGCTTTGCCCCTCTTGTCAGTCCTCTAGTGAAATAAAAAATGTGGTGAAGTCAATCTTGAACAATGCCTTTGATTTGGATGAAGAAACCCCTATTGATTTCAATGTGCCAATTTTGCCTTTTGCGTGCCAACCTTGTTTCCTTTTCCTCTTTTCATCATGTTTTTCCTCTTCTTTCTTTCTCTCTAGAACAATCAGAATGTTAGTGATTAAGGCTGTAATTCTGATGAGAGAAATTCCACTGACTTCATGGTGCCAACATTCCAATTTTGTATCAACTTGTTTCTCTCTTTTTTTTCTCCACTTCAAACTGTTTTTTTTTTCTTTTTCTTCTCTCAAATCTTCTAATGGAGCACTTCGGATCAGATTTTGCATCAGAGAACTTGAGAAATCAAGTAACATAGATGCTCCACATTCAATCCTCACTAAACAACTCTTGCCACTCACTCTTGATACCAATCCTCTTCGAGTTGGCACACTTCTATCACTTTCCCTTTCTTTTTTTTTCATATTTCAGATCCACGGCATCACTTTTAAGAATCAAGAATCTGATTTCTCAAACAATTGGCATCACAACATAGAGGAGAATTTCAATGCTTCAATTAAAAATTTCAGATCAGCAAGTGGAATTCTAGCCTCGGCACTGCACTGTTTTTTTTCTTTTTCTTTTCTCTGATCTGATCTGGGATTTCAAGCAGCGAGTGATTTAATTCTTAATCCTTGTCAGCATCCCTTGCATTAGTTTCAGATTAGTACAGCTGCAAGTAGATTACTGATCGGCATAGAAAAAAAAATTCTTCCTCTGTTTGGCACAGATTCTGCATTTGTTTCAAGTCTTCTGCATATTTTTTTTTCAATTCAGACTTTCACCAAGTGTTGCTGATCTTAACTTCCCAACTCAGACCTCCCAATTCTTGATCCAAGCATTGCTAACCAAATCATGCTTCACAAATTTTTCTTTTGGCACAGAATTCTCACTTGCGTGCCACTTTCACTTTGGCACAGATTTTTCTCCTCTTAGGCTAGCTAACTTTCTCATCTCTATCAACTGATCTGCAGCTGATGTACTCATCACTTTTGATGCATTTATAAATTCAATGCCTTGCTTCATAGCATCGGAAAATCAACTTCCGTTTCAAGTTGATACAAAACTGTTTTTATGGTATCACAATTGTAGTCCTTTTTGCATTTCACTTCTGAATTCTTTCCAATAAATATTCCACTACACTTCTTCCACAGATTTCAGCATCTTGTAGCTCACTTACATTCAGTTTGTTTAATTTCAGTAGCACCAAGTCAAGCCTCGGCAGATTACAAGCTCTCCTTTGCAATGCATTTCAGAAATTTTTCTCCCTTGCAATGCTTTTGTTCAGCTTTTGAATTATGTACAGCTGCAGTTCATCTTGATCACTGCGTGCCACTTGGACTTGGGCACAAATTTGGCCTTCTTCAGCCGAATTCCCTTTGCACAAACAGCTGCAAATTCAGCTCTAGCAGAGTGGTCGAAACATGCTCCATAGCAACTTTTCCTTTTCTTTTTGGCACAGATTTTTCTTTATTGGTGTGCCATTTTCCTTTTCCTTTGCTTGCCACTTAAATCTTCAAAGTATGATAAGGAAGCTAGATCTCCAATTGCTTCCATCTCTCTTGCTCATTCTTGACACCAAACTCAACTCAATATGTAATTGTTTCCATCCTTTCATTGCAGAAAATTTTTTTTCCTTTTGAAACAAAATGCCTCCTTGATACAAAACTTTTCCAAAACACTAATCACCTCCCCCACACTTGATCTTTTGTCCGTCTCTAGCAAAGTGGCATTAAGAAACATCCCAAACAAATATATCCATAGAAAAGTGTGATCAAGAGTAGGAAATAAGGAAAGAAAAATAGAATAAACATGATTTGTGCCAAAAATTGATATGGAAAGGTAAACAAATTGATTAGTCTCTATAGATGTGATCCAATCATTGAAATATGGTTTTGAAAGAACCCTAGCAAGTTCTAGAGCACAATTACATATGTGTATCACAAAAATAAGGCTAATTCTCACTAGGTGCAAATGATTCATCTCAAATTATCAATTAAGAATCTAAAACCAAGTAGTACTTAAGCATCCAAGAATTCATCCATTAGCTCAAACCTCAAGTTTTAACAACCAAATTTAATTTATTTTCAAGAGATTCTAAAATACTATGGAGATAACCTAGAGGGATACATTTATTCACTAAGAACAAAAGTGCTAAAAGAAATAACATGGTATTTACAAAGTCTATTTATTCATTCTATTTTGCCTAAGAATTTATTATCAACTACTCATTTCAAAAAGAGAAAATATTACTCCTAGAAACATGAAAATGATATATACAATGAAATGTAGGTGTATGAAAAGTGAACTCCCCTTAAGTTGGGTAGATAGCTTCGTTCATGTCCAAACCATCCACCTCTAGCTCCTTTAACTCTTCAAAGTACCTTTTGAGCCAGTGGTCATTGACTTTCCAAATAAAACCATTAGATACATCTTGAATTTCCACAACACCATAGGGAAAAATGTTAGTTACAATAAATGGACCATCCCACCTTGACCTTAATTTACCTTTTATCAATTTAAGCCTTGATTTGTACAATAATACCTTGTCACCAATTTGGAAGTCTTTCTTCAAAATGTGCTTGTCATGGAAGTTTTTGGTCTTTTCTTTGTAGATCCTTGAATTTTTAAATGCTTCTAGCCGAATTTCTTCAAGTTCTTGGAGTTGCAATTTTCTTTCTTCTCCCACCTTGGTAGCATCGAAATTACAAGCTTTTACTGCCCAATATGCTTTGTGCTCTATTTCCACGGGGAGGTGACAAGCTTTGCCATATACCAAGCGGTAGGGTAACATGCCTATCGGAGTCTTGAATGCAGTTCTGTAGGCCCAAAGTGCATCATCTAGCCTCTTGCTCCAATCTTTTCTAGTGGGCTCAACTGTCTTCTCCAAAATAGATTTGATCTCTCTGTTGGAAATCTCAGCCTGTCCATTTGTTTGGGGGTGATAGGATGTAGAAACCTTATGTACAACCCCATATTTACTCAGCAGTGCCTTCATGTGTTTGTTGCAAAAATGAGATCCTTGATCACTAATTATGGCTCTTGGAATTCCAAACCTGCAAAAAATGTGTGACCTAACAAAACTACAAACAACAGAAGAATCATCAGTCTTGGAGGGAATGGCCTCCACCCATTTTGAAACATAATCCACATCAAGTAAAATATATAGATAACCATAAGATGCAAGAAAAGGTCCCATAAAATATATTCCCCAAACATCAAAAATCTCACAATAAAGTATAGTCTGTTGGGGCATCTCATGTCTCGCTCCTATGTTCCCCGTTCACTGACATCTATCACAAATTTTATAAAAGACATATGAATCATGAAAAAGGGTGGGCCAGTACAATCCACATTCTAACACTTTTCTAGCAGTTCTCTGGGGTCCAAAATGCCCCCCACAAGCTGATGAATGACAAAATGTAAGGACAGAAGAAAACTCATGATCAGGTACGCATCTTCTAATTATTTGATCATTACAAAATTTCCATAGATAGGGATCATCCCACACATAAAATTTTGCATCACTTTTAAGTTTATCTTTTTGAGCTTTAGAAAAGTGAGTGGGAAAAACATGTGCAACTAGAAAATTAACTAGGTCTGCATACCACGGTGTCTCACCATGCACTGCAATCAAGTGCTCATCTCTGAAATCATCGTCAATGGTGGTAGGAGATCCATCTCCTTCAAGTCTGCTCAAATGATCTGCAACTAAGTTCTCTTTTCCACTTCTATCTCTGATCTCCAGGTCAAATTCTTGGAGCAGGAGCATCCATCTGATCAGTCTAGGTTTTGCATCAGGCTTTTTCAACAAGTATTTTAGAGCTGCATGATCAGAAAAAATAATAACATGTGAGCACAATAAATAAGATCTGAAACGGTCTAAAACAAAAACAATGGCAAGAAGATCCTTTTCAGTGGTGGTGTAGTTTGCTTGGGCGGCATCTAGGGTTTTGGAGGCGTAGCAGATGACATGAGGTGCTCCATCAACCCTCTGTGCTAGAACAGCTCCCACTGCAAAATTAGAGGCATCACACATTAATTCAAAGGGTAAATTCCAATCAGGTGATTTAATAATAGGAGCGGAGGTAAGAGCCTCCCTGAGTCTGTGAAAAGCTTCTTTGCACTTATCATCAAAATGAAAATCAACATCTTTTTACAAAAGTCTCGTCAAGGGCCGAGCAATCAAGTTGAAGTCTCTAATGAATCTGCGGTAGAAACCTGCATGTCCAAGGAAAGCACGAACATCCCGTACGCATACGGGGTAAGATAAAGAAGAAATAACACTGATTTTTGCAGGATCTACCTCTATACATTTCTGAGAGACTATATGTCCAAGTACAATGTCATGCTCTACCATGAAGTGGCATTTTTCAAAATTGAGAACAAGGTTAGTTTCAATGCAACGATGTAAAACCCTAGACAAATTCTCTAAGCATGAATCAAAAGATGTGCCAAATACTGAAAAGTCATCCATGAATATTTCCATACAATGCTTTAACAACTCACCAAATATACTCACCATGCATCGCTGAAATGTACCGGGTGCGTTGCAGAGTCCGAAGGGCATACGTCTGTAGGAGAAAGTGCCAAAGGGGCAACTGAAGGTAGTCTTCTCCTGGTCCTCTGGATCTATACAAATCTGAAAGTATCCTGAGTATCCATCCAAAAAGCAATAATGCGACTTCCCTGCCAGTCTTTCAAGCATCTGATCAATAAAGGGTAAAGGGAAGTGATCTTTCCTTGTGAGCTTGTTGAGCTTCCTGTAATCAATGTAGACTCTCCAGGAATTCTTAACTCTGGTGGGCACTAGCTCATTGCTTTCATCTGCCACCACTGTCACTCCAGATTTCTTAGGCACCACGTGAATGGGACTAATCCACTGACTGTCAGAAATAGGGTAAATGATACCTGCCTGTAAAAGTCAAGTCACCTCTTTCTTTACAACGTCCAAAATAAGTGGATTAAGTCTCCTCTGTGGCTGCCTCACGGGTTTGACATTGTCTTCCAAAAATATCCTGCGCATACAGATAGCTGGGCTGATACCTGGTATATCTGATAAAGTCCACCCAATTGCCTTCTTGTAATGCCTCAGGACTTGCAATAATTTCTCTTCTTGCTCTGACTCCAAGTGTTGTGCAATAATCACGGGAAAAGTCTGCTCCTCTCCTAGGTATGCATACTTCAAGTGGCCTGGTAGTGGCTTCAGTTCAATCTGGCCTTCCTCAGTGGGTATGAGTGATCCTTGGGGCTCTGTGCAATCCCCTACACTATGAATCTCAATAGAAATAGGTGATCCTTGGGGCTCTGTGCAATCCCCTACACCTAGAAAAACCTCTCCAACTGGAAATGCATCTGAAATGTCTTCTGAAATATCCTCAGTCTCGGCAGTACATACTCCCTCAGCCTCCTCTGAATAAATGACTCCTCCAGAAAAATCATGTAGAAATCCCTCAGCCTCCTCTGTATCCTCCAACTCCTCAAGAATATCCATGCTCATAATAGAGTGGTCCTCTCTCGGGTGCTTCATAGCATCAAAATTGCTAAACTGAACTACCGTGTCTCCAATCTCCATGGAAAGCGTACCAGCATAAACATCTATCTTGGTTCTAGCAGTCTTCAGAAATGGTCTTCCTAAAATAACTGGAGAACGGTGTGCAAGATAATCTCCCTCCATATCCAAAATATAAAAATCTGCAAGAAATATCAGTTCCTTTACCTTCACCAAAACATCTTCAATCATACCAGCTGGGTGGGTCTGACTCCGGTCTGCTAGCTGTATCACCACACCAGTAGGCTGTAAAGGGTCTATACCAAGCATCTGAAATACTAACCTGGGCATAACATTTATGGAAGCTCCTAAATCTAGCATGGCATCATGGAACGTGGTGCTCCCTATCTCACAAGATACAGTAAATACCCCTGGGTCTTCACATTTCTGAGGAATGGAGTGGATCAGTGCTGAAACATTCTTCCCCAAGCTGACTAACTCATTTTCCTTAAGCTTCTTTTTGTGAACACACAAATCTTTCAAGAACTTAGCATACTTAGGGATCTGTTTAATCATAGTCAACAAGGGTACATTGATCTCTACCTTACTGAACAACTTCACTAACTCATTATATTCCTTAGCTTTCTCCTCCTCCACTTGCTTCTTAGCTTGAGTTTTCCGCTGTGGAAATGGTAGAGGAACTCTCAAATCATCTTCTTTAGCCGAAACATTAGGGGCTGAAATGTGAGTTGCTGCCCCATTCGGTGAAGATGCTGTAAAATTGGTTTCGGCACTGATTTCTCCTTCATTCTCCACCAAAATCACAGGGTTGCTTGATGAAGGAGTTGGGCATGGACTAGGGGTGGAACCAACTGATTTTGAAGTCGTTTTAGGGCTGATTGGTGTTGAAAATGGAGGTGCTGCCCTGTTTTCTGAAATTTCAGCTCTTGGACCATTTTGAGATGTAGTAACCTTCCCGCTCCTCAAAGTAATAGCGCTAACATTTCCCTTTGGATTGGGAACAGCTTGAGAAGGTAATTGACTTGATCCTTGAGCTTGACTTTGATTTATCCCACTAGCCAATTGACCCATTTGCCTTTCAAGGTTTTGTATAGCCGGTTCATTCCTTTGTTGTTGTTGTTGTTGTTGCAAAACTTGTTGTTGTTGTAAAACTTGTTGTTGTTGTAAAACTTGTTGCAACATCTCCTCAATTCTTTGTTGTTGTGCATTCCCTCCACTAGAGCCTCCATAGCCTCCTTGGTTTGCATAGTACCTTGACTGACCTTGAAAGGATGAAGTAGTAGGTTGAAATTATTGAACTTGCTGGGATCCTTGAAAATAGGGTTGTTGGGGCTGATAGGAGGGCTGAATTGGCTGTTGATAAGGATGATAAGAGGGTTGAAATGCTTGGAAACCTTGCTGAGAGTTATAGCCCTGAAAAGTCTGGTTCTGAAGTGGAAAATTCTGTGGTGAGGACTGAATTTGCATAGGTTGGAAACTTGGATTGTAAGGCTGTGAGGGCTGGAAATTTTGCTGGTTTTAAGTTTGGAAAGTTTGAAATTATTGAAAACCTTGCTGCCCTTGCTGATATGGCTAGAATTGAGGCTGGAATTACTGAAATTGGGGCTGAGATTGCTGAAATGTTGGCTGAATCGACTAAAATTGTGGCTGGAAAACTTGCTGATTTTGGGACGGAATTTGCTGTGGCTGCTGGAACTGCTGTGATGTTTGCTGGAATTATTGTTGCTGAGGGTTCTGCTGGTAAAAAGAATTCCTATATTTCAGATTTGGATGATCCCTCCAACCAGGGTTATAAGAGGAAGAATAGGGGTTATTCCGAGATTGAAATTGTCCCCTAACCAATGTCGCTACTGTCTCATCTTGTTGAAGGGTGGGATATGAATCTGAGTTGTGCTCTTGACTAGAGCAAATATTGCATACCCTCATCACTTGGTTAACTTGTGGAGTTGCTGAAAGATTTGAACTTTGAATTGCATTATTAACAGACATTTGCTTCATCACTGATGTGAGCTCTACCATTGCATTCTTCATTTCTTTCTGTTCATTTGAAACTATCTGGACTTCATTAACTCCTCTAGTGGTCAATGCTCTGCTCCCAAACTGTTGTGAATTCTCAGCCATGTTTGAAATGAGCTCCCTAGCTTGTTCTAGCGTTTTGTTAACTAGGGCTCCTCTAGCTGCAGCATCTATCATAATTCTGTCTATCTGCAATAAGCCATCATAAAAATACTGGATAAGTAACTGCTCATTGATCTGGTGCTGTGGACAACTGGAGCAAAGCTTGTTGAATCTCTCCCAGTAGTCATAAAGTGTCTCCCCCACCACTTGCTGAATGCCACAAATGCTTTTTTTGATAATTGCAGTTCTGGAGGCTGGAAAATATTTCTCTAGAAACGCCTTCTTCATAGAAATCCAACTAGACACGTGCCCAGTAGGTAAGTAGTAGAACCAGTCTTTTGCTGCTCCAGTCAGAGAAAAAGGGAAAGCTCTCAGCTTGATATCTTCTTCTGAAATACCCTGAGGCTTCATGGTGGAGCATACAACGTGAAACTCATGCAGGTGTCTATTTGGATCTTCTCCAGATAATCCTTGAAACTTAGGCAATAGGTGGATGAGTCTAGATCTGAGCTCAAAATCGCCAGCCAGCTCTGGATAAGCGATGCTGGAATACTGAAAAGTGTCGTCTGGTGCTGCGAGTTCCTTCATAGTCTTCTGGTGGTCTGCCATGATAATGCCTGAGTGAGTGGGAAAAGTCTGAAGAGAAGGAATATCAATGGTCTCTGAAAGTATGTCTTGGCTCCTCCTTGCTCTGAAGGTTCTCTCAATCTCAGGGTCAAATTCTTCAAGATCACCACCTGTAGACCTGGTCACAAAATCAAAAACAAATCGCAGTAAAAGTATATAGAAAGATGAAACAAGCAAAATCAGATCACAAGATATAGCAGTAAGCATAAAAAATGAATCAAGAAAGATATGAAACAAACGTACAAGCAAAAATCAAACAACTCAACTAGTAGCCTCCCCGGCATCGGCGCCAAAAATTTTGATGGAACCCTAACTAGGTGTCACAAATGTGGGTCTCAAAATTTAGATATGTGAAAAGCTGGAAACCCTTTTTGCTATCAAAGAATGAAAACGTAGTAAAGGGGTCACAGGTCGTATTTTTCCTAGGGCTAGTTGAGATTGTTGGATTCGAGCTCGAGTTTATGTGTCGTCGAATATTTTTGGGTTTCAAATGTGATTTGTGTTTGGATTGCAATTAGAAATGAAAATGAAATGAAAAGAAAACAACTTTAACTAAAAGAACTAAACAAGTGATGGAAACTAAGGAACTTAGCCAATAGAAAGTTTAATCTACCAAGGCAGCTAAACGGAAATTAAAAGGAAAACAAAAGTGATATCAAATGCAAATCAAATGCTAAGCAAATGCATAAAAGCTGGGCTAGCAATTTTCGGAAGCAAACTAACTTGAAACACTTGCTAGCTACGAAATTTAGTAACCAAACATTTAAACAAACTCAATACAACTAGCTACAACTTCCGAAAGCAAACAAATGCAGAGAAATTCAGTAATGGCCGAATGCAACACTAGCTGAGTTCAAGCACCATAGCACACTAAAATCAGCATATAATTTGATACCAATCAATGCCTAAACTGCCTCTTGATACAAAGTGCAGAATTTCAGTACTTGGCACGCAAAAGAGGGAAAACTGATGTACTGAAAATAATCCTGAATGAAACACTATAAACTGATGTAAACCAAATGGAATTGAAGCAACAAATCAATTGCAAAATTCAGAAGCAATTAATACAGAAACAGATGAATGCTGAGCAAGGATTTTTAGCCCAATCTGATACGCAGAATTGAATCAAGTTCAGAAATGCAATGCAGAAAAAAACAGACTTCAACGCAGAAATGCAGCTACAAATCTGGAATAGAACAAGCAAACAACTAAGATCAAGTATGATTAAGAAAAGCTAGGTTTATGGATGCGATATTCAAAACTGATTACTGAAACTGGCAGACACGAAGTTGATACGCAGAAAACAGAATTGAAACGCAAGGGAAAAACTGAATAAAAATGGCACGCAAGCAATGAAGTGTAAACTAATTGAAATTAAATCTGATTGTTCACTAAACAAACTCCCTAACTACTTAACTTGAAGAATTGATGCTTAATTATAACAGAAACAAATCAGAAACGTAAACTAAGTAGCTGATATAGAAATTTCAAAACTGAAATTGAGTGCAGAAATGCAATTACAGCTAACAAATTGAAAAACACTAAGTAAACTAATCCTCAATCCTTCCCTTAGCTCAAGTACTCCTTGCTCGTCACACAAGGGTGAGCCTCGAACCCCTAAGCTCAACAAATCAATGGAAAAATAGCCTCTGCGATTCAATCCAGCTCACTCTCGATCCAAGCTGAAAACCCATTCGATTCCCTTAATCCAGCCTTGTCCAATCGCGCTGATGATGTGGGGATGAACCAAGCACTCCAGAGAACCCCTCCAGATAGCTCAGATGGATGAAGGATGGAACAAAGCCAAGATCGAAGCAATCAATGGCAGAACCGAGGAAACCCTCACTCGGCTCTGTTTTTGGCCAATTCGGAGCCGAAATCTTCACGGAGACAGCTTCCCAAGGATCTAGCACTCGATCAAGTGAAGAAATTGAGGTGGTCGCACCCTTGGATTGAAGAAAACTAAAGAAGAAATGAAGATCTACGCTGAAGAAGACGAATTGTGCGGCGAAGACGCGATGACTGTGCCTTGCGCAGAGGAATTGATTAAATACTTTGAATTCAACGGCTGAGATCATTTTGAGAAAATCCAACGGCTAATCTTTATCTGACCTGAACCAAACTTTGATGATGTTGATCAAGGGTCAGGATCTGCCTCCCCGTAGCTCGGATCCTCCAGATTTGTAACGGATGGCTCAGATCAACCTGATCTTTGAATGGACAGTCTAGAGCCCTCTCAGCTTGATCCAACGGTTGAATGATCTCTGATTGGGATGAAAATCTTAGATCTTGACCTCAATGCTTGATCAGCCCTAACCCTAGCTCGGATTGCCTCAGATGGTCCCAGATGGCTCAGATCTAGCCGATTTTGAATCGGACGTCCCAGATTAATCTGAAGCATGATCACTCGATTCGGGTCCACTTCCGACTCAAGTTTGACCCAGCCTGACCTAGGTCCATGATCCTTTCATGCCTACAAAAATAGATCAAAAATTTAGTGGCCAAATAATTCAAATGTGTAAAGATTTACAATTAAGTCCAAAATAAAAGCAAGTCCTAGAACCTAGGGTAAATTCACAATTAAGCAAGTAAAATATGGGTCAAACTTGGATTTTAGCAACTAAAATAATTAACAAAATGATACCTATCAGGCGCCTCATAAGTGGTCAAAACATGATCCGTTGCAGCGAAATCGGTGTAGGAATAAAGTTCCCTTCCAAGCGCCTGGGAACCCCTTTTCCCAGTCTCCTTGTTAGTTTTGTGTTTTGCGCTCCTATCTTGCCTCCATCTCTAGGTACCTGCAAGACAATAAAAACTCACAACAAAACAAATAATCTTAAGCCTTAATTGATTGGTTCTGACTTTGGATTTCAATTGAAATCCTAGGTCGAACCGTCGCCTACTGTTCCCTTTCCCGGGGAACGCATCCTCACCTACTCCACCCTGGAGAAGTTATCTTTTGCCAACCGGGACCTCCGGTTGGGCTTTGCTCAGCCTTTGAGAACTCAAATCTCGAGACGTCTGACCTCGAACCATCTCTACTTTTGTCCATAGTCCTCACTTGGGTAAGATTCCGTTGCTCGATCCCCGACCAGGACTTCGTGCTCAGTCCCCCCAACCAAGACTTCTTGCCCAATTTCACTCACCAGAATTTCTTCCACCTAGCTTCACTCACTAGGACCCAGCTTCACTCACCAGGATTTCTTCCACCTAGCTTCACTCACTAGGTCCCAACTTCACTCTCCAGGTTTTCTTCCTTCATAATGACTTCTTTGCTAGTCATCTTAATTCTGACTAGACTTCTCTCTGCCAAACATCATGTCCTGTTTGGCTTATCCCTTGGTCAAACTAACCAACCCTGGATTCCTATTCACTCTGCCAAACATTAGATCCTATTTGGCTTAACCTTTTATAAAACTGATCAAACCTGGGTTTACTCTACCAAACATCAGGTCTTGTTTGGCTTAACCCTTGATCACTTTGACTAGACCTTAGTATATTGTCTTTGCTAAACATTAGGTCATGTTTGGCTAACCCTTTGTCAAACTGATCAAACCTGGGTTTACCCTACCAAACATCAGGTCCTGTTTGGCTTAACCCTTGATCACTTTGACTAGACCTTAGTATATTGTCAAACATCGAAACACTAGAGGTTGACTGTGATGGGTATGGCTTGGCGGGTTTCCCTAGCGAATACGTGGTCCATCCGAGAGGCCTCTCCAGATCTACAGATTAAAAAATTAATCCGAGTGAAGACCCGCCTCCCATCGACCGTCTCGTGCCATATCGAACGTTCCAAATTATAACTTAGCCAATTACCAAAATTGGCCTTGTAATTTGCTCGACCGTTCGACCGGGAAAAAGGCGACGAGTTGATCGTCGGCTTTTGTGTTTATGGTCGGGGCCAATTAAAAATTTATTAAACATATTTTGCAATCAAAACAATAAATTCTTAAACATAAAATGATGATGCATATGATTATGGCACAAAAACAACATGAGGAAATACAAGGGAGCGTAAGAAAAGTTATACCTTTCCGATCACCTCGCGGTCTTCTACCTTATGTCCCTCCCTTCGCGGACGTCGTGTGGGCGATGATCTACCGTGATCCGAGATCACCAAGAGCTCCAATCAACCCTCTTCTCCAACCGGCCAAAACCCTAGCTCCTAGGGCTTGCACCGCCGGCCACTCCTTCCCCTCCCTTTACGCCGCCGTCCACCGGAGCCGGCTCCAAGCCCTCCGGACCAGCAGTACACCTCGAGAGGAAGATGAAGAAGAAGAATAAGGAAGGAGAAATCCTTCTTCCTTGCCCAAACCAGCCCGCAACCTCTTCTCCCTCAACCTTGCGGTGCCGTCGCAACCCTTGGTTGCGCCGCCTGCAGCTGGCCGCCGGCGCCTCCTTCTCCCTCCCTGAGCACCACGCAAGGTAGAGGACTCCTCTATCTTGCTTCCGTGAGCCTCAGTCGAAGTTTAGTCGAGGAAGGATGAAGAACCGAGGAGCTTCTCCTCTTCTTCTATGCGCCGTCAAACCCTAGGAGAGAAGGAGAGAAGGAGAGGGTTTGGGTGTTGGCTCTTGGATTGATTCCCTCTTGGTTTCTTGATCTCATAGGGTATTTATAGGGCTAAGGTAGGGACTAAGAGGAGGAGTTGGTTCTTGGCCCACTAATGGATCCAAACCCGATCCATTAATTAAGATCCATTCCACTAAAGGATCTTAATTGAACTTCCTCACCAACCCCCATATTTTCATATGGGCTCCACATATTACGAGTCGTCCATCCCCCCGTGTTTAAGATATCGAATGCCCATTAATTAATTAAATTACTAACAATTTAAATTAATTAACTTCTGGATCCTTGATTAGTACCACTCAACCTTATCAACGTGCCGGATCAAATCCATCTGCAGGGTTTAGCACGATGAACCTTTTGAGCTCATCAAGAGGGCATCATCATCCTGACTCACCAGGACATGGATTCCGTCAATAATCATCGGCATATTATATTATTAATATTATTTCCTAACTTACCGGGTCTTTCGATCTAACAGAATAGATCTCGCCCATTGGTAAATCAAAGAAACAATAATTAATAATATATGCCTGATATTATTTCGGGATTTAAGGGATCGCCCTCCATAATATTAACTGAGGTCCTGTCTAATTATCTAGTCAGTACAAATGGGATAACCTCGGGTTTTGGTCTTGCTCAATGTACTCGTAGCACACTAGTGTAGTCATATGGTCAAGACCAACCACACCTAACTATACTACAACCATCCTAATGGGTTGCCCAATTCCATCTAGGTTGTGAGCCTCTATTTATGCTAAGTAAGGAACTGATAACATGATCTTCCGTGTGACACCACACACCATGTTATCTATAATGTAAAGCAATGAGACTTCGTGTATGTACTATTATAAACAAACACCTAGTGTAGTGTGATTCTCTTTTCATAATAAAGATGTTCATATAATAAAAGTCATGTCTTTCAGTATACACATCTTATAGACTATTCATGACAGATGCTCTTTGCACCAACAGGACCATCTGAGAACGCTAAGGAACTCTAAGACAAGCTATTCGAGCTGCACGAAGGCACAAGTGATACTAAGGTAACAAAATGTGACGTGCTATTGAATAAATTATTTAACATTAAAATGCAGGACGCACAAATAACAATCCAACTTCATGCAAGGATCAAGGGCATCCTCAACGGATTACATCTGATTGACCGTCAATTGAAAAATAGGGGTATAGTAGATGCCTCATAATGCACTGTGGGCATCTATAGTAGATGCCTATAAGTTTCAAACAATTTGTCAAAGTTAAAATTAGATAAACTATTTTATGAATTAAAATTATACAAATAAACTAATTCCAAGTAAATCGAGAAAGGTATAATTTTCTGGCAGGTTCAACTAAGGAAGCAAAATCAAGAACCTGAGCCAAGGCTGAGTCAGATGATGAGTCTGACTTAGAATCTGACGAAGAAGAGCAATAAGTGAAATTGGTAATAAAATCCACCTAAAAAGAAGAAGAGTTTCTCCATAAAGAACTTGCAAAAGGTGATCAAATCAACTTTCAACGACCCAAAGGCCAACATCACTTGCTTTGGATGTAACAAAAAAGGACATCTCAAGCACGAGTGTCTGATTCGGAAGGAAGACAAATCCAAAAGAAGAAAAGTAAGGTGCGCTCCGAGCCACTTGGGATGAGTCCTCCTCAAAGGATTCAAATGCAAAGGCCATTATGCACATAGATTGTATATGATTTTAGACGCTATTCGATGCACATTCACATGCATTTATTGCTTACGATTTACGTTCTTGTATTACTTTTTATCATTTATCAGCATGATTACTCTATTTTGTGTGGAGGTTTGCTCTTTGTATTTTTTTCTTGATAGGATGGGAGTTGGAGACAAATTGGAACAAAATCACATCTTGGAGACAAAATATAGCTTCATTTAGAACTTCACACGACCATACCGTGCCAAAGAGGCATGGTTGTGTCTCTCTAAAGGTCCTAGGTGTCATTTGTGAACCGCACATGGTCGGGTCGTGTCTCAAAGGTACGACCGTGTCTCCATTTAAAGTGTCTAGCTGAGCTCTACATGGCCAGGCCATGCCTCTCAGGCACGACTGTGCCTCACTTCCCCAAATTACTCACGATAGGTCATGCCTCGAAGGCATGACCATGTTAATTCATGGAGAAAAATACATGATATGACTGTGTGGTGCTTTATGACAGGGTCGTACCCTGACCTATAAAAGGGGAGTTCCTCCCCAAATTGAGTGGAAGAAGGTTCATCCCTTGAGGGAGACCTAAGTCATCCAGATATATCACTGTTCTGGCCCCAAAGTGACTATCCGATGCCAGAATCTCTGCCCCGTCTACACCACAAGCAAGGATTGGATCTCAAAGATATCCGATTCAACATATCGGCTAAGTTCTCTCCTCTGTCTCGTAGATTAAGTAGATTCAACATATCTTCTTCCATGTCATTGTTATCCTCTCCTATGTGTGGGGACCGGTGCCGTCGATAGAGGGGGGGTGAATATCGACTCTTTAAAACTTTGCGGAAACTCGTGGAAAACTCGTCTTCAAATGTTCGCACAGAGTTAGTAGCACAGCGAAAAACAAACAGGAATGAAAATAAAAGACAACACAGAATGCACACGGGATTTTTTACTTGGTTCCCAACCCCTCAGGGTCAGTACGTCCAAGGCCTAAGCACGGGAAATGTCCGTCCACTAATGGTCTCCTTTTTAGACTTTCCGGAGGCAGAGAAACCCGTATTACAGTGCAAGATTTACAATCAAAAAGTATTACTGAAATGAAATGCGGAAAGTAAATCGAACCAAACAAAAGAGTCGAAGACTCGGTCGATCTGGAACTCCAAAGTGTCGCGCACTTCCTCCCGGAGCTTCCTTCATCGCAGAGCTTCGTTGTTAGCGTGTTTCTTTCATTCGGAATGCTCAGAACTGATCTTGAAATGTTGTTCTGTGTTGAGGGTTCGAAGCCCCTTTTATAGCCTTGTCTAGGGCACCCGTGATGCTATGGGGCGCCTCACAAACCTTGGTCAAAGCTCATCCTCGTGCTGAACTTGCAAAGCTGATAAACCTGCCTTATTGGGCACCTGTGTTGAAGGAGGCACCTGTTTCATTCAAGCACCTGACTTAATGGGGGTGCCTGTATTAATAAGGGCACCCAAGATGCAGTGTTTCAGCCTCTTTGTGTGTTTGTTTGCCTACTTTGCCTTCAATTCTAGGTACCTGCAAGATATACAAACACAAATTAAACACGCAGATAATCTTAACCTTAAGGACTTGGTTCTGACTTCAGATTTCTCATGAAACCCTAGGTCGAACCGACGCCTATGTTCCCATCCCGAGGAACGCACCTTTCACCTACTCCTCTCAGGAGACGGTTGCCACCCGGCCCATCCGGTTGGACTTTTGCCCAGCTTTACTCACCAGGACTTTTGCCCAATCTCATGACCAAGACTTCGTGCCCAGTCCACGACCAGGACTTATTGCCCGATTCCATGAACCAGGACTTCGGTGCCCAACCCTCGGCGAGACTTATTGCCCAATTCCACGAACCAGGACTTCGGTGCCCAGCCCTCGGCTAGGACTTATTGCCCAATTCCATGAACCAGAACTTCGTGCCCAACCCTTGGTCAGGTCTTAGGTGCCCAGCCCGTGGCCAGGACTTAGTGCTCAATCCATGATCAGGACTTAGTGTCTAGGTTAACTAGGACTTTCCTTTACTTGTGTACTCCTTTCTTGACTAACCCTTCTACGTTCAATGTATCACTAACTTAAGCATATTGTTAAACATTGAAACACTTAGAGGAGGACATCACTGATGCTTCTTGCACCAACACTATGTTTATGGAATAGATTTCCGCCCTCTAGGATTTAGGGAGTAATTGTAATGATATGTTGATGTAAACACTATGGGTTTGACCATTTTCCTATTCAATGATGTGTTGATCCTTGTTCTATATGTATTGTGTCTTATATGTGTTTGATGAAATGTGTGTGTGGTGAATTCATGTAGTTGTGAGGGTTTGGTCATCAGGTAGAGAGAGTGTCCAAGATCATATAATCGGGAATGTGACAGGGGGTATCTCTTAACCCAGACATCTCAGGTATTATCTCGAAATGGAGACTGATCCTTTATAGGAGATTATATACTAATGTTTAATAAGTTTCTCTCTATCCCGTATTAGGATGTGTTTAGTGTAATCTAAACACGTATGGCCGACGGACCCTCATGTGCCATGGGGTATCTGTTAAATCAGACTGTCTAAGTTACTTTTTCTATTTAATGACATTGAATGCCAAAGGGAAAAGTACTCCGTGTTATATTTCCTATAACAATCGCTTTATGAAAATACACTATTTCTTGGATTAATGAGATTCACTATTTGAGTGTACATTTTCTATATGTTTAATTGGATTTGAAACTTATTTACTGAAATCCGCAATACGATTCATAGCATGAAAAATATATAATTGGATCACAACTAGTGAGTATCTCTACATGTGTAATTATGAATGTATTGAAATATTCCCTAGTCGATGAATTGATGAGTTCGGACATCATCGATTCTGTGAGACTAGCATGGGTTATACTCCTTGGTTTATCCAAGTAGTTGTTCCTTACTAAGTGCAGACATTGAGATGTCGAAAGTTAAATATGGATGCTAGTTATGGTAACTAGTTCATTGGAGTGACTTACTATGAGACTTCTATAGGATCGAGATTGAGCAATGAGGGGGGGGTGAATATCGCTTCGCAAAAACTTTTCGTCGGACCTTTATCGATCGTTCGCTTAATGTCAGAGTTGTTAGTAGCAGCGAAATAAAAGATAAAGCGAAAATATACAATGCAAACACACAGGATTTACTTGGTCTCAAACCCCAGGGTCAGTACGTCCAAGGCCTAATTACGAGAAGCGCCTGTCCACTAGTGGTTTCCTTTCCGAATGTTTTTCGGAGGCGGAGAAACTCATCTTATAGTTTAAATACAAGCACAAATAATAATGAAATAAGTACAACTTGTAATACGCAAACCAAAGTGTGAAGGTCTCGGCCAACTCTGGAAGTCCGAAGCACTGCGCATTTCTTCCTGGAGCCTCCTTGGTCGCAGAACATCGTCTTAGCACTTTTTCTTCGCAGGGAATGAGTTACCAAATTTGAGAATTGTTATGTTGAATTGCTGCACTCGACCCTTTTTTATAGTACATACTCAGGCGCCTAAATGGCCTTTTAAGCGTCCTCATTGCAGCATACCGAGCGGAAACTCTATCCGTTGTTCGGTCAAACTTTATATTAGCCAGGCGTCTGAGTCCCTTTCAGGCGCCTGAGTGCTGACGTGGATCCTCCACTCAACACTCGTCATGTAAGCTAGACCGTTGCGCCAACTCAGTCGTCCACTGCCAGCTCTCAAGTGCCTGAGTCCCATGCAGGTGCCCTAGTCAACTGCTTTCTCTTTTTAGCTGCAATAAGGGTCAATTCCAAATATATAATAATAAAATATAGAATTAAAACATGTATGACTTTCAGGTTTCACTCGAAACCCTAGGTCGAACCGACGCCTACTGTTCTCTCACCGGGGAACGCGTCCTCACCTACTCCTCTCACGAGAGTTTACCTGTTGCCACCCGAAACCTCAGGTTGGACTTTTGCTCGGCCTTCGAGAATCCGGAACTCAACGATGTTCGACCTCGACCCGTCTCGACTCCTGTCCGTGATCCCTGCTCAGCAAAGTCTTCTGCTCGGTCCCCGGACCAAGACTTCATGCCTAATTCCTCGAACCAAGACTTCGGTGCTCAACCCTCGGCCAGGTCTTCGTGCCCAATCCGCGACCAGGACTTCGTGCCTAATTCCCCGAACCAGGACATCGTGCCCAACCCTCGGCCAAGTTTTCGTGCCCAATTCCCCGAACCAGGACTTCGTGCCCAACCCTCGGTCAGTTCTTCGATGCCCAACCCTCAGCTAGGACTTCGTGTCTAGCTTCACTCACTAGGACTTCACCCACCTAGCTTCACTCACTAGGACCCAGCTTTACTCACCAGGATTTCGTTCCTCGATAAGGATTTCTTTGCTAGTCATCTTAATCTTGACTAGAGTTCTCTCTGCCAAACATCAAGTCCTGTTTGGCTCATTCCTTGGTTTATCTGACCAACCTTGGGTACTATTCACTCTGCCAAACATCAGGTCTTGTTTGGCTAACCATTTGTCAAACTGATCAAACCTGGGTTCACCCTACCAAACATCAGGTTTTGTTTAGCTTAACCCTTGATCACTTTGACCAGACCTTGGTATATTGTCAAATATCGAAACACTAGAGGTTGACTGTTTATAACTGATGCTCTTTGCACCAACAACTTCATATGCTTCTCTACATATATATATAGATATGTTAATGAAGATCTCATTGTAGTTTGAGTGTAAGTTTCCTTCGACTTGATGTATTCAAGTCATTTTGGTCATGGATTTAACATCCTAAGCAAGCATCTCCTTGGAGGTGTGACCCTAGGATGATTGGGTATGAGTCAAAGTGTCTGAAGATGTTTGGATAGCCCATAAAGGATTCATCGCTCCTTACGAGGAGACGTATACCCTATGACCACTCATTAGGATTATTCCTCAAAGTCTTACACCCTATGATCGCTCTTTATGAGGATTCATGTTACTTTGTTGCTAACATGAGAAGCAATTCATGTTGCTTTGTTGTCAACGTGAGAACAAATTCATGATTGATGATTGCAATTCATGTTGTCAATGTGACAAGCAGATGGGGTTGATCTCACATGAATAGCATGATTTGACTCGTCGAACAATGACTACAAAAGTTGTAGTCGCCGGTTGATTTATGCCGCGGGATTGTAATTACCGTTGGGTATAAATCAGACCATGATCCCTTTCTCAGATCGCCTCGTCTTTCACTATTGGCTAGTACCGAAATAGAGATATGACTTGTGACTTAGTGAAGTTGCCTTGAAGATAACTCAGCGTGTATGCAAATAAAGGCGTGTTGGTTGATTCTAACACTACTTTTGATGATACCGATGAAGGCTAGCCTTGTGAGGCTAACAAATGTTCTCTATGATGTTCGATAACGAATTTGTCTAGTACGTTGAGCTTTAATTTATGTTCGTAAAATTTTATATTGCGATCATGTCTGCATGAGATATATTCTTGTATGGGTGTGGTGTGTGTGCTATAATAAATTAGGATTTATTAAGTTTTTATTTTTCCAATGTGCATGTTTATGAATCATGTTTTAGCACGCACCGCATCGGGCATACCGAACACTCTGGTGCACTTTTGCAAAGTTTACATCAGTACCTAGTTAGAATCTCTACAAGCGTATAAATATTGAGATTAGGATATGAACAATCCATAGCACATTAACTAGCATTGCAATCAACCGAAAGCCTAGAATGACTTATCAAACCACTTTCACCCCTAGATTACTTGGACCTCTCTCTCCCTTCTCCTTTCCCTTTCTTAATTCTTTAGGTTGCGGAAAACACCAAAACTTCAATAACCTAGGTGACTTCCTCCATAAATTTTAATTATTGTTCAAATCACAGTCCCTCTGGATACAATAACTCTTTTTGTTACTAACAACGTAATTGGATACTTACGGGAATGTAACAAGTTTTTGGCGTCGTTATTGGAGATTATTGAGTTTAATTTTAGTTAACATTGTGATAAAAGTTACTCTAGGCATTTATTGATTCTTTTTGTAAATACATATTGGCAATTAATTTTCTTTAATTTTGCATTTTATTCTCGATATTTCTTGCTTTGCAGATAATTGTTTAGGATGGTACATAGACGACTAAAGGACTATGTCGCTCCTAGATCCGAAGGGAATTAAGACCTATTATTCCCCCACAAATCGAGGCTCCGAATTTTCTGATTGACCCAGACTTTATCTCAAAAATTCAAGAAGTTCAGTTTAGAGGGTCAAACTCAGAAAACCCTTACCTACATCTTATGGAGTTTCACAGATAATGCAACACAACGACATATGAAGGGGTTTCTTCATATGCTATCTTCTTACTGATTTTACCATTTCGCCTAAAAGATTCGGTTGGAACATGGCTTGACAATATGCAACCTAGAAGTATCAAGACTTGGAATGAATTATAACAGAGATTTTTGAATAAATATTATTCACCAAGAAAGACAATTTTTCTAAGAGATCAAATCTTGAGATTTGAGCAGAATGATTAGGAGTCATAATGCTAGGCATAGGATAGATATGTGATTTTACTCCAGCAGTGTCCACATCATAGTTTGGAGGAGTGATTGATTCTCCATATATTTTATATTGGGATTTCATATTCTTGATATGAAATCCCAATATATGGTTGGAAGCCCTCTGATGAAATCCCAATATAGTATACCAATCAATGATTCCTTTCCATATGAGTATCTATTGTCATTGTCTAGTATGGAGTCGCTTTGGTATGCGGATTTTGTGAACTATCTTGTTAGTGTAGTCATTCCATTGAATCTTACTATCCAACAAAAGTAGTTCTTTTCTGATGTCAGGAATTACATCTATGATGAGCCACTCCTCTACAAGAAGGGTAGTGATGCAATTTGTCGAGGTGTGTTCTAAAGGACGAAACTAAGGAGATTCTATATCACTGTCATTCTTCATCTTATGGGGAGCACTTAGGAATTATGAACATGATAACCAAAGTTCTGCAAGCAAGATTTTTTTGGCCCAATTTGTTCTAAGACATGTGAGAGTTCATTCAATCTTGTGACTGTTGTAAGAAAACAGGGAACTATACCAAGCGAAATGACATGCCCCTAAACTATATCCTTGAAGTTCAATTGTTCGATGTCTGAGGAATGGATTTCATGGAACTGTTCATTTCATCATATGGAAATAACTACATCCTCCTTGCAGTGGCCATTGCTTCTCCCACTTGCGATGCCAAGACTGTCATCAAGATGTTTATGAAAATAATCTTCTCTTGATTTGGAGTCTCTTGAGTGGTGATAAGTGTTTGAGGGTCTCATTTTATTAACAGGCAATTTGAAACCTTGCTTAAGAAGTATAGGGTGAGACACAAGGTTGCGACACCCTATCATCCTCCAACGAGTGGACAAGTAGAGATATCGAGTAGGGAGATCAAAGTAATATTCAAAAAAATAGTATCAACGACAAGGAAGGATTGGTCTCTAAAGTTGGATGATGCCTTATGGGCTTATTGTATTGCATACAAAACTCTAATTAGAATGATGCCATTTCGACTAGTCTATGGGAAGCCATGCCATCTCCTGGTAGAGTGGGAGCATAAAGCGTATTGAGCAATTCAGAAACTTAATCTTGACCTAAAGGTGGTTGGAGAAAAGAAAAAACTTCAACTCAATGAGCTCGATGAACTAAAAATGGATGCTTTTGAGCATGCTAAGGCTTACAAGGAGAGAACAAAGAAATGACATAACAAACATATTATTGGATGAGAATTTCATGAAGGAGAATCAATTTTATTGTATAATTAAAGCTAAAACTCTTTCCTGGAAAGATAAAATCAAGATGGATGAGACCTTACAAAGTTATAAAGGTTTACCCTTATGGAGCAGTGGACATATATGGGGCAAAGAATTGGGAACCAGCAAAGTAAATGGGCAAAGACTAAAAAGATATTTTATAGGAATGCCAATTAAAGAAGATGAGAGGCATTACATTGCTAAACCTCATCCTCTAGATTAAGCCAAGACAGGGGTCAAGATCATGACCATAAACGAGCGCTTCTTGAAGTCAACTCAAAGATTTAGTTGTTGGTGCCGGAAGCACCAGATCGAATCTTATTTTGATAAGTGGTAAAGGGTTCAAGTTAAGCTAGTATTGTGTACTAATGGATTGGTGGAGTTTGTAGGAAAGTCCTAGGTAAGCTAGGCAAGAAGTCTTGACCTGCAGGGTTAAGCACGAAGTTCTGGTCGGGGATTGGGCAACGAAGACATGGTGAGTGAAGTCGAGCACGAAGACTTGGTCCAGGGGACCGAGCAGAAGACTTTGCTAAGCGGGGATCACCGATAGGAGTCGAGACGGGTCGAGGTCGAACGTCATCGAGTTTCAGGTTCTCGGAGGCCGAGTAAAAGTCCAACTGGAGGTTCTTGGTGGCAACAGGTAAACTCTCTTTAGTGAAGTAGGTGAAGACGCGTTCCCCGGTGAGGGAACAGTAGGCGTCGGTCCGACCTAGGCTTCCGGGTGAAACCTGAAAGTCAGGACCAAGACAACACTGGTTGTGTTTCATATATGCTTCATTTATGTATTATTGGATGTATGGAACTAACCCTTGTTGCAGCTGAAAAAGTTGAAGCAGCTTGACTAGGGCGCCTGAATGGGACTCAGGTGCCCGAAAGCTGGCAGTTGGAGACTGAGTTGGCGTAACGATCAGACTGACGTGGCGAGTGCTAAATGGAGGATCCACGTCAACACTTAGGCGCCTGAAAGGGAATTAGGCGCCTGATCAGTATAGAATTTGGCTATGCGGTAGATAAAGCTTCTGTCTGATTTGCTGCAACTAGGGTGCCTGAATGAGTAGTATAAAAAAAGGTCGAGTGCAGTAGCCCAAGATAATCAACATAATCTCTACGATTACTTTCTTCTTCTATGTGTTGCGCGACCGAAGTGCAGACAACGCTGAAACATCGTCCGACTCTCTGAACGAAGAATTGTTCGCACATTTCAAGAGTCGGTATTGTTGTTAATTTCATATTGCACACATTGATTTGTAATATTGTAAACTTGTTGCGATTTATTAGTGACATCCAAAGTAAACAATCAAGGATCGTGGGCCTTGCAGTAGGAGCCGATCAAGACTCCGAAGCAACTAAAACCAATGTGTGTTAGCAATCTTGATTCGTTGTGTATTTTCGCTACTCTATCTCTCTCTCTTAAGCTTACTCTCGAAGCTTCCGCTGTGTTACTTTACCGCTTAGTATTAAATCTGAAGGATTTTGTGAAGCGATATTCACCCCCCTCTATTGCTTTATCTCGATACTATAATTGGTATCAGAGCAGGGGCTGCTCAATTTTGGTGAAACCACCACTTGAGTACTTTTCAGATTTTTCATTTTTTTTGATAATTTTACTTACTTTTCGAAGCTCTCTACAGTTGCTTTTTTTTTTACTTTATCCCACATTGCTAATCCAAGACAAAAGTCTTGGTACATTTTGCTATTTTTTGTTTTTGCAAGTTCAAGAAATACTCTCTACATCCTTATGGCATTACAAGAGGACTACAGTATTGCTCGCCCCCCTCTCTTCTCTGGGGAAGACTTCGGGTATTGGAAGAGCCGAATGGAAGTCCACCTGAAAACTCAGGTGGACATGTGGATAATCATCCAAACCGGATTCAACCTTCCGAGAGACGAGGAAGGGGTGATTCTGAGCTATGAAAAATGGGATGTCGCTGCTAAAAAGAAAATCGAAGCTAACGCAAAAGCGACACAACCCCTCAAATGCGGACTTACAAAGGAGGAGCTGAATCGCATCGGTCCCTTCAATAGCGTAAAAGAACTCTAGAGTAAACTCATAGAAATTCATAAAGGAACCTCAGATACTAAGGTAAGTCGTCGCTTTCTCTTGTTGAATAAACTTTATAACCCAAAAATGTAGGACGGAGAAACGGCTTCCCATCTACACACTCGAATTCAGAAAATTATGAATGAACTCCACATCATCAACAACCAATCGAGAATAGGGATCTGAATAGGTAGACATTAAATTCTTTCCCTAGAAACTCATTGTGGGCATCTATGGTTAATGCCTACATAGTTTCTAAGCACCTTTTTAAAATAAAGTTAGATGAGCTATTTTCTGAATTTGAGTTACATGAGCAGATTAATAGTTTGCTTATAGAGAAAGGGTTAGCTTTGATTGCAGGAAAAATCAAGAATAAGACACCTGAACCGGAACCGGATTGTGACATGGAATCTGAAGAGGTAGAGCTAGCGGAGCTTGTGAACGTTGTTAGGAAACTGTTCAGAGCTTGGAAAGACTAAATAAAGAAGAAAATGGGATAGCCAAAGGATGATCAGGCTGAACTAAAGAACAAGGAGGACCTCACCTATTATGGGTGTGAAAAGAAGGGGCACTTCAAATCTGAGTATCCAAACGCAAAGGATACAAAGAAGCAACGGAGGAAGAAGGTGTTGCAGGCTACCTGGGATGAGTCATCTTCGGAATCGGACGAGGATGAACCAACACACTCCAACCTCCTCGCCTTAACGGCTAAAGACAAGATCGACAGTGACTCTGAATCGGACGAAGAAACGGAGCACGAAACTGTCTCACTGTCGGAAATAGGCTGACTTAAGCTAACTAGTTTTTCCGAGCCAGATCTTTACGAGCTAATTTCATACTTATCTCGCAAACTTGCTAAGTCCAATGATCGGGTCAGGTCTCTCCAAGAGGAGGTAAAACTCCTTAAGGAAGAGACCATCTCGAGTCCTTTGATTGAGCAAGTTCAGGAGGAACCTCTACTCAAGTCCAAAGACTTGAGGAAGAGAATTTCATCCTGAAAGCTCAAGTCAAAGAACTCAAAGCAAATTTAGAACAATTTACCCTAGGTTCTAAGAATCTTGATATGATTTATTGGAAAATAAAAATCTATTCTAAATCGATCTGGAATTGGATTTAAAACTAGTTCACGAGTTAGGTCTTACTACTCAGTAATTAACCGCCCTAACACCCGAGTCTAAGCATGGGTCCCTAAACTAAAGTTGACTAATCAAGCCAGACCAAATAAATATTGGATTCCCAAGGATTATATCTATTACTTAGATAGACCATATCGAGAATATGATCCAAGAGGAGCCAATATAAGAACTATTCATGTGGTTAGTTAGTTTTTATTTGAATACCTTTTTTGATGCTTTTTTATTTATTTTTTGTTATTTTTTTGCAAATTATTATGATAAGGATTAGAAATGGTTAGTTAAGGATTAGATCTGATTGAACTTGCATAACCTAGTATTAGGGTAGGGCGAGCTGATAGTACGATAGAAAAGCAATCTAGGGAGTCAAGTAGGGAAAGGCGTCTCCTATTTGGTCTTCTTAGTTCGGTAGAACTGACTGAAGTTACCTCACCACATCCTCGACTAGTTAGACCAAGGTTTCTCAACGAGGAATTTAAAAATACTATTTCTTTATGCGGCTTTGTCTAGGAATGGGTTGTTGATCCAATAAGGCTAAGGCCAAAGAAGGCCCCTGTGCCTCGCCAAAACTTGGAAGCCAAATATTGAAGTTTATTTTAAAATTACTAATTCTTAAATCGGAATCTAACTCAAGGCTCAATCATATCTTAGACATACCAAACCTTCAAGATAAAATTGAAAGAATCTCACAAAACATATAAGGATCCCTGTTTTGTCACTTAGAAATGGGCGAGGTGTTTAGGATAAAACAGTGAATCTAGTCCAACCAATTGAAGCAGCTAAATCAACTTGTCACTAAGTTGGTTAGCCACAATTAAAATTGGTTAAGATCTTGAAATTATTTGTGCTTGCAAAATTAAAACGTTAATCCTAGCTTTTCAAAAATTTCTGTTTCAAAAATTGCTTTTTCTGTTATAAAATTTCTGTTTCAAAAATTCCTTTTTCTGTTATAAAATTTCTATTTCAAAAATTCCTTTTTCAAATTCTATTAAAAATTTCTGTTATAAAATTTTTGCTTCAAAAATTTCTTTTTGAAATTCTATCAAAAATTTTTGTTATAAAATTTTGATTTAAAAAAATTCCTTTTTCAGCAGTAGAGCGACACGCCGAGCTTGTGCAGCTGCTCCAGTCTTGGCACCCTGACCCTTCGTCCTAGACTTTGTTATTTGACTCACTTGACTATTTGACCAGATCACTTGTCTTGGTCTTATTATTGCTTGAGTTTTGATCCGACTAACTTGGATTTTTCTATCTTACCTTAGCTTATATCTAGTTCATGATTTCCTTCAGTCTATTTGAATTACATTGTGCTTAGTATATGCTTAGTAGAGTAGGATTTTAAATATTTGATTTTGATTTGAACTCGAACATCGAAACGGTTTTCTTTAAAAAATGGTTTCAAAAACATTATTGCAAATTTCAAAACTTTGTTTTCAAAATTTTTTCGTTACTTAGTTTTATGTTAACTTTAAAACTACCCCCCTTCAAAACTAGGGTCTTTCTTTGACATGGACTTAGCTTAGGTTTAACCCTAGTCTGCATGCTCCTATAGACTTAGAAGTCAGCATCTCATAAGCACATTAGGATTAACATATTTGACAACCTAAATTGGGTTGAGATGCTTAGGACTGTTGCCCTAGACTTAGATGCTTAAATTAGTGCATCAACACAAGTTGGGGGCATTATAAATACAATTTAAAGTAATCAAGTCAAGTACTCTAGCTAACTGAGCTGATTTATGAAATACACTTGACTTGACTAACCCAAGTGAAAATTATAGTTTGTTACAGTCAGTAAGTAACTAAAAGATTAGACAGGTATCTAAAAGGAATTGACTTTATTTTTAGATATTTAAAAATTATTTTCATTGTTACTATTCAAGCTTGGACTCAAAATGAAGGTACCAAGATTTGACATAGACTCAGCCTAGATATTTCTTTTATTGCTTAAAATTACTCGCTCTATCACACTTAGTTTTTTTTAGTCATTTCTTCTACTCTGACTCTTGTATTACCTACATAATTTGGATATAAGACAAAGGGGGAGAGAAAGAAAAATGTTCAAAGTTGTTAAGAGTTCGAAGTTATTCAAGTTTTTCAAAATGTTAGTATTTTTCAAAAAATTCAAGTTTTTCAATGTTTAATATTTTTCAAAAAGTATTTTTCAAACTGTAAAGAAAAATATTTTAAAAAAGTATTTTTCAAACTGTAAAGAAAATTTTAAAATATTTTGAAAAGAAGGATTCAAAATTCAAAATTAACTTTGTCATTGAAAACTAAGAACTTTTGCATTTTTGAAAAACTCTTCTATACTTAGTTTTTGAAAAGAACTAAGTTTTTCCAAAACGAATGTTCTAACAAGTTCTTGTTAAAACAACTTTTTTAAAAGTTAACTTAGTCTCTAAATTTTTACTTAAGACTAATTCTATTTTGTTAAGAGATACTCTCCTCTATAAACACAATTGTTAAATGATCTAGGGGAAGATCTTATTTTCTTTTCCCTGTTAAAGCTTATTTATAGCTTAACTTTGAACTAGGTTGTCATAATCAAAAAGGGGGAGATTGTTGGTGCCGGAAGCACCAGATCAAACCTTGTTTTGATAAGTGGCAAAGGGTTCAAATTAAGCTGGTATTGTGTACTAATGGATTTATGGAGTTTACAGGAAAGTCCTAAGTAAGCTAGGCAAGAGGTCTTGACCTACAGGGTTGAGCACGAAGTCTTGGTCGGTTATCAGGCAACAAATACTTGGCGAGGGAAGCCGAGCACGAAGACTTGGTCCGGGGACCGAGCAGAAGACATTGCCAAGCGGGGATCGTGGACAGGTGTCGAGACAGGTCGAGGTCGAACGTCGTCAAGTTCAGGATTCTCGGAGTCTAAGCAAAAGTCCAACCGGAGGTTCCGGGTGGCAATAGGAAAACTTTCCTGAGAGGAGTAGGTGAGAATGCGTTCCCCGGTGAGAGAATAGTAGGCGTCGGTCCAACCTAGCATTTCGAGTGAAACCTGAAAGTCAGGACCAAGACATCACTAGTTGTGTTTCATATATGCTTCATTTATGTATTATTGGATGTATGGAGCTAACCCTTGTTGCAGCTGAAAAAGTTGAAGCAGTTTGACAAGGGCGTCTAAATGGGACTCAAGCGCCTGAAAGCTGGCAGTTGGAGACTGAGCTGGTGCAACGTGTTGATGCAGTCTAACCCTGATTCTTGTTTTGGTGTTGACACCGATTTTAGTTTAGGTTGATGGTTATGATTATGATTAAGTCCTGATCAGGGATTAGACACAGAGTGATGGAAATCCTAACTTGGAGGGCTAGGTGTGGAAAAGTCCTAACCTGGAGGATTAGGTGTGAAAAATCCTAGCTTGGAGGGCTAGGTGTGGAAAAGTCCTAACCTGGAGGGTTAGGTGTGAAAAATCCTAGCTTGGAGGGCTAGGTGTGGAAAAGTTCTAACTTGGAGGGTTGGGTGAAAAGTCCTAGCTTGGAGGGCTAGGTGAAAAGTCCCAACTTGGAGGGTTAGGTGAAAAGTCCTAGCTTGGAGGGCTAAGTTGATGAAATCCCGGCTTGGAGGGCCAGGTCCTAGCTTGGAGGGCTAGGTTGGATGAAATCCTGGCTTGGAGGGTCAGGTCCTAGCTTAAAGGGATAGGTTGGAGCCCTTGGATCGGTCTGGTGACCGATCAGGGAAGTTCGCATGGTGCTCCTTCGTGGATCGGTCTGGTGACCGATCCAGCGATGACTGATCGGTCTGGTGACCGATCAGGGAGTATGCATTTCACTCACTGCACAGCTCTTGATCGGTTTGGTGACCGATCAGGGAGCCCACAAGTGGGTTGAGTTCCCCTGCTTCTCTGCTCCTGATCGGTCTGGTGACCGATCAGGGAGCATCCAGTAAGTTTTTGGGAACCTCACTGATCTGCTCCTGATCGGTCTGGTGACCGATCAGGGAGAAATCGTGATCGATCAGACTGAACGATCAACTGTCGCGAGGTTTCTCACCCTGACCAATCAGGTTGGAGCCTGATCGGTCTGGGTTCAGCCTGATCGGTCTGGTGACCGATCATCCAGTGGATTCCGAGCGGGATTGTGGCAATCTGATTTCCGGATCAGTTTGGTGACCGATCTAGTGACCGGTCAGGGTGACCGATCATACGAGCTTGCGATCCTAAGTTTCTCACTGTGGACCGATCAGGTTGGAGCCTGATCAGTCTGGGATAGTCCTGATCGGTCCGGTGACTGATCACTTTAATTCAAACGCGCTGTCAGACGCTCTGATTGCGCCTGCTTTCACTGATACGCTACTGATGTCACCTTGATCTTCTCTGTTATGACTGATATAAGCTTGATTTCATTTGCTAAACCTCTGATTGAGTGTGCAGGTGACAGTGATGGATTCAAACACTCAAGGAGAGTTAATGGAGGCCTTTTCTTGGAGCAGGTTTGTCCATTTGCCATCTCAGGTTGCAACGGGCGCTGGCTGTTGACTGGAGCTAGTCTGACGAAAGCTCAGGGAGTCCAGGAGAGCTCAGTGGTAGGCTGGGTGTTGCAGGTGAGCAGCTGGAGGCTGCAGTGAGATGGCGATGACCTGGTGATCAGAGAGCTGGGACTTAAGGCTTGGTGGGGAACAAGTCTCAGTAACGAAGTTCTCCACGTTGTGTTTGTGCGTGTGCTTGTGCGATCTGTTGTTCCATCATCTTGAGCAAGCAACTGTGATCTTTGAACCAACCATCTGTTACTTGAGCATTTGGAGGAAGAAACAAGAGGCTTGGTGAGTCCATCTGCGAGAAGACACGAAGAATGGAGTTCTTGCGTGAGATCTGCGCTGGGTGGAGCTTGGGAGAAGTTCTGCTTGTGTTCTTGTGGTTCCAAGTGCTAAGTAAGATCCTTCTTGTGTTTCATTGTGCTTAAAACATTATCTCTGTTGAAACGCTGTGGAGAGGCTACTCCACCGAGAAGGAGGTTGCATTTTATCCGGTGTTCACCGGGGCTTGATCTGCCGACGATCAAGGGATCGCCCACCTTAAGGGCACGCCAAGGAGTAGGGGCAAGTTATCCCCGAACCTTGTAAATCCTCTTGTTAGCGTTCTTATTCTTGTGATTAACTTAGGTTTTAGTTTACTGCATACTCTGTTTTATTGCTTCCGCTGTGCTACTAAACCTTTGAGTCGCAGAAATTTCAAAAGCGCTAAAACTTCAAGTGTCTGGCTACATTCACCCTCCCCTCTCTAGCCATCCAAGATCCAACAAGTGGTATCAGAGCTTGGGGCTCTGTACAAGCTGATTAACAACCGAGAGCTATCTACAATGGCTTTGAGAGAAGGCTTCTCCACCACCCGACCTCCCTTCTTCGATCGAGCAGATTTTCAATATTGGAGATCAAAGATGGAGTATTACCTAAAGATGGACATCAACACTTGGTTCGCTGTGAAGGAGGGTTTTACCCCTCCAAAGGATGATGAAGGCAAAGAACTAGAACCATGGCGTTGGTCGGCTAAACAAACCCGGAAGAGTGAAGCCGACGCGAAGGCGGTGGTGACCCTACAATGTGGCATGAACAAAGACCAACTCATTAAGGTTGGTCCATTTACAAGTGCAAAAGATTTGTGGAATAAGCTTATTGAACTTCATGAGGGAACCCAAGACTCAAGAATTGCCAAGAGGGACTTGTTCCTCAACCAACTCCAAAACCTCTCCATGAAGGAGAATGAAAACATAAGTGAACTCCATAGCCGGTTCAAGGAAGTCCTCAACGGGCTTCATTCTATTGATGAAAAGGTCGAGAATCGCGACCTTGTGAGGTATGTGTTGAAAGCCTTTCCAAGAAATACTTTGTGGTCATCCATGGTGGATGCCTACAAAGTCTCCAAGGACTTATCAATTGTTAAATTAGATGATTTGTTTTGTGAGATGGAACTTCATGAAATGGCTAACAAAGGCCCCAAGGAGAAGGGGATTGCCTTAGTTGCAGGAGAAAAGAACAAGAAGAAGAAGGAGAAGGAAGTCTCTTCATCTTCATCCTCTTCCGAATCCGAATCCGAGTCCGAGGAAGATGGCAGCGGCTCTTCCTCCTCCGAGATGGCCAATTTCGTTAGAAGGATGATGAGGAAGGGTCGACGCTTCAAGGGTAAAGGTAACCCTAGTAAAGCTAAAGTTGATAAGTCTAATGTTTCTTGTTATGAGTGTGGCAGGAAAGGGCACTTCAAGAGTGAATGCCCAAAGCTAAAGAAGAAGGAGGAGAAATTCAAGAAGAAGGAGGAAAAGTCAAAGAAAAAGAAGAAGGCCTTGAAGGCTACTTGGGATGAATCCTCCTCAAGTTCATCCGATGAAGAGGAGGAGAAGAGCACACGGCATGTGGCACTCATGGCTCTTGGAGAAGAAAGCAGTGATGAATCCTCCGACTCCTTAAACGCGACTTCATCATCTTCGGATAATGAAGTGGTAACCACTCCCGAACTTGAGAAATGCTATAGAGCAATAGCATGCTTAACCAATATGCTAAAAAAATCAAAAAATAAGGTTAAATCATTGCAATTAGAAGTTGAACAATTGAAATCTTCTAGGGATGAGGATGTAGACGACTTGCATGTTGAAATGTTAGAGGATGAGATTAAATCCTTGAAAATAGAAGTTGAACAATTGAAATCCTCTAGGGATGAGGATGTTGATGATTTGCATGTTGAATTGTTAGAGGATGAAAATAAATCATTGAAGAGTGAAGTTGAGAGACTCAAGAGTATTCTTGAGAAGTTCTCAACAAGCTCAAAGACCTTAGACATGATCTTGAATGCCCAAAGGGCAGTCTACAATAGGGCCGGTATTGGTTAACGACCCAAAGAACCATCATTTGTGTCTCTGATGTCTAGGACTAATATTAGACAATCTAAGACACCTAGAGTCCAAAGGAAAGTTGTCAAGGCATGAGTGCCTAAGTCTTGTTTAGTAGGTGCTTTAGGTCCCAAGGTTTAGGTACCTAAAACTTCTATTTTTTGAATTGTGTAGGTTATGATTGAGGGGGAGCATCTATCAACTTGGTTCGTTGATAGTGGATGCTACAAACACATGACTGGGGATAGATCATTGTTTACTACACTTCAAAGAAAAAGTAGAGGTAATGTTTCATTTGGTAACAATAGTAGTCTTAAGGTCATAGGAATAGGAGACATTCAAATATTCGAATGTCTTAGGATTAAGAATGTTCTTCTAGTCAAGGGGATGACATTTAATTTCCTAAGTGTCAGTCAATTGTGTGATGCGGGTTACACAATTGATTTCCAATCAAGTCAATGTCTAGTTAGACAACATGACAATGTTGACACGGTACTAGTAGAAACAAGAGTAGATAACATTTACCAAGTTTCTTTTAAAAGTGCTATTAATGTATTTGCTAAGTGTCTCATGTCAAAAGAAGAGGAGTCCACCCTTTGGCACCGGAGACTAGCACATGTGAACATGAAGAATATCTGGAAGTTGGCCAATAAGGGACTAGTTCGTGGCTTACCAAGCATCAAGTATGAAAAAGACAAACTTTGTGATGCATGTCAAATGGGTAAGCAAACAAAATCTGCACATAAAGTTAAAAGCGTTGTAAGTACTTCTACCGCATTGGACTTACTTCATATGGACTTGTTTGATTGTAGCACTATCATATCATTGAATGGAAGTAGATATTGCTTTGTTATCATTGATGATTTCACTAGATATACATGGACTTATTTTCTTAAATATAAGGATCAAACCTTAGATGTTTTCATTTCTTTTTGTAGAAGAGTTGAAAATGAAAAATCATCAACAATTAAGACAATAAGAAGTGATCATGGAGGTGAATTTCAAAACCAACGATTTTTAGAATTTTGTCAAGATAGAGGGTATAGACATGAGTTCTCCACTCCTAGAACACCACAACAAAATGGTGTTGTAGAGAGGAAGAACCGGGTCTTACAAGAGGCTGCGCGAAGCATGCTCAATGAGTACTCACTACCGAGCTACTTGTGGGCCGAAGCTGTAAATACAGCTTGCTACGTGCAAAACCGGGTCCTCGTCCATAGGTTCTTAGGTAAGACTCCCCATGAACTTTGGTTTGGAAAACCACCTACAGTTAAACATCTCAAGGTGTTTGGTTGTAAGGTGTTTATCCTAAACACCAAGGACCACCTTGGAAAGTTCACGGCAAAGGCTGATGAAGGGATACTAGTCGGGTACTCCCTTGTTAGCAAAGCCTACCGAGTCTACAATAAGAAATCTAGATTGGTTGAAGAATCTTCTGATGTTGTCTTTGAAGAAATTCCAAAAGGCAATGGACAATCAGAAGATGAAGTCCAATTCGAACTTAGGAGACTAAGTTTGAATGAAAGTCCAATTGTTGTTGATAGTGATGAGTCCGATGATGGTGAGCCTAGACAACACATAGATCAGCCGGATCCTGAGGCTGAGCTTGTGTCTAGTGAAATCATTCAAGAAGCACCACCAACACCTAGGCAAACTAGGTTAGCCTCTAGTCATCCCCAAGACCAAATTGTTAGAAATATCTACCATGGGGTTAGGACTAGATCATTCTTTAGGAATGAGGCTAATGAAGTTGCTTTAATTTCCGAAATTGAACCTAGGAAAATTAATGAAGCATTAAATGATCCCGATTGGATCATTGCGATGCATGATGAACTAGGTCAATTCGAAAGAAGTCAAGTTTGGGACCTAGTCCCTAGACCCAAGAAGACCACCATCATTGGAACCAAATGGGTCTTCAAAAATAAATTGAACCGTAAGGGAGAAATCATAAGAAATAAGACACGCTTAGTAGCCAAGGGCTACAATCAAGTTGCAGGTCTTGATTATGATGAGACCTATGCTCCCGTGGCTCAATTAGAGTCCATCCGATTGATGCTTGCATTTGCAGCACATCGGGGTTTCAAGCTATATCAAATGGATGTCAAATCGGCCTTTCTAAATGGTTTAATAAGGGAAGAAGTCTATGTCGAACAACCTCCGGGGTTTGAGAATATCGAATTCCCAAACCACGCATTTAAGCTCAAGAAGGCACTTTATGGCCTTAAACAAGCACCCCGAGCTTGGTATGAGCGGTTGTCGACATTTTTAATTAAAAAAGGCTTTGTAAGAGGCCAAATAGACCCTACACTATTTCTACGAAGAGATGGTGATAATATATTTGTAGCCCAAGTATATGTCGATGATATAATTTGTGGCTCAAACAACAAGAGCTATTTAAATGAGTTTATTGGACACATGGAAAGTGAATTTGAAATGAGTCTAGTGGGAGAGTTGACTTTCTTCCTTGGACTTGAAATCAAACAAACCCGAGATGGGATCCATGTGCACCAATCAAAGTATACTCAAGAGATGCTTCGAAAATTCAATATGAGTGATTCAAAAGAGGTAACCACTCCCATGGCTACAAACACAAGATTAGACAATGATGAGAGTGGTAAACTCGTTGATTTGACTCAATATCAGAGCATGATAGGTAGTCTGCTATACCTCACAGCTAGTCGACCTGATATACTCTTTGCTGTAGGTATGTGCGCTAGGTATCAAGTTTGTGCCAAGGAATCTCACTTAATTGCTGTTAAGAGAATTTTGAGATACCTTAAGGGCACAATTGGGGTTGGTCTATGGTACCCCCGTACCGAATCTTTTGACCTAATTGGCTACACCGATTCCGACTACGCTGGATGTAAATTGGATCGGAAAAGCACTAGTGGGGGTTGCCAATTTTTAGGATCATCTCTAGTTAGTTGGTCAAGTCGGAAGCAACATTGTGTTGCTCTCTCCACGACCGAGGCAGAATACATTGCTATGGGAGAGAGCATATCACAATTATTGTGGATGATTCATACTTTAGAGGACTATGAATTAAGTTACAAGGGTGTGCAAGTATTGTGTGACAACATTAGCACAATTAACCTAACAAAGAATTCGGTCCATCACTCTAGAACCAAACATATTGAAGTGCGTCACCACTTCATTAGGGATCATGTTGCTAGAGGAGATGTTGTACTCTCATATGTAGAGTCTAAATCAAATCTAGCAGACATTTTCACTAAACCACTCCCCGAAAATGAGTTTAGCTTCTTAAGAAGGGAGTTGGGAATGTGTTGCGCTTCATAGACATCAAAATGCATTCAAAACCCTTCATGATTATTTCTAATTGTTGGAAAACAATTGGGTAACTTGGGGACATCTCACACAAACTATAAGGTTCAACAAAACGTTTTTGTTTGCTAGATATGGGGTGAGATGCTAGTGTCAACTAAATTTTTTGAAATGTCATTGCATCCCTTGAGAAATTTGGTTGACGAGATAAAAATCACTTCGGTGACCAAGTATGGGGAAAACCAATGCATAACACATGTATACTTGGCTCCATGATCATACTTGGACATTCCAATCAAGGAAACTTGATTGGAAACTTGAATTTGATACAAACTTGTTTGAAATTGAGTGGATGTTTGTTGATTGAGTTTGACTCCACTTGAGTGGAGCAAAGTGATTGTTACACCCATAAGGACCTTTGATCCTTGTTTAGGGACCAATTTTAGTCAAGGGATCACTTTCAAGATCGATAACTTTCATCAGATCTTGTCAAGAATCGACTGGAAAGCTGAAACTGAAAGTTTCAAATCGTATCAGGAAATTTCAGGAAGCCTGATCGGTCACCGGACCGATCAGGAGTATGTCTAATCGGTCCAACGGACCGATCCAGCTCCTGTGCGAAAAATTGTAAAAACCCTCTGTGTTAGCCTGGATCGGTCCCCGGACCGATCTGGCACCCTGTGGTGATCGGTCCACAGACCGATCAAAAGGGTCAAAGAGACTTTGCGAAATTTTGTCTACACATTCTGTGCTAGCCTGGATCGGTCCCCGGACCAATCTGGCACCCTGTAGTGATCGTTCCACAGACCGATCAGGGGGGCTTCCAGAATACCCTTCAAACCTACTGATCGCTTCCTGATCGATCAGCCGATCGATCAGGAGCCAGCCTGATCAGTCACCCGACCGATCAGGACCAGGCTGGAGCCTAATCGGTCTAGACGCTCCCAGATCGAACGGTGATCCGTTCAATCGCATTAAATTGTGGTTGGTGGACCAATCCACCAACCGATTAACTTCGTGTATTTCCTTACTTCCTAGCCCTAGCCGACCAAAACCCCTCAGCACCGAAACCCTCTTGCCTTCTTCCTTGCGCGTACGATTTCTCTTCTCTTGCTGTGCGTGAGAGTTCTCCTTCTTTCTGTTGGTTCTCAGCAGCGAGTTAGTGATCTTGCAAGCTCATTCTTCCTTGCCTGAGTGAGCACTCGAGTTTCTTCTACTCCTTGCGATCGGAGTCCTCTCGAGCTCTCTAAGAACGTGCGAGTTCTGCAGTTTTCGGTCATCTTCAGTCCATGGCACCTAAGTTAGTTTTTGTTTCGTTTCATCTTATAGATTACTTCATCGATCATGTGTTTGTGCTAATCAAAATTTTTATCTTGTGGTGTTTGTCGTGACCTTGCCTATGCCATAACTGAAACTCAATCACATCTCTTTGTTATTTGATTTTTGATCAACTCTTATCTTTGTGATCCTTTGATTTGTATCACCTGGTGCCGTGACTTTATCTGACCCCACTGATTAAATCAAATCCTGTGTTCTTGATCAAACTTGTGTGATCACTTCTATGATCAATTCTTTAAATCCTTTAGAAAATCATCCAAGGGCAAAGAACCCGTGGAGGAAAGCTCAAAGGGAAAAGGCCCTTCATCATCTACACCTCCTTCGAGACCTCCTCCACATACTAGATTTCAAAATATTTATTATGCTCTAGACTTTCAATGGCACACTTTCAAACTCATGCCATGTCGAACTGTGAATCAAACCTTCATTTACGAGCATTGTCCAACAGTACGGCAAATCATTGAACACTATGACCTTCAATCCATTCTTTTCCTTGAGAGGTCAATCAACTTTGATTTGGTCTCTAAATTCTATAATAACATGGTCAGTGGTGAGGGTACGGGGTGGAGGACCCGTGTGGCCAGTGTCGACCTTGATTTTACTCTATCTGCTTTCACTGCCTTTCTTGGTTGCCACCGATCAGATAACAACCTCTCACTCTACCCTTACCTTCCTAATCCTCTTCCGGTTCCCTTTGATGGAGTCACTCCTAACTCCATCTACGAGTATTTCTAGGCCATCCCAGGACAAGGGGTTCTAGTGAGCGGGCCCATGATTTTTCCACATTTCCTGCTCTTCGCCTTTCCCCCGTTGAGTATGTTTTGTTTAAAATCATCACTAATTGTCTCCTTCCGACTACTTTAAAACACTTAGATGAAATTCACCCATTCCACTGCTTGATGCTCTACGGGATGCATCAGCAGTTAGACTTTGACCCAGTGGCTTCCGTCTATTTCTCCATCATTATCCACGGTCAGATGTACAGTCAGACAGTTTACATGCCGTTCGGCCATATGATCACTGTCTGGCTGGAGTCGGTTGACATTGACGTTTCACAGGGCTGCATTGTACCCATGGTTCGACAGGACTATCGACTTGAGCGTCGCATGTTAGCCCAGTCTGGCATTGTTGTCGGACCACAGGGGCTGAGGTGGAAGGATCGACGACGTGTGGGGGAGTTACCGGGAGCAGCCCCTGATCAGGAGTCGTCCGCTGTTGCTGAGGATTACGATGAGTGGGCTCCTGACCTACGCTGGCAGGTTGCGGAGCTAGAGCGGACGATGCAGCGCGAGCTACATATTTCTGAGCTCTCGCGACAGGAGGTCAGCTCAGAGTTTCGATCTTTTGATCGCCGACTAGACGCTCTAGCATCCGACGTTTCTGGGATCTGCTCGCTGCAGGAGACGTGGTATGAGGAGTGGTACCATCATACGTTTCCTGGAGCTGTGACCTCCAGCAGCACTCCACCAGGGGATGTTATATGTATTGATGATTCATCGGATGATGACCCCCGCTGAGGGTTGATGTTATTTGACTGTTTGGATTATATGACTCTATGGTTGTATGCCTCTGATTTATATGCTTAATGTTAGTTTTTATGATTGTTCACATGATTGCTATCATCATGTATACCTTGATATGCGTTCTATGCTTATGACTTCATATGATCATATGATTGTATTGTCATGCCTTATCTTTATTATATGTTTTCATATCCCTTCAAAATTCAATCAAATCTTTTATTATTTTGGGGGACCCCCTAGGGTTGAGGGGGAGTATGTTTAAACTTAACAGCCCCTCTAAACCCTTTTCGATGTTCGACAAAGGGGGAGAGTGTGGTTGGTTAAGTTTGGGATGATAATGTTGTAGGGGGAGGATCCTGATTCTCCTATGATTCTGAAATTTGAGAATATCAAATCCTTAAACTTAAAATCGGGTTGTCAAACAACAAAAAGGGGGAGATTGTTGATGCAGTCTGACCCTGATTGTTGTTTTGGTGTTGACACCGATTTTAGTTTAGGTTGATGGTTATGATTATGATTAAGTCCTGATCAGGGATTAGGCACGGAGTGATGGAAATCCTAACTTGGAGGGCTAGGTGTGGAAAAGTCCTAACCTAGGGGGTTAGGTGTGAAAAATCCTAGCTTGGAGGGCTAGGTGTGGAAAAGTCCTAACCTGAAGGGTTAGGTGTGAAAAATCCTAGCTTGGAGGGCTAGGTGTGGAAAAGTCCTTACTTGGAGGGTTGGGTGAAAAGTCCTAGCTTGGAGGGCTAGGTGAAAAGTCCTAACTTAGATGGTTAGGTGAAAAGTCCTAACTTGGAGGGTTAGGTGAAAAGTCCTAGCTTGGAGGGCTAGGTTGATGAAATCCCGGCTTGGAGGGCCAGGTCCTAGCATGGAGGGCCAGGTCCTAGCTTGGAGGGCCAGGTTGGATGAAATCCTGGCTTGGAGGGTCAGGTCCTAGCTTGGAGGGCTAGGTTGGAGCCCCTGGATCGATCTGGTGACCGATCAGGAAAGTTGGCACGGTGCTCCTTCGTGGATCGGTCTGGTGACCGATCCGGCAATGACTGATCAGTCTAGTGACCGATCAGGTAGTATGTGTTTCACTCACTGCACACCTCCTGATCGGTTTGGTGACCGATCAGGGAGCCCAAAAGTGGGTTAAGTTCCCCTGCTGCTCTGCTCCTGATCGGTCCGGTGACCGATCAGGGAGCATCCAGTAGGTTTTTGGGAACCTCACTGATCTGCTCCTGATCGGTCTGGTGACCGATCAGGGAGAAATAGTGACCGATCAGACTGAACGATCAACTGTCGCGAGGTTTCTCACCCTGACCGATCAGGTTGGAGCCTGATCGGTCTGGGATCAGCCTGATCGGTCTGGTGACTGATCAGCCAGTGGATTCTGGGCGGGATTGTGGCAAGCTGATTTTCGGATCGGTTTGGTGACCGATCAGGGTGACCGATCATACGAGCTTGCGGTCCCAAGTTTCTCACTGTGGACCGATCAGGTTGGAGCCTAATCGGTCTGGGATGGTCCTGATAGGTCCGATGACCGATCACTTTAATTCAAACGCGCTGTCAGACGCTCTGATCGCACCTGCTTTCACTGATACGCTATTGATGTCACCTTGATCTTCTCTGCTATGACTGATATAAGCTTGATTTCATTTGCTAAACCTCTGATTGAGTGTGCAGGTGACAGGGATGGATTCAAACACTCAAGGAGAGTCAATGGAGGCCTTTCCTTGGAGCAGTTTTGTCCATTTGCCATCTAAGGTTGCAACGGGCGCTGGCTGCTTACTGGAGCTGCTGACTGGAGCTAGTCTGACAGAAGCTCAGGGAGTCCAGGAGAGCTCAGTGGTAGGCTGGGTGTTGCAGATGAGCAGCTGGAGGCTGCAGTGAGATGGCGGTGACCTGGTGATCAGAATGCTGGGACTTAAGGCTTGGTGGGGAACAAGTCTCAGTAACGAAGTTCTCCACGTTGTGTTTGTGCGTGTGCTTGTGCGATCTGTTGTTCCATCATCTTGAGCAAGCAACTGTGATCTTTGAAGCAACCATCTATTACTTGAGCATTTGGAGGAAGAAACAAGAGGCTTGGCGAGTCCATCAGCGAGAAGATACGAAGAAGGGAGTTCTTGCGTGAGATCTGTGCTAGGTGGAGCTTGGGAGAAGTTCTGCTTGTGTTCTTGTGGTTCCAAGTGCTAAGTAAGATCCTTCTTGTGTTTCATTGTGCTTAAAACATTATCTCTGTTGAAACGCTGTGGAGTGGTTACTCCACCGAGAAGGAGGTTGCATTTTATCCAGTGTTCACCGGGGCTTGATCTGCCGACGATCAAGGGATCGCCCACCTTAAGGGCACGCCAAGGAGTATGGGCAAGTTATCCCCGAACCTTATAAATCCTCTTGTTAGCGTTCTTGTTCTTGTGATTAACTTAGGGTTTAGTTTACTGCATACTCTGTTTTATTACTTCCGCTGTGCTACTAAACCTTTGAGTCGCAGAAATTTCAAAAGCGCTAAAACTTCAAGTGTCTGGCTACATTCACCCCCCCCCCTCTCTAGCCATCCAAGATCCAACACAACGATCAGACTAACGTGGCGAGTGCTGAATGGAGGGTCCACGTCAACACTCAGGCGCCTGAAAGGGACTCAGGCACCTGACCTGGATAGAGTTTGACTGTGTGGCAGATAAAGTTTCCATCCAATTCGCTGCAACTAGGGCGCCTGAATGGTCTTTCAGGCACCTGAGTGTGTAGTATAAAAAGGGGTCGAGTGCAACAACCCAAGATAATCAACATAATCTCTGCGATTACTTTCTTCTTCTATGTGTTGCGCGGCCGAAGTTCAGACAAGGCTGAAACGCCGTCCGACTCTCTGAACGAAGAATTGTTCCCACATTTCAAGAGTCGGTATTGTTGTTAATTTCATAATGCACACATTGATTTGTAATATTGTAAACTTGTTGCGATTTATTAGTGATGCCCAAAGTATACGATCAAGGATCGTGGGCCTTGCAGTAGGAGCCGATCAAGACTCCGAAGCAAGTAAAACCAATGTGTGTTAGCGATCTTTATTCGTTGTGTATTTCCGCTGCTCTATCTCTCTCTCTTAAGCTTACTTTCGAAGCTTCCACTGTGTTACTTTACCGCTTAGTATTAACTCCGAAGGTTTTTGTGAAGTGATATTCACCCCCCCCCCTCTATCACTTTATCTCGATCCTACATTAGTTTTTTTTCTTATTTTTAATATTTGTTAATTTATGTTTAATTTGCCTTTATCTTTTTATTTTCAGGTTTTTTCCGTCTTCTACGAGCTGGTCATGGAGTTCTTCCATAGGCGTGGAAGTAAAGGGGAGGAAGAAAGGCAAAATAGGGCTAAACTACCCTGTTGGCGGTGTCCCACATGGCACTACCATGGTAAATGGGCATGGCCCAGGTCCCCGGCAGAGATTAGCGAAAGATTCATGCCAGGGTCGTGTCTCAAAACTTCGGGATGTAGCGAACTATACACGCCGTGGTCACCCTCTTCCAAACAAAAAAAAAACAAATCCATGTATATATAAATGCAAATGCAGTATTTTTGGTGCATTTTTGGTGCTTTAGAGTGTAGTACTAACATGCATGTATATACAAATGCAAATGTAGAGATTAAGATTTTTCTAAATGAGGTTGCCGAACCAATTGACCGCGGAAAAAACGATGAGCGGATCGCCGATTTTTGCGTTTATCTTCTGGGTTCATGACATAATTTATTATCAATATTAATTAACAACTAATTAAACCATGATAATTAATACACATGCAATAACAAGAATATCACATGAAATAATAAAATAAAAAAGGAGCCAAAGAGAGATATACCTCTTCTTTTACCTCACAGTCTTCTACTGTATGACACTCCCCTTTTGGACGTCGTGTGGGCGACAATCTACCAAGACTCGGAATCACCAAGGTACGAACTTCTCCTCCCTAGCTTGGCCGAAACCCTAGGGAAGAGAATAGAGTTCTTCTTCTTCTTCCTTCCTTGATCCCGCCGGAAACCTAGCTTCCAAGGAAGCCACCTCGGCGATCTTTCTTCTTTTCTTCCCTTGCTTGTGTCGCCACCAAGAGAGGATGAAGAAGAAGTGAAGGAAGTGAGAAGAAGCCAACCCTAGCACCCTCTTCCTTATTCTTCCTTGCGCCGGCCAACTCCTCACAAAGGGATGGATCGCCGCGACCTCCTTCCTTTCACTGCGCGTCGCCGCCCTCACTCCATCTTCATGGGATCATCAACCACAAGAAAGAGGAGAGACCGAAGAAGATGAAGAGGAATCCAACCACAAAACCCTTCTCCTTCTCTTGCTTATTGTCGGCGCCGAGCAACTCACTTTGCACCGCCGGCGACACCTCCTCCTCCTCTCCTTTCTTGATGTCGCGCCAGGAGGGAAGAAGAGATGGCGAGGACCTAGGGAAGAAGAAGAACAAACTTCCTTTTCCTCCCTTACCGAGCTCTTCCTCCTCCTTCTTGCAACGACGACATCAAGAACCTAGGAGAGAGAGAGAGGTTGAGAGGAGGAGAAATTAGGTTATTGTTTGGATGATTAATTCATTAGCCTTAGTATCATGACTCCCATGGGGTATATATAGGGCTACGATAGGGACCATAAGGAAGAGTTGGGTCTTGGCCCCCTAATGGATCCAAATCCGATCCATTAATGGAGATCCATTCCACTAAAGGATCCCCATTGAACTTCCTCACCAACCCCCATATTTTCATATAGGCTCCACCTATTATGAGCACATCCATCTCCCCGTGTTTAAGATATCGAATGTTCGTTGATTAATTTAAATTACTGATAATTTTAATTAATCAACCTCTAACTCCTTGTCTAGTACCACTCATCCTTATCATCATGTTGGACCATAGTCCACTTGCAAGATTGATGAACCTTATGAGCTCATCAAGGGGGCATCATCATCCCGACTCACCAGGACATAGATTGCGTCAATAATCAACGACACACGATGCAAATAATATTGTTTCCCAACTTACCGGGCCTATCGATTTAGCATAATAAATCTCGCGTCATTGGTAAGTCAAAGAAACAATAATTAAGTACATGTGCCTGTTATTATTTCGGGATTTAGAGCATGTACTCCATAATATAACCGAAGTCTGATCCAATTATAAAGTCAGTATAAATTAGATCATCTCTATTTTGCTCCTGCTCAATACACACAAAGTGCACTAGTGTAATTCTATGATTAAGACAAACCACACCTAATTACACTACAACCATCCCGATGGTTTGTCCAACTCCATCTCAGTTGTGAGCCTTTACTTAAACTCTGCAAGGGACTAATAACATGATCTTCTGTGCGTCACCACACACCATGTTATCTACAATGCAAAGTATCAGACTTTTGTGCATATACTAATATAACCATGCAACCTATGATTTTGTGATTCTCTTTCAAAACGTAGATATTCTTATACAAAAAGTAAGTCTTTTAGTGTACATCCTAACACCCATAAGGCGAGTAAACACATGGAGTGTAAGTACCACCTAATACGAGAGATCATAAAGCGAGGAGAAGTTGTTGTCGCCAAGATTGCATCAGAGGACAACCTGACGGATCCTTACACTAAGGCCCTTCCAACGAGAGCTTTTGATAGGCATGTAGAGGATATAAGAGTCAGATGTATGGTATTGAGAGGACAACATAGTCTTTTAGTATAAGTGGGAGATTGTTAGGATATATACTAAAAGCTTTGCTTTTATATAGACATCTACTTTTTAAAAGAGAATCACAAGATCACTGTTTGCATATTTATATTAGTATATGCACATTGTCTAATACTTTACACTGTAGATAACATGGTGTGTGGTGTCGCACAGAAGATCATGTTATCAGTTCCTTGTAGAGTATAAGTAGAGGCTCACAACCAAGATAGATTTGGATAAACCATCGGGATGGTTGTAGTGTAATTTGATATTGGTTTATCCTGACCATAGAATTACACTAGTGCACTTTATGTGTATTGAGCAGGACCGACATAGAGGTAATTCAATTTATACTGACTTTATAATTGAATCAGACCTCAGTTACTATGGAGTACATGCTCTTAATCCCGATATAATAATAGGCACATATACTTAATATTTATTTCTTTTATTTACCAATGAGCGAGATTTATGTGTTAAATCGATAGGCCCGGTAAGTTGGAAAATAATATTATTTACATAGTGTGTCGTTGATTATAGAAGGAAACTGTGGCCTGGTGAGTCGGGTTGATGATGTCCCCTTGAGGAGCTCATAAGGTTCATCATGTTAAATCCTGTAGGTGGACTTGGTCCGACATGATGATAAGGTTGAGTGATACTGCTTAAGGAGTTAGATGTTAATTAATTAAATTGTCAGTAATTTAAATAATTAACGGACATTCGATATCTTAAACACGGGGAAATATTTGTACTCATAATAGGTGGAGCCCATATTTAAATATGGGGGTTGGTGAGGTAGATCAATGAGGATCCTTTACTGGAATGTATCTTCATTAATGGATCGGGCCTTGATCCATTAGGTGGCCAAGACCCAACTCCTCCCCATGGTCCCTATTATAGCCTATAAATACCCCATGGTGTCATGAGACCAAGGCATCCAACACACAACAAATCCTAGGGATTTTCTCTTCTCTCCCTCTCCTTCTCTCTCCTAGGGCAACCGGCGGCAACAAGCAAGAAGAGGTCTTCCTCTTCTTTCTTCTCTCTTCTTTTCTCTTGGTTGGTGGCGCAAGGGAGTAGGGAATCTTCTCTTGTTCCAGTTGTGGGCGGTGCAACCTTGAGAAGGATAGGAAGAGGGACCGACAGCAAGGAGAGGAGGCGCTAGGCGCCGGCAGTGAGGATTGAAGTGGAAGCCGACAGCGGGTTTGTTGTGGAAGAGGTAGAGCTCTCTCTTCTCTTCTTCTTCTACTTCTTCATCTTCCTTTGCTTTCTCATCTCTGATACCTTGTGGGCGGCACACCTTGGTGGTTTGGAGTGGCCGGCGGCGCAAGGTTGGAGAGGAAGTGGTGGCCGGCGGCAACCCTAGGTTCTAGGGTTCTTGGCGCAAGGAAGAAGGAAGAAAAGGAGGTCGTGCTCGTGCCTTGGTGACTTCGTTTCTTGGAGGATCGTCGCCAACACGACGTCCAAGGAGGGGATAGGACATACAGTAGAAGATCGCGAGGTAAAAGGGAAGGTATAACTTCTCTTTTGGTTCCTTTGTTCTTTCTATTATTTCATATGATGAATTAATTGTATGTTAGATTATTATTCAATATTTCATGTTAATAATAATCCTGTACCTCGATGATAAACACAAAAACCGGCGATCCACTCATCGTGTATTCCGCGACTAATTGATTAGGCGAGTTACAAGGCTTGAACAATAAGTTTGGTCAAGTAGTAACTCAAATCAATTAGTACGACGATGAGATGGTCGTTTGGGAAATAGATCTCCATTCGGATTGAAAAATTTTAATCCGTGGACATGGAGAGGTTTCCCATGCGCAACTCGGAATCCATGACCAACAATTGGTATCAGAGTCAATGGTTTCCGATTTTGTGTGTTTTGGATTCGGTTATATTTTTACACTTTATCATGTATTTTATTTTGTCGGATAATAGTAGGATGTGCGTAGGCTAACTCTTTGGTTGTAGGCACGAGATTTTGACTATTATGGCTAAAATATGTGTGTATGTGATTGGTTGTGCATGTATGTAATATTATTTGAATCCTCGGGGTTGACGAGGCTAAATTTGGTATTTGATTTTTGTAATTAAAAACGGCACCTGTTTAGCCGTGCTTTTGATTTACTTTTGATCTAGATTTGATGTACACTCCTTTGTAGAGTATAGGATCGATGGATGTAAATTAAATAGCATTTTATCTCGGCTCGGAGATCCCTTCATGGCGGCTTGCGCATGGTGAGGGAGGAGCAGATGAGGTGGCAACATGACTGGAGGCATATTGAAGACTAAAGCCATAATAGTTGAAAAAATTAGTTTTTTCTTATTTATTACTTTTAGTTTATGTGCTTGTCGTGCATGCATGAAAATTCCTCAATTATAAATAACTAAGTGGGAGAGGTACCCTAAGGGTCCCATGACCTCCATTACTAATTTGATAAGTGATACGAACAAGCTTGCGCGTCGGCTCTGAGTGCCTTCCTCCCCATCGGATGAGTTTGTTCTGCGGATCACTAGGTCAGACATGATTATAGGAAATTATTGAGGTGCGTGTGATTTTCTCCATCGGACGATACATAATCCGAGATGATTTTCTTAGTATCGTATAATGGTAAACACTTAGATGCAAATAATAGTATTCTCCCCATCGGAGTCACTGCTATTATTTGTAGGGTCGAAGAGAAATCAACTATTAATTTTATTTATCAAAAAGTTAGGTTGACAAGATAATAAAATTAATGGGTAAAACCTCCTCTTACAAATGTAGATTCCGTATACGTCCACAGCGATATTTTCGGTGTTTTGAGGTGTTGGTTGACTTTAAAATCTATTGTTTGAGGGATCAATATTTTTTGAAATCTAAAGTTTGTGATCGTTGTAATTCTTAGGTATTTTCAAAATGGCTTTCAACTCACTAGCTGTAATACTTAATGAAAATAAACTTACGGGCCCTAATTACATTGATTGGAAACAGAACCTGGATATTGTCCTAACTGCTGAGGAGTACAAGTTTGTACTTTTCGAGTTTTGTCTTGAAAAACCTAGCGAAAATTTTGATGAAGAGGACAAGGAACGCTATAAGAAGTGGATTAAAGCAAATGAGATGGCGCGGTGTTACGTCTTGGCTTCTATGTCAAATGTATTGTAACGTCAGCATCAGACTTTTTTCCACTGCTTATGATATGATGCTCAATCTCAAAGAACTCTTCGAACATTAGAATTGGGCCGCTAGGCAGGAGGCAATGAGGAACTTAATGACGATTACCATGATTGAGGGGACACCCGTGAGGGATCATGTCTTTAAGATGATGGCACATCTCAATGAGATGGAAGTCCTTGGAGCGGAGATCGATACGGAAACCCAGGTCGATATCATTCTCGAGTCTCAGCCTAGGAGTTTTGAGCAATTTCGCCTGAACTACAATATGAACAAATGTACATATTCGTTGGCGGAACTTCTGAATGAACTTCAGGCGATAGAGGGGCTTTTTTGTCAGAGTGCTCATGCTATAGTTGCTCAGAAGGTTTCTACTTCTATGCCGAAAGGCAAGAAGAAGAAGAGACAAGGTGGGGCAAAGAAAACGGCAGGATCTCAGGGACCTTTGGCTAGTGTGAAGAAGCTGAAAGGTAAGTGCTTCACATGCAAGCAGACTGGACACTGGAAGACGGACTATCACCGTCGTCAAGATAAAGATATACCTTTTTGTTTAGTTGTTGAAACATGCTTAGCGGTGTTATCTACCGGTACCTGGTGTGTAGATACGGGAGCCACTGATCATGTCTGCAATTCTTTGCAAGGGTTCTAGGGAACCCGACGACTAGCTGATGGAGAGATTACCATCTACATGGGCAATGCTATAGAGGTGGGGGTTGTTGCAGTGGGAGACATTTATTTATCGTTTGATAGGAATAAAGTTTTGGTTTTAAAAAATTGCCTTTATGTACCTTCTTTTAGAAAGAACCTTGTTTCAGTTTCTAAATTAATAAAGGATGGATATTCTATTTCTTTTAATGACCGTGTTGTTATAAAAAGGAATAGAAAGATTATCTGTTCTGGAGCAATAGTTGGTAATTTGTAGACTTTAGAACCAAAATCTCCCACGATGCAAATAGAAGTAAATAACTCATCATCTAACCATAAGAGAAAAGAACTTTCCAAGATTAACCAAACATATCTTTGGCATCTAAGACTTGGTCATATTAACCTTAGTAGGATTCAAAGATTGATAGCCGATGGACCCTTGGGTTCATTGGTGGTGGAAGACTTCCCAACTTGTGAATCTTGCTTAAAAGGTAAGATGACCAAGAGGCCTTTCAAGGCCAAGTGGTATAAAGCTAAAGATGTGTTGGAATTAGTTCATTCCGATTTGTGTGGTCCTATGTCTATCCAGGCTAGAGGTGACTTTGAATATTTCGTCTCTTTTATAGACGATTATTTAAGATATGAGTACATTTACTTAATGCGCCGCAAGTATGAATGCTTTGATAAGTTTAAAGAATTCAAGGCTAATGTGGAAAAACATCAAGGTAAAAATATCAAGACACTACGATCTAATTGTGGTGATGAGTACCTCTTGGGAGCGTTTAGAACTTACTTATCAGAGGCTGGGATTCAATCATAATTGTCTGCACCCGGTACGCCCCAACAGAATAGTGTAGTAGAGCGAAGGAATAAGACTCTTATGGAGATGGTTAGATCAATGATGAATTACTCTGAGTTGCCGGATTCATTCTGGGAATATGCTCTGGAAACGGCAACATACATACTGAACTTGGTACCATCTAAGTCAGTACCCTCTACTCCCACAGAATTATGGATTGGGCGAAAGCCTAGTCTAAGACATATTCGGATTTGGGGTAGTCCAGCACATGTGCTGAAGGGAGATGCTAATAAGTTGGAATCTCATACAGAAGTACGTTTATTCGTAGGCTATCCTAGAGGAACGAAGGGTGGTTTATTCTATAGTCCTAAGGATGAGAGGGTGATTGTTAGCATGGATGCCCGATTCTTAGAGGAAGACTATGTGATGAACCACAAGCTCATAAGTAGAATTATTCTTGAGGAATTAAGAGGGAAAGTTCCGACTTTAGTACTAATAGTACAGGAGGACATACCACAAGTCACTGCACCGCGTGTCACAGAGGATACACAAGTGGTACCTCGTCGTAGTGGGAGGGTTGTTAGACAACCTGAAAGATTCATGTTCTTGGGTGAGTCGTCGGACTTGGTCCCTGACGAACATGAACCTAACCCCTGGACCTATGACGAGGCACTTCAAGATAAAGATGCGGAATCTTGGCAAATGACAATGAATTCTGAGATAGAATCTATGGATTCTAATCATGTCTGGGAGCTAGTAGAACCACCCAATGGTCTAAAAGCCATTGGATGCAAGTGGATCTACAAGAGAAAGAGAGGATCAGACGGGAAGGTTGAGATCTTCACAGCTAAGCTTGTTGTGAAAGGGTATACTCAGAAAGAGAGTATCGATTATAAGACGACATTTTTACCGGTAGTCATGCTTAAGTCTATCCGGATTCTCTTATCTATTGCCGCTCATATGGATTATGAGGTATGACAGATGGATATCAAGACAGTTTTCCATAACGAAAGTCTGGAGGAAACCATCTACATGAAGCAACTAGAGGGATTCATTGCGAAGAGCAAAGAGCATCTTGTATGTAAGCTTAATCGATCTATTTATGGATTGAAGAAAGCTTTAAAATCTTGGAACATCCGTTTTGATGAGGTAATCTAGTCATATGGATTTATTTAAAGTCCAGATGAGTCTTGTGTATACAAGAGATATGACGGAAATATAGTGGTATTTCTTGTACTATATGTAGATGATATTTTGCTCATTGACAACAATGTCAAAGTATTATCAGACGTAAGGGTATGGTTGTCCAAATAGTTTGATATGAAGGACTTGAGAGAAGCAGGACACATCCTTGGGATCAAGGTTATAAGGGATCGCCAGAAAAGGATGTTGTGCTTATCTCAAACATACATAGACACTGTCCTAGCTCATTTTAGCATTGAAAACTCCAAAAAAGGTTTTCTACCTTTTAGGCATAGAGTTCCTTTATCTAAGGAGATGTGCCCTAAAACATCAAAGGAGATAGAGGAGATGAAGGCGGTTCCTTATGCTTCGGCTGTAGGAAGCCTCATATATGTTATGCTGTGTACGAGACCGAATATCTGTTTTGCCATGGGCATGGTTAGCAGATATCAGAGTAACCCAGGTCAGGGACATTGAACTACGGTAAAGCATATACTGATGTACCTGAGAAGGACTAGGGATTATATGCTAGTTTACCAAGCAGACCAATTACTCCCTGTGAGTTATACGGATTCAGACTTCCAATAAAATAGGGACAAAAGTAAGTCTACCTCGTGGTATGTGTTTACTTTAAGAGGTAGAGCCATAGTATGGAGGAGTGTCAAGTAGAAATGCGTGGCAGACTCTACCATGAAAGCTGAATATGTGGTAGCCTCTGAGGCGACCAAGGAAGCTGTATGACTCAGGAACTTCATAATGGACTTGGATGTGATTCCTGGTTTGCCCAGAGCTATCACAATTTTTTATGAGAATAGTGGTGCAGTTGCAAACTCGAAGGAACCACGAGCCTATAAGGTGAGTAAACACATAGAGCGCAAGTACCATCTGATACGAGAGATCGTAAAGCGAGGAGAAGTTGTTGTCGCTAAGATTGCATAAGAGGACAACCTGGCGGATCCTTTCACTAAGGCCCTTCCAGCGAGAGCTTTTGATAGACATGTGGAGGATATGAGAGTCAGATGTATGGCATTGAGAGGACAACATAGTCTTTTAATATAAGTGGTAGATTGTTAGGATGTATACTAAAAGTCTTGCTTTTATATAGACATCTACTTTTTGAAAGAGAATCACAAGATCACTGTTTGCATATTTATATTAGTATGTGTATATTGTCTAACACTTCACTGTAGATAACATGGTGTGTGGTGTCGCACAGAAGATCATGTTATTAATTCCTTATAGAGTATAAGTAGAGGCTCACAACCAAGATGGATTTAGACAAACCATCGGGATGGTTGTAGTGTAATTTGGTATTGGTTTATCTTGACCATATAATTATACTAGTGCATTTTGTGTGTATTGAGCAGGACCGACATAGAGGTGATTCAATTTATGCAGACTTTATAATTGAATCAGACCTCAATTATTATGGAGTACATGCTCTTAATCCCGATATAATAATGGGCACATGTACTTAATATTTATTTATTTGATTTACCAATGGGCGAGATTTATGTGTTAAATTGATAGGCCCTATAAGTTGAGAAATAATATTATTTACATGATGTACCATTGATTATAGAAGGAAACCGTGTCCTGATGAGTCGGGTTGGTGATGTCCCCTTGAGGAACTCATAATGTTCATCATGTTAAATCCTGTAGATGGACTTGGTCCGACATGATGATAAAGTTGAGTGATACTACTTAAGGAGTTAGATGTTAATTAATTAAATTGTCAGTAATTTAAATAATTAATGGGCATTCGATATCTTAAACACGGAGAGATATTTGTACTCATAATAGGTGGAACCCATATTTAAATATGGGAGTTGGTGAGGTAGATCAATGAGGATCCTTTACTGGAATGTATCTTCATTAATGAATCGGGCATTGATCCATTAGGTGGCTAAGACCCAACTCCTCCTCATGGTCCCTATTGTAGCCTATATATACCCCATGGTGTCATGAGACCAAGACATCCAACACACAATAAATCCTAGGGCTTTTCTCTTCTCTCCCTCTCCTTCTCTCTCCTAGGGCAACCGGCGGCAACAAGTAAGAAGAGGTCTTCCTCTTTTTTCTTCTCTCTTCTTTTCTCTTGGTTGGTGTCGCAAGGGAGTAGGGAATCTTCTCTTGTTCCAGTTGTGGGTGCAACCTTGAGAAGGATAGGAAGAGGGACCGACAGTAAGGAGAGGAGGCGCTAGGAGCCAGCAGTGTGGATTGAAGCGGAAGGCGGCGGCAAGTTTGTTGTGGAAGAGGAAGAGCTCTCTCTTCTCTTCTTCTTCTACTTCTTCATCTTCCTTTGCTTCCTCTTCTCTAATACCTTGGTGGCTTGGAGTGGCCGGCGGCGCAAGGTTGGAGAGGAAGTGGTGGCCGGCGGCAACCTGGCCTAGGTTCTAAGGTTCTTGGCGCAAGGAAGAAGGTAGAAAAGGAGGTCATGCTCGTGCCTTGGTGACTTCGTTTCTTGGAGGATCGTCGCCCACATGATGTCCAAGGAGGGGATAGGACATACAGTAGAAGATCGCGAGGTAAAAGGGAAGGTATAACTTCTCCTTTGGTTCGTTTGTTCTTTTTATTATTTCATGTGATGAATTAATTGTATGTTAGATTATTATTCATTATTTCATGTTAATAATTATCTTGGACTCCGATGATAAACACAAAAATTGACGATCCACTCATCGTCTATTCCACGACTAATTGGTTAGGCGAGTTACAAGGCTTGAACAATAAGTTTGGTCAAGTAGTAATTCGAATCAATTAGTACGACGATGAGACGGTCATTTGGGAAATAGGTCTCCATTCGGATTGAAAAATTTTAATCCGTGGACATGGAGAGGTTTCCCATGCGCGACCCGGAATCCACGACCAACAGCTACATCATAATCGTGCGACGACGACTAATCATGCGACTTAACCGTGCTGATTCGCGTGATGGTTGTCGCACGCAACACCGCCCTCCAGTCGGCTTCCGCTCGCGTGACCTAATCATGTGGTGTCAATATATTTAATATATATATTATTTATAAATTGAATTTTATAATTATTTATCATTATAAAAGAGATATTTTTTTATTATTCGTTTCAGATCATTATGTTGAAACTGTTGGAACTTGGATGGCTAGAGAGGGGGGTGGATGTAGCCAGACATCGAAACTTAGAACTTTTCAAGTTTTCTGCACTTAAACGTTTAGTAGCACAGCGGAAACAATAAAAACAGAGTATGCAGAATTTAAACCCTAAGCTAAGAACAACCGCCAAACGCTAACAAAGAGGATTTACAAGGTTCGGGGATAACTTGCCTCTACTCCTTGGCGTGCCCGTAAGGTGGGCGATCCCTTGATCGTCGGCAGATCAAGCCCCGGAAAATCCGGATAAAATGCAACTTCCTTCTCTGTGGAGTAACCTCTCCACAGTGTTTCGAAATGAATCAAGTATAAAGCACAGGAAACACAAGAAGGATCTTACTTAGCACTTAGAACCACAAGAACACAAGCAAACTTCTCCCGAGCTCCACTCAGCGCAGATCTCACGCAAGAACTCCCTTCTTCGTGTCTTCTCGCTGATGGACTCAAGCTCCTTGTTTCTCCTTCCAAGTGCCCAAGTAACAGACGGTTGCTCAAGACAGTAGAGTAATCGCAAGTGTAGAGCAAAGCTTTCGATGATGGAGAACTGATAGCACGGTAAGCACTCTCGCAAGAAGTCTGTTCCACTCATCTCCGCTACCCAGCTTAACCAACTTCCATCGCCAGGTCAACCGTTCCTCTGCAGCAGCTCCCAGCTGCTCTCCAGCAACAGCCAACTATCCCTGACCTCCTCTGAACTCACTGAATCCCTTCTAGTCAAGCCCCAGGTCATCAGCTCCTCAATCGTTGCAGCTCACGCCAGAGAACGTTGCAACCTGCTGAAGTAAACAGCTAAAACTGCTGTAGTGAAAACCTTCTTTTGACTTCCCTTTGATGATCCCTGAGTCACCTGCACACTTAGCAGCACATTAGGGTAGCAAATCAACAGAAGATCAAAGCATCAGAACATATCAGTGGAGTATCAGTGGTGATCAGAAGTGTTCAGAGCGCGATTAGAACTCTGACAGCGCATTTTGAATTAAAGTGATCGGTCACCGGACCGATCAGGATGATCCCAGACCGATCAGGCTCCAGCCTGATCGGTCCCCAGTGAGAAACCTGGAATCACAAGCTTGTATGATCGGTCACCCTGACTGATCACTAGATCGATCACCAAACCGATCCAGAAATCTGCTTGCTACAATCCCGCCTGAAATACACGGCTGATCGGTCACCAGACCGATCAGGACACTGCCTGATCGATCAGGCTCCAGTTTGATCGGTCAGGGTGAGAAACCTCGTGGCAGTTGATCGTTCAGACTGATCGATCAAGGTTTCTTCCTGATCGGTCACCAGACCGATCAGGAGTCGAACAGTAGGTTTGCCAAAGTTACTGGAAGCTCCCTGATCAGTCACCAGACCGATCAGACATCGCTGGATCGGTCACCAGACCGATCCACGAGGGAACTTCGTGCCAACTTCCCTGATCGGTCACCAGACCGATCCGGGCAAGGCCAAACTCACTCTAAGTCAAGAGAACTGGCTCCCAGCCTCCCCTGACTCGTGCTCAGTCCCTCGGACCAAGACTCCGTGCCCAGTCTCACTCACCGGGACTTTAACCTAGCCCTCCAAGCTGGGACCTGGCTTCACTCACCAGGATTTCAACCTAGCCCTCCAAGCTAGGACCTGGCCCTCCAAGCCAGGAATTTATCCAACCTAGCCCTCCAAGCTAGGACCTGACCCTCCAAGCCAGGGTTTCATCCACCTGGCCCTCCAAGCCAGGATTTCACACCTAGCCTTCCAAGCTAGGACTTTTTCCACACCTAGCCCTCCAAGCTAGGACTTTTCACACCTAACCCTCCACGTTAGGATTTTTCCACACCTAGCCCTCCAATCTAGGATTTTTCCACACCTAACCCTCCAGGTTAGGACTTTTCACACCTAGCCCTCCAAGCTAGGACTTTTCCACACCTAACCCTCCAAGCTAGGATTTTTCCACACCTAACTCTCCAGGTTAGGACTTTTCACACCTAGTCCTCCAAGCTAGGATTTTTCCTCACATCTAGTCCCACTAGGTATGCCTAGTCCACGACCAGGACTTAATCATAATCATCTCATCAACCTAAACTAAAATCGGTGTCAACACCAAAATAACAATCAGGGTCAGATTGCATCAACAGAAACAATCTATGGTCCGTGGGACCATGTGTTTTGATGTTTGGGCAAAAAGTTTAAGTTAGGTTTATTCTTGTGTTTGTTATGTATATTTGAGTGTGTAGATTTGTAGGATACATATAGTCTTAGTTGGACGTCTTCGAGTCCTGTGAAGGATTGTATGAGGAGACGAGCCGTGAGCTCGTATGCATCCAATGAACCATGGACAAGACAGGAATGATGAGCCAAGGAAAGCGCACTTCGAGGCATACGCGAAAGATGACACGAGAACGAGCCGCGAGCTTGTATGCATCCGAGGGACGAGTGCTAAAATTGAAGAAAATTTGAAGGCAATAGGTCGAAACTATAAAGGAAGAGTCAGCTGAGTCGTAAGGGTCTGAGTGTGAGAGAATTATATTCGGGAAGAGAAATCCTAGGTTTAGGGTTTGGGCAGACTGGTAGTTGGAACAGAAAGATCAGTCAACTGATCTTCTGTGCAGTCGACTGGTGTCGGCTGGGAATTCAAACATTGACTGTAACGTTCGAATTCGGGTAGACCAGTCAACTGGTGTTGACACTAATCGACTGGTAACGACTAGTTCAACCACGAGCTCTATTTAAGGGAACTCAATTTGATTGACTAAGGTTGACGAAATTGACTTTGGTTAAAAGTCAATTAGTAGTCTTGGTGCTCAGGGTTTGTTGCAAGGATTGTGATAAAGTTTCTCTAATCACAAGAAGCGACACGAACTAGTCGGAGGTCTTTCGGGGTCTAATCTACGACGGATAGGGATTGCCCACCTTAAAGATACGCTGTGAAATAGGAACCTTATCTCCGAACTATATAAATGATTTATATTAATATTATTATTATTTATAATTTATATTTCTGCTTATGCTTATTAACATGTATAAAAAAAGATGATTTATGATCAAGCTATTTACCCTTCCCTGATCGATCCATCATCCCTAAGACATTATAGGTACGACTTTGCTATTAAAAAAGTTGTCTGTTGGACTTTCGTAGATTGAATAAAAAAATTGTTTTTGAATGCAGGATGAGCTTTTAGTAAAAAGTACACCCGTGTTCAAGGGGTTTCTAAAAATAGAATAGGAGCTAGAACTAGGAGTTAATTGTGGAAAGTAAATTGCTTTTCCTACCCCTCTGACACCGCGCACCCCCTGCCACCCCTCTCTCTCTCCGAGTCAAATGACGCATGTGCCCTTCCACCCATGCAAACCGCTTCTACTGTCTACACATGAAATTTTATTTTTTAATTAAATTTTTATTATTATTTTTCATTAATACTTTTATATATATATATATATTAATTTTATTTAATTAATTTTATTTATTACTTTTTCATTAATACTTATATATATATTCATTTTATTTAATTTTATTTTTTTAATTAATTTTGTTTATTATTTTTTCATTAATACTTATATATAATAATTTTATTTAGTTTTATTTTTTTAATTAATTTTGTTTATTATTTTTTCATTAATACTTTTATTTTTTTTATTTAATTTTATTTTTTTAATTAAATTTATTTATTATTTTTCATTAATACTTTTATTTATATATATATATATATATTAATTTTATTTATTACTTTTTCATTAATACTTATATATATATTAATTTTATTTAGTTTTATTTTTTAAATTAATTTTATTTATTATTTATTATTAATGCTTATATATAATAATTTTATTTAGTTTTATTTTTTAAATTAATTTTGTTTATTATTATTTTTCATTAATACTTATATATATATTTTAATTTTATTTAATTTTTATTTAGTTTTATTTATTAAATTAATTTTGTTTATTATTTTCTAAATTTTATTTAATTTATTTAATTTTATTTATTTAATCAATTTTGTTTATTTATTATAAAAATTGTTTATTTTTTATTTTATATAATTTTTAACATAAGTCAGAATCTTTCTCTTTTTTAAATTACCTTTCTAATTCGACACTTAAATTACCCCTCATCTAACTTTTGATACATGTCAGAACCTTCTCTATTTAAATTACCCATCCTCTAACCATTGACACCTGTCAATACATCCTCTTTCTTTAAATTACCCCCCTTCCAACCATTGACACATGTCAAAATTTCTCATCCGTTTAAATTACCCCAATTCCAACTCTTGATACATGTTAGAACTCCTCACTTTCTTTAAATTACCCATCCTTCAACTTTTGACACATGTCAGAACCTCCCCCCTCCCCTTAAATTGTCCACCCTTCAACCCATTCTTCAACTCTTGCCACATGTCAGAACCTCCCCCCTCCTCTTAAATTGCCCATCCTTCAATTCTTGACACATGTCAGAACCTCCCCCCTCCTCTTAAATTGCCCACCCTTCAACTCTTGACACATGTCAGAACCTCCCCTCCTCTTAAATTGCCCACCCTTCAACTCTTGACACATGTCAGAACCTCCCCTCCCCTTAAATTGTCCACCCTTCAACTCTTGACACATGTCAGAGCCTCCCCTCCCTTTAAATTGTCCATCCTTCAACTCTTGACACATGTCAGAACCTTCCCTTCCCTTAAATTGTCCACCCTTCAACTCTTGACACATGTCAGAACCTTCCCTCCCCTTAAATTGTCCACCCTTCAACTCTTGACACATGTCAGAACTTCCCACCCTTTAAATTATCCACCCTTCAACTCTTGACACATGTCAAAACCTCTCCCTTTAAATCCACCTCTCCTCTCATACTTCATCACACCTCCCTCCATTGCTATCTCCCTCTCAGCCTCCTTCTCTCTTCCTGCCATTACTTTTCGTAATTCATAGAAGGAAACCATGGATGACTATTTGGGTTTATTTTCAGATAGTTGGTCAATTGAGAATGATGTTCCTAGTGGAGAGATGATGTGGACCAAGGAGGGGATACAAGCTTACAAGACAAAGCCATAGAGGAAGAGGCATTGAAAGGAATTGGAGGACCCATGACAAGATCCAAGACTAAGAGAATGAAGCAAGCTTTGGAAGGCTTAATAATGGAGCTCAAGGAGAAGAAGGATCAATGTACAATGGAGGCAACAACTAAATGGATCACATTCCTTCAAATTAAAAGTGAAATTGAGCCCACATGAAGACAAAACTTGAAGGCCCAAAACCACATGATCCAAGATGCATTCAAGGGCTACAAGTGTCCAATTTTCGTGGGTATTTTTGGGGGAATTTTCTGAAATTATTTTTGATGTCTTTTGGTGGGTTTTTAATGCTTTTGGGAGTTCCTAAGCTAGTATTAGGGAATTGTGGGAAATAAACATCATGCATGCATGCATGCATGATAATGGTGCATAATTAGTGCTTAGTGGGAAATGTGGTAGAGGTTAATGTTTCAACCTCCACTAAGTCTATATATAGGAGAACTCTTGTATGACCAAGGATGTTAAGTTTGAATGAAATCAGAGTTTTCTCTATTGTGAGAGCTTCCTTTGGTTCTTAGGCAAAGAACTAATCGTGATCTTATCAAGGCAACTTGTGGCGATCGAAACCCCCATGACTTATCACTCACCCTCTCATCTTTCTTGAGTGTGGCGTCAATATCCTTCCCTACATCTGAATTTCAAGGCGATCCATTCCAAGGTGCTTATCATTTGGTATCAGAGCCTTGGCTCCTTGATTTTCAGGTTTGCGTTTTGTTCTTCTTCATTTGTGTTCTTGTTCATCTTTGTTAATCTCTCATCCATAGTATTCCATTGGTGTTTTCATTCTCCAACTCTATTTATCGCTTCTCTATTTGGGTCCTAAACTCAAAAAAAAAAAAGGTGTTACTTGAGTCATTGTGTTTTTTTGACTGAAGAAAAAAAAAGGACAAAAAGGAAATTCGAAAAAAAAAACAAAAAAAAAAGAAGGAAGATCGGCGAATTGAAAGGACCCAATATTTCTCTCATTGCTCTTGATCGTTGCTGAATTTCTTGTTCTAACCGTTTATTTCTCTTGTTCTACTCATATTCTCTTGTTGGTTTCTTGCTCACTTGATTGTCTACTTGTTGTCTTGAGAAAATCGTTGATAAGGTTCTTTTCTTAAGGGCTTATAAAGGAAGCTGAGTGGATAAATTTGAGTGCAACCACGTGAGGCGAGTGGTGAGGTCTTTCTAACATTTCTTGTGTAATTTTCCTTGTCATCTTTTTTTTTGTTGCAAGCATGAGTGGGGAAAACTCCCCTAGGCAAGATCCTAATAGGCTTCAAATGGAGGCGCTTACTCAACACTTTGAGAGAATGCTTCAAAGACAACTTGAAGGCTTACATGAAAGGATGGACCGACTTGAAGGAGGAAGAGTTTCCAACCATGGGGGAAATTCTAATCATGAAGAATCTCATCCGGGAAGTGACCTATTCTATAGTTCTCCAAGAGAAAGAAGGAGGCGTGAAGGGGGACGAAGACACGAAAGAGGAGGTAGAAACCATCAACATGAAGACGATCTAAGAGGGGTGAAAGTCAAGGTACCTTCCTTCCAAGGGAGGAATGACCCCGACACATATCTTGAGTGGGAAATGAAAATAGAGCAAATCTTCTCATGCCACAATTACCCTGATGCAAAGAAAGTGAAGGTGGCTGCCCTTGAGTTCACCGATTATGCTTTAATTTGGTGGGATCAACTGCAAAAGGAGAGAAGAAGGTATGGAGAGCACCCTATCAACACTTGGGGTGAAATGAAGACTTTGATGAGAAGGAGATTTGTGCCTTCCCACTACCATAGGGAGTTGCACAACAAATTGCAAAGACTCATCCAAGGGAGTAGGAGTGTGGATGAGTATTACAAGGAGATGGAGGTGGCTTTGATTAGGGCCAATATTGAGGAGGAAAGAGAAGCAACTATGGCTCGATTTCTCCATGGCCTAAACCGAGATATTGGAGACATTGTAGAGCTACAACATTATGTGGAGCTTGAAGACTTAGTTCATCAAGCAATGAAAGTGGAGCAACAATTAAAGAGAAAGGGCGTTATGAAAAGACCATCTTCTTCAAACTACTCTTCAAATTGGAAGGACAAGCCAAAGAAGGAGGGTTCCTCTTCTAATTCAAAGGAGGTAACAAGCGCTAAGAAGCCTTTTCCTACTACTACTTCTTCTACTTCTAAGAGCAGGGATATCAAGTGCTTCAAGTGTTTGGGAAAAGGACATATCGCATCCGAATGCCCGAATAAGAAGACTATGGTGGTTAGGGATAATGGGAGCATCTCTAGTGAAGAAACTTCTTCTCATTCTTCTTCTTCAAGCGATGAGGAACATGATGGAGCAGCCTATGCGCAAGATGGCGATCTCTTGGTGGTTAGAAGGTTATTAGGAAGTCAAGCCAAAGAGCATGAGGAGGACCAAAGAGAGAATATTTTTCATACTCGTTGCCTTATTCAAGGTAAAACATGCTCTATGATCATTGATGGTGGAAGTTGCACCAATGTGGCAAGCACTAGGTTGGTTACCAAACTCAACCTCAAGACTACACCGCATGCAAGACCATATAAACTCCAATGGCTAAGTAATAGTGGTGAATTGGTGGTGAATCAACAAGTGATGATTAATTTCTCCATTGGAAAATATGAAGATCAAGTTCTATGTGATATTGTACCTATGGAGGCAAGCCACATTCTTCTTGGAAGACCTTGGCAGTTTGATAGGCGAGCTCACCATGATGGATTCTCCAACAAGTTCTCATTTCTTCACAATTCCCACAAAGTCACACTTGTACCATTATCACCTAGGGAGGTTTGTGCGGATCAAAAAAAATGCGAGAGAAAAGAGAAAAAGAAGAGCGAGAGCTTAAGAAAAAGAAAGGAGAGAATGAGGAAAAGAAAAGAGAGAATGAGGAAAAGAAAGAGAGAATGAGGAAAGAAAAGAAAAGAGAGAATGAGGAAAAGAAAAGAGAGAACGAGGAAAAGAAAGAGAGAAGAATAGAAAATTTGTTTGCAAGAGGAAGTGAGGTGAAGAGAGCTTATTTGACAAGGCAACCTATATTTCTTCTTTTGTACAAGGAAACTTGCTTGGAAACTAATACTAACTCCTTGCCCAGTGATGTTGTTGCTATTTTGCAGGACTTTGAGGATGTGTTTCCCCAGGAAGTACCTCACGGTTTGCCACCAATGAGGGGAATAGAACACCAAATGGACCTTATTCCTGGTGCTTCTCTTTCCAATAGGCCTGCCTATAGGAGCAACCCTCAAGAAACAAAGGAGATACAGAATCAAGTGGAGGAGTTATTACAAAAAGGATGGGTGAGAGAGAGCTTAAGTCCTTGTGCTGTACCAGTAATTTTGGTACCTAAAAAGGATGGATCATGGAGGATGTGCACGGACTGTAGAGCTATCAACAACATCACAATTCGGTATCGACATCCTATCCCTAGACTTGATGATTTACTTGATGAATTGCATGGTGCTTGCTTCTTTACTAAGATTGATTTGAAAAGTGGGTACCATCAAATTAGGATAAGGGAAGGGGATGAATGGAAAACTGCTTTCAAAACTAAATATGGATTGTATGAATGGTTGGTAATGCCTTTTGGGTTAACTAATGCGCCAAGCACTTTTATGAGGCTTATGAACCATGTTTTACGAGAATTCCTAGGAAAATTTGTGGTAGTATACTTTGATGATATTTTGGTATATTCCAAGAGTTTGGTTGAGCATGTAGCACATCTCAAATCTGTCTTGCATGTCCTTAGAAAGGAGAGACTGTATGCTAACTTAGAAAAGTGTTCTTTTTGCACTGATCATGTGGTTTTTCTTGGATTTGTCATAAGTTCTAAAGGAGTGCAGGTTGATGAAGAGAAGGTTAAGGCCATTAGAGATTGGCCAACCCCCAAAACTGTGAGTGAGGTTAGGAGCTTCCATGGGTTGGCAAGTTTCTATAGAAGGTTTGTGAAGGATTTTAGCACACTGGCAGCACCCCTAAATGAAATTGTCAAGAAAAATATGAGTTTTAAGTGGGGAGAGAATCAAGAAAATGCATTTCAAGCACTTAAGGACAAACTCACACATGCACCCATTCTTGCTTTGCCTGATTTTTCCAAATCATTTGAAATTGACTGTGATGCATCTCATGTGGGTATTGGGGCTGTTTTACTTCAAAATGGACATCCCATTGTATATTTTAGTGAGAAGATAGGTGGCGCCACTCTCAACTATTCCACTTATGATATAGAATTGTATGCACTTGTTAGAGCTTTGCAAACATGGCAGCACTATCTTTTGCCTAAAGAATTTGTTATTCATAGTGATCATGAATCTTTGAAGTATTTGAAAGGGCAGGGGAAGCTCAACAAAAGACATGCCAAATGGGTTGAATTTCTTGAACAATTTCCGTATGTGATTAAGCATAAGCAAGGAAAGGTAAATGTTGTAGCAGATGCACTTTCACGAAGGTATAATTTGCTTGTTACACTTGAAACTAAATTACTTGGCTTTGAACATATCAAAGAGTTGTATGAACATGATAGTGACTTCTCTGAATTATATGCTGCGTGTGAAAAGAAATCACAAAATGGGTTTGTTAGGCATGATAATTACTTGTTTAAGAACAATAGACTTTGTGTGCCTAGAGGATCCATGCGTGAATTGCTAGTTAGGGAAGCACATGAGGGGGGTCTAATGGGACACTTTGGGGTTCAAAAGACCTTAGAAATGTTGCATGAACATTTTCATTGGCCACACTTAAGGCATGATGTGCAAAAATTTTGTGAAAAGTGCATTGTGTGCAGAAAAGCAAAATCTAAGGTATCACCTCATGGACTTTACACTCCTTTGCCTATTCCTGATTCCCCTTGGATTGACTTGTCTATGGATTTTGTTGTAGGGCTACCACGCACTCAAAAAGGTAAGGACTCCATTTTTGTGGTAGTTGATAGATTTTCTAAGATGGCACACTTCATACCTTGCCACAAAGTGGATGATGCAACTCATGTGGCAGATTTGTTTTTCAAAGAGGTTGTAAGACTTCATGGCATGCCTAGGAGCATTGTTTCAGATCGTGACACCAAATTCTTAAGTCATTTTTGGAGGACCTTATGGAACAAACTAGGAACAAAGCTTCTTTTCTCCACTACATGTCACCCTCAAACTGACGGCCAAACTGAGGTGGTAAATAGGACTCTTTCTACTCTTCTTAGAGCAATTATTAAGAAGAACATTAAGTCTTGGGAAGAATGTTTACCTCATGTTGAATTTGCTTATAATAGGGCTGTCCATTTTACTACTCAATTTTCCCCTTTTGAGATTGTTTATGGGTTCAATCCGCTAACACCTCTTGATTTGCTTCCTTTACCTAACACTTCTTCTTTAGTTCACAAGGATGGTCAAGCAAAGGCAGAATATGTGAAAAAGCTTCATGAGCAAGTTAAAGCTCAAATTGAGAAGAAAATGGAGCAATATGCGAAGAGAGCCAATAAAGGGAGAAAAAGAGTTGTCCTTGAACCCGGTGATTGGGTGTGGGTTCATATGAGAAAGGAAAGGTTTCCTGCCCAAAGGAAATCAAAGCTTCAACC
>JAGFNQ010004413.1:393743-567371 GCA_024364735.1 Boesenbergia rotunda
TTCAGAGAAGGTCCCGACGGGTTCGGAGTGTATGCGTCCAAGGACGTCGATCCGCTGCGAAGGGCTAGGGTGAGTCGCTGAAAATGAGTGTCTTTGTAGTGATTAGTGTTAACCTCTGCTGTTTGGATAATTGGTGGGCGTTCTGTGATCTATGGTCGCAGTTTTTTATGGTTTCAGTTCGGTGCTCTAAACTTACAGCACAGGGAAGTGATTCCTTCTCTTAACTGGACGTAATGCTGACTAAATGACGATCCCAGCACCTTCTATTTGCGTGAATGCTGGTTGATTGCGAGTATTTTTATGGGTTACCGCACGTTGTCTAAATTTTGGTGGTTAAACGGAGATAAAAATGTTTTATCTGCCATATTATATTCCATATTTTGTACAGTTTTCCTGCATTTTATAAGGCATTCTTTTCTTTATACAGTTGAAAATTTTGAGAGAAATTTGTGATGAGAGTTGAGTCCGGATACACTTCGTACATTTCTTCCCCATCAATACTTACTTGTCTTGTGCAAAAAATACAGGTGATTATGGAAATTCCTTTGGAGTTGATGTTGACTATAAGCCAGAAGCATCCATGGATGTTTTTCCCTGATATAATTCCTGTTGGCCATCCTATATTCGATATTATTAACTCCACTAAACCTGAGGTAACTGCAGTTTATCAGAACCGTTGTTGTGCTTCCCTTCAAATATGACTCCGATCTGCTCAGTCTCTTTTGTTTTATATCTATAGTGGATGCATAGTTAATGGCAGAGGTTCTTCGTTTGCACAAAGTGGATTAAATGATTTTGTTAATAATCATATTCCAACAGTGACTTGTGGGTATCCATGATAGAGGCTTATGGTCCATCTTACCTGTAAAGGCCACAAGGACTCAAATATAACTTTGACATAGGTTGTAGTAGTAGGGAAAAAACTTGTGTGGTTATGCAATGAGCAAAAATTTGAACTGCACTCTTGATTTTCTAAATCATATCAAAAGATGCCTTTATTTTGATGATTATTAAATGGGCACCCCATTATATCTTTGTTTATTGAAAAATGAACAACTTTATTGAAGCTGTTCATTTACGTCAGTTTTGAGACAAAGTTCGTCCTAATTTACAATGAAAAATTATGTTGATTCACATAACTAACTATTGACTATTCACATGAGTTAGAAAGGTTTTTACCTCAAATCATCAAGAACTAACAATTTGTAGGATCGAAGAATGCGTGAGAGAAGGGGGGGGGGTTGAGTAGCTTTTCAGAAAACCTCGAGAGAATAACGCAGCGGAATTACGTACGCAATTAATACCAACAACTTTCTTTTTTACTTGGTTCATAACCAGTGCTGCTAGTCCAAGGGCGGTGATTGTTGATTGCTTTGGTTGGGCAATCCACTAAAGATTCGTCAAGTATAAGAAACTTCGATTACAATTGACGAAATGAAACTTAATAATAAATGAACAATTATACTGACAACTTGGAAAGATTGTAGACTTGGGCGGTGTTGTCGAAGTAGCGTTTTGGCGTCGTAGCAGAGGTTTGGAGCCGCACGGAAGTCGTTTATACGTAGAAGAATGATGTATCAAGGTTGCTGGTTGAAGGCTCTTATATAGCCTTATCCAGGTGCCTCAATCTGTTTTAAGGCGCCTTTATTTGGAGAGATTTGATCCTAATCTATCCTTATCATAGCTTATCCTGATCTAGGCGCCTCAATCCTTCCAAGCGCCAAAATCCCAAGTGCCTGGATCACTTCCAGGCGCTATAACAATTGACGTGACCCAAGCACCTCAATCCCTTCTAAGTGCCTCGGTTCCAGGTGCCTGAATCCCTTCTAAGCGCCTTGGTTCTAGGCGCCTCGGTTCCAGGTGCCTGGCGGACGCTTGGACCATCTTGGTCTAGAACACTTATACTTGCATCATAGAGTTAACACAACAAATATAATATAATAACCAAAATACGATCGGGACAGTCTTAGGACTGTCTGGTTCTAACTTTGGATTTTGCTAAAACCCTAAGTCGAACTAACGCCTATTGTTCCCTCAACGAGGAGCGCGTCCTCACCTATACCTCTTAGAAGAGTTTACCTTTATGCCAAACATCCGGTCCTCCAGATTGTTTGGACGTCCTCTAGACTGTTTGGACTTTTGCTCATCATTCAATCTTGACACTCGGGACTTCCTACTAGACATCTGATCCTCGACCTACCTAGACTTCCACTCGATGTTTGCGATCGAGGACTTCCACCCAATGTCCTTGATTCGTAAGTCTTCTGCCTAGTCCTCTTGACCAGGACTTCGTTGCCCAATCCTCTTGATCAGGACTTCTTGCCTAATCTACTTGACCAAGACTTCTTGCCTACCCTTAACTAGGGCTTTACTGCACAACTAGGTAACCTTGTTAGATCACAATAGCCCTTAGCTGTGAACTTTTGCTAATATCAAAACCAAGGTTTGATTAGCTAGTGCTTTCAACACCAACCCTTTTTGATTTATGGTAACCTAGTTCAAAGGTAAGTTAAATATAACAATTTTGAAAAAACTTTTCAAAAAGACAAAGTTGAGTGTTTTAAAAGTTTTAATTTTCAAAATATGCTCTCCTTAATTTAACACTCTTCTTGAAATTTTGAAGACTTGCATAATTTTGAAAATGTTTCTTACAGTATTTAAGAAAATAATTTAACTTTGACTTTTATCACCCCTTATAAAAAAGTTTGGTTAGGTAACGAAAATTTGCATTTTTTTCAAAATATGTAATATGTCCATAAAAACTAGTTTTGAAAAAAATTTTTGTAAGTAAGAAAAGAACTTACTTAGATTTTGAAATATTTTTACTCAAAGAAAATAATCATTTTATAGAAATTTGATTTTTGTAAAATTTTTTAGAAAGATAAAAAATTTTCAGAGAGAATATTTTTTAAGAAAAAAATTTCAGAGACATATTTTGAAAACAAAATTTTACAAACAATATTTTTCTAAGGTTAGTTCAGAAATAATTTCAAAGAGATTATCAGTAGACATTTTGAAATGAATAACACGTTTAAGCATGTGAAAAAAATATGAAAAATTAATAACATTTTAAGCAATGACTCTAAGAGTCAAAGCATGATTTGAAAAGTAAGATTAACTTTGAAAAATAATAATTAAAAATAATTCTTCTATTTTCCTTAACCAAATGTCTAATTTTTAGTTACTAACTAGCTATCAAAAGATAGTAGTTTTTACTTGATTAGTTGTTAAGTAAAGTTATCAAGTTAGTTGTTTACTATCAAGGACTATTGATCAATTTGAGTTGGTATTTTTCGCCCAAATTTATGTTGATGGACTGATATAAGCATTTGAAATTAAGGCATAACTCTAAGCATCTCACACCATTCTAAATATTTTGAATATACAAGCAAGATAATTTTAATGTGCTTGTCAGATGCTGAGTGCCTAAAATTATAGGTTCATGCTTTATAGGGGGAAACCTAGGCTAAGTCCATAAAAAGAATCATAAGTTTGGAAACTTAGTTAAAAAACATAAGTTTTTGCAAAGTGTAGTTTTTAAAAAACATAAGTTGAAAAAATCTAGTTTTTGAAATACAAATGGAAAAAAGAATATAGTTTAGAGAAAACATAATTTTGAAAAACATAAATTTTAAAATACAACATAAATTTTGAAAACCAGTTTTAAGAATCTATTTTACTGAGCACATTCTTAATTGTCTTCAGAGTGTGTTAAATTTAGATTCAGGTAAAGGTTTGGTGAAAATGTCTACTAGGTTTGACTTGGACTCAACATAATTAAGTACAATATTACCCCTAGCTATATGATTCCTTACAAAGTGATGCTTGACTTCTCTATGTTTAGTTCTAGAATGTTGTATTGGATTTTTTGTTAAGATAATAGAACTAATGTTATCAATTAAGACTTTTGTGTTGGTATAATTTAATTGAAATGCCCTTAAGTGTATGCATCATCCACAGTAGTTGAATTACACATTCCCCCATAACTATGTATTCGGTTTCAGTAGTGGATAATGCAATACAGTCTTACTTTCTACTGCACCATTAGACTCTGACATAACTATCGATCTGGGTTAGTCGACTAGAGGGGGGTAGAGGTGAATAGTCCCGAAAATAAAATTAAGAATTCTCTTGCTTCGAACTTAGCAAGGATACACAATTAATTATACAGAATTAATTGATCATTTAAAAATAACATTAAAAAAACATGTAAGAGACATAACGATTTTACTTGGTTTGCAACCGAGAGGTTGCTAATCCAAGGCGGTTGAAAGCTTACTAAAAAACTCCTTCGTGAAGCCGTAGTAGCCTCTTACAAACTTTGAAAGCTCACTTAAGAATATTGAAAATGAATACAATTGTTGTTCTTTACAATTACCTTCAGGAGCTCTATTTATAGCCTCTTAGTCATAGTGACCGTTTGCTGATGTGGCGAAATCCAGGCGCCTCTATTGAATTCAAGTGCCTCCAGCTACCTGATCTTTATCTTGCCCCACCCTGGTATTTGATTGGGCAAGTCTCAATCAAGCCTAAGTCCTTATCTAACCTAAGCAAAAATTTAAATTATACATGCAAGAAAAAATAGTAAATCAATCAAATATGTATATCAAGAAAAGATAGTTTTTCTATTGGGTCCCCTAGGTCATAACTTCGATAAGGTATATCTAGGTAATGGATTTATCCCTTGGGGATCCAGTAGTAGTTTGGTTCAACTTGATTAATTAAGCTTGTTTTAGGGACCCATGCTTGGACTTGGTTTCTATTTTGATTTAATATTGTCAAGTACGATTTAAATCGTGAGTTAGCCTTATATACTAGTCCAGATCGATTGTATACAACTCTTTGTTTTCCAAGTATCATATCAAGATACTTGGAATCCGCAGTGAACTATTCCAATGAGTTTCAGTTCTTTGACTTAAGTTTCAAAATGGAATTTTCTTCTTCAAATTGTTGAACTTGAGTTGAAATTCTACTTTGAATTGGTTTACTCAAGGAACTTGGGTTAGTCTCCTCCTTAAGGGCTTTTAGGGTTTAGGGTTTACTTATGACTTGACCCGGACGTTGGATTTTGCTAACTTATGAGTTAAATACGAAATTAAATTATACAATTTATCTACTAAAGCAGGACTTATAGTGGTGTTTGGCCCTTCGGAAACAGATACGGATCCGTGGCTTCTTTCAGACTCGACCTCTGATTCGGTCTCGGACTCGGTGTTGATTGCTTCCTCCCGTGCCGTAGTGCAAGCATACTTGCTTGGGCTAGTTCGTCTTCGCTTGAGTCTTCTGGCGAAGATTCGTCTCACGTTGCTCGAAGCGCCTTCTTCCTTGTTTGCTTCTTGGCTTCTTTTAGATTTGGACACTCCAACTTGAAGTGTCCTTTTTGGTACGTCGCACTTGCTTTTTGGTTTGGCTTGGTCCTGATTGAGTGCCCTTCGATTGCATCACCTTCTTGATTTTGTGTTTGGTGAGTTCTTTATTTTTTGTTGCATAATTTTGAAACTAGACTGACTAGTTCAGCGGTGATGTCGTCATCTTTGGAATTTAACTCGACTTCGGATTCGGGCTCGGGTCGCAACTTTTGTTTCGACTCCTTTGTCTTAATTTTCCCTATAATCAAAGCAATCCCTTTCTCGGCAGGGTGTGCATTAGTTTGTTCATACAATTCAAATTATGAAAACAGTTCATCTTAACTAATAATTGAAAGATTTTTAGAAACTTTATAAGCATCTATCGTAGATGCCCATAAAGTATTCCTTAGAAAAACATTTAGGGTGTATCTGATGATATTGCGGTTCTCCATGTTTTGTCCAATAGAGTGAAGACCATTCAAGAGATCCTGAATCCGAACTTATAGCTGACTTGTCAACTCTCCATCATGCATCTTTATGTTATACAATTTATTTAAAATTAAATCACGCTTACTTACTTGTGTCGGAGGTCCGTTCGTGTAGTATAACCAACTTCTCCCATAGCTCCTTAGAGCTTGTTGGTGTAGTTTGTATTAACGGTCAAACTCACATTTTGATGTATGACAAAAGGGTTAAAGTTAGGTATATTGTTTCATATTTGTCTACCTTGTTATCAAGTGTGCAAGATTGAAATGTTTAGAACCTGACACCAGGCTGACGCCCAGGTTGGTTGAGACCTGGCAAGAAGTCCAGTTGGGTCTGTAGGACTTGACAACTGGCTGAAGCCTAGGTTAGTTGAGACCTGGCATAAAACCTAGCTGAGTGCGCGCGACTTGACAACTGGTTGAAGTCCAGATAGGACATTTGACAGGAAGACCTAGTGGGTTAAGAAGCTGAGTAAGTCTGCATAGGGTAAGTAAGGTAAGACATTGGAGAAGAGAGATTTGGTGAGGACGAGTTCCTGGTGGGACCATAGGCGCGGTCCAGCTTAGAACCATTTCAGAACTCTAAGCTGAGGCCTTGAATAGATCCTAGTCTTAAGAAGACATAATCTAATAAATACAATTTCATTTACCCTATTTATATTGTGCTAACTCTATTTTGCAGGTTATAAGTTGTTTTTGGATTAATAATTTTTTTTGCTGAGTTTAAATCATAGTTGTCAATAGCGGGCGATAGCGGCGCTATCGCGGCGGAGCGGAGCGGAGCGGCCGGGGAGCGCAACGCCACGCCTGGGAGCGGAGCGGTTCGCCGTCGCGGGTGTCGCGGCCGCGATCGCGGCGCATCGCGGCCGCTATCGCGGCTGTTGCGGCCGTAATTGCCAAATTTCGCCAAAAGACCATAAAACCCTTTAGTTATTATCATTTTAAATGTAATGGAGGGGTTGAATGGTCATTTGGCTAACCCTATTTTTTTGCTGCGTGGATGGGTTTCGGGCAAACCATTTTCCGCGATTCTTCAGCTGCGGCAGCGTGCGAGAGCGGCGACCACAACCTGCGAGTCCGGCGGCGTTTTCGGGCGGCGACAGCAGCGTTTTCCGGCGGCGACGGCTGTGGTTAGTCCCTCTCCTTCCTCCATCTCATTATTTTTTTCCTTCCTCCATCTCTCGATGACTTTTTTTCCTTCCTCCGTCTCTCGACAGCTGCGTTTTCCGGCGGCTACAGCGGCATTTTCGTTTTCCGGCGTTTTCCGACAGAGGCGACAGCAACAGCGGCGTCAGTTTCCGGCGGCATCAATTTCCAGCGGCCTTCCTCCATCTCACTGTTTGTTTGCCTTCTTCCATCCATCTCTCGAAATTTTTTTTCATTAGTTTTCCTCTCAATATTTTTTTTCCAGCGTCAATTTGTTGTGTCAATTTTTTCCAGCATCAATTTCCAGCGTAAATTGTTTCCAGCAGCCTTCTTCCATGGCATTAGTCTTGTTTTTTTTTTCCATTTGTTTTCCATCTCATTGTCATTTGTTTTTCCTCTGTTTTTTCTATTTTTTTCTGTTTTCCAGTTCAATTCAACAAATGGCAACTTCATCCACTCAAGTTTCTAGTGTTGCTCCCTCTTCTTGTGGTTTGGTGAAGCCCACTGGTGACAACATTGATATAGCATGGCAATGGAATAGATAGGAAGAGTGTAACATGTGATTTTTGTGGCAAAACAACTAATGGTGGAATAACTAGAGCAAAGAGACATCAAATGGGTGTGATAGGAGATGCAAAAGCTTGTACAAAAGTCCCACATGAAGTTAAGCAACTTCTCAAGGAAGCTTTTGAGAAGAAAAATGCGGATAAGGAATTAAATTTTGGTGCAGTTGGAGAAGATGATGATGACCAAGAAGAGTTGGAAGAAATCCTACAAATGAGAAGAGGGAAAAGAGCTTCATCAACATCAAGTGGGAGTAACTCTATTCCTTCAACTATTCTTAAGCAGACCAAGAAAGCAAAAAACATAAAAGGTCCTTTGGATTTGGCGTTCTTGAAAAATCCTGAAGCTACCATTAAATTGGGGAAGTCTCACCGGCAAACAAGCATTAATGATGCTTGTGATAAGGAAGCAAGAGCTAGAACCATTCAATACATAGCCCGATTCTTTTATATGAATGGGATTGCTTTCAACGTTGCTAAATCTAAAAGCTTTAAGTTGATGCTTGAAGCTGTTGGAAATTATGGTCCACACCTTAAATCTCCAAGTTATCATGAGTTGAGAGTTCCACTCCTTAAAAAAGAGTTGGAGTTAACAAAGGATATGTTGAAGGGTCACGAGAAGGAAAGGGTGAGATATGGATGCTCAATAATGTCAGATGGTTGGACAGATAGGAAGAATAGGACATTAATTAATTTCATGGTAAATTGTCCAGCTGGGACAATGTTTGTGAAGAGTGTTGATGCTTCTGCATATATGAAGACAGGGGACAAAGTATATGAGCTATTGGATAGTTTTGTAGAGGAGATTGGAGAACAAAATGTTGTTCAAGTGGTGACTGACAATGGAAGTAATTATGTCTTGGCAGGTAAAAAACTATGAATTGCTTAAATTTCTTATTACTTCCTTTAATATTTTGATACTTATCTAATTTTATTTAATTTGACTCTTCTTAGGCAAACTACTTCAAGCTAAGAGAACTAATTTCTTTTGGACTCCATGTGCTGCACATTGTCTAGATTTAATGTTGGAGGACATTGGAAAACTTCCTCGAGTTAAGAAGGCAATACAGAGAGGCATTAGTCTTGTGGGCTTTATCTACAACCACACTTTGGCATTGAATGCAATGAGGAAATTTACTAACAAAATGGAGTTGGTTAGGCATGGAGTGACAAGATTTGCTACAACCTTCCTTTCATTGCAAAGGTTGTACAAACAAAAGAATAACCTTAGAAGGATGTTCACTTCAGATGAGTGGTTGAGCTCCAAGACAGCTAAAGAGGCTAAGGGGAAGAAGGCTGGTGATATTGTGCTCAGCATAACATTTTGGAATGATGTTGTGTACTCTATTAAACTTATGGGGCCTCTTGTGCATGTCCTTAGGCTTGTTGATAATGAGAAAAAGCCTGCAATGGGATACATTTATGAAGCAATGGATAGAGCTAAGGAAGCTATTCAAAATTCCTTCAAGCATAATGAAGCCAAGTACAAGGATGCTTTTGCTATTATTGATAGGAGATGGGATTCACAACTTCATCATCCATTGCATGCAGCTGGCTATTTCCTGAATCCTGAGTTTTACTATCCCAATTCAACAAAGATTGAGAGTGATCATGAAGTAATGGATGGACTTTATAAGACTATTGATAGGTTGATTCCAGATGAAGACTTGGCTGAGAAGATTACAAATGAGATTGACATATTTAAGAGGGCTGGAGGAATATTTGGAAATAGGATAGCAATCAAACAAAGGAATACTGTGGCTCCTGGTAAGAATTAAGAAATATGTACTTAATTCTTGATAAATTTAGTTTCATTTCATAATGTTTCTTAGTAAAGGTGATTTTTTTTATTATTGAATCATAGCTGAATGGTGGAGGAAGTATGGAGCAGACACTCCTAACTTGCAACAATTTGCAATCAAAGTGTTGAGCTTAACTTGTAGCTCAACGTGATGCGAACGTAATTGGAGCACTTTTGAGCACGTAAGCACATGAAAATAATTTTTCCTTGCATAGTTTTATACTTTTATTCTTTTATTTAATAATTTTAAAACTAACATTTAATAATTTATGATATGAAATTCATAGATTCATTCTAAGAAAAGGAGCAAGCTTGAGCATCAAAAGTTACAAGACTTGGTATTTGTCAAGTATAACCGAACCCTTAAAGAGCGCTTTGATAGCCAAGATGAGATTGATCCTATTCTCCTAAATGGTATTGATGATAGCAATGAATGGTTGCTAGGAGAAATGGGTGCTAACACAGAAGATGCTGAAGAAGAATTTGTTTTTGGTGATGATGGATTGACTTGGGGAGATGTTTCTACTGCAGTTGGGGCTGAGGAGCCTCCAAGGCACACTAGACATGCTACAAGATTGAAGAAGAAAGTATCAAAGCATTCTAGTTCAAGAAAAGGGAAGGAGCCTATTCAAGAGGAAGAAGAATTTGATGATGAAGAAGACTCAGAGGAGGGACAAGAAGAGATATATAAATCTAGTAGTGAAGAAAGTGATGGAGAGGACAATTTGGCAATGGTTGAAGAGGATGATGATGATGATGATGATGATGAATGATTCTACTACGATTTGATGGTGTTGTTTTTTTTTGGTTGTATTGCCCTTAGAACTTGATGCTTATGACATTATGTAATATTGATGTTTAGAACTTGATGTTTTGAATTTTTGGAGTGGCCACAAGTTTTTACCCTATACCATGTTTTGAGTAATTTAACTTGGATGTCTTTTGGTTATAATGTTGGCATTCTAAATTGCAATTGCCATTTCTATTGATGTTTTTTTATCAAATAGCGGTCGGAACGCTATCCGCTATCCCGCTATAGCGTTTTTGGAGTCGGCCGCTACGCGCCGCTATCCGCGTTTGACAACTATGGTTTAAATCACAAAATTGCTTGAATGAACATTGTTCGAAGCGCCTTAGGTGGGACCTAAGGCGCCTCAGTTTATACTGAGGGCGTCCTCGCGCAGAAACAGTGACGATAGGATTTTGGTTGAAGTGAGGTGCCTCAAGTTGGATTGAGGGCGCCTTAAATCTGAAGTAGGGCGCCCTAGGTTGGATCGAGGGCGCTTTCAACCGGATAAGTTGTGCAGGTTGCGCATCAGATCTGAGCTGCGATTTGAGGCACCCTAGTTGCGAACTAGGGCTCCCTTAGTGGCCTTTATAAGAGCTAGTTGTGGAGGCAATGAAGAACAACTCATACACAAGCTACAACACTCATTCGACGACTTTGTCTTTGTGTTGCGACTCTGCTACTACTTGTCTACGACTGACTACTGTAGGAAGACTGACTCTGACACGCAAATGCATCCAAATATTCACAATTGTGTTGGTAATGATTCTAGTTAATTCTATACCAATTTCATATACTTGCTTAAGGACAGTGTAGGGTGTTACATTGTGCCTATTTCTTTGTACTCGATCACTTTACTAGGAGTTTATCGATAGAGGATATTAGTAAATTGTCTGTCGGAAAGGTCCAATGGACCTAAGCCTTGAAGTAGGAGCCATCGAAGGTTCCGAACCAAGTAAAACTACTTGTGTTCGATTGTGTGAGTTTTTGTTTGTTTATTCCGCTGCGAACTCAAGTTTTATAAATCCGAAAAAGTAAGTTTTTAAAAGGCACATGATTCACCCTCCTCTCACGTGCATCCTATTCTACACAACTCCTATTTGGTTAGGTTGCAGGAGGATTTGGGTAGCCTTTGCATCCGCCTCGATTTTCTTTCTCATGTGTGGGTCAGTTCTCGCATCTCACCGGTACTTCGTTTTCATCAATTGGTAGCGAAAACCTAGTTTGGCCATATTTCCACTTGGGTCTTTAGGTTAGAATTCCATTGGCCCTTCCAATATCCGAAACCCTCTTCGGAGAAAAGAGGCGGGTGGGCGATATTATAACATTCTTGATGGGCCATCAAATGTAAATCTTGCGCAAAAAAAAAAAAAAAATAAAGTAACAAGACTTGGTCTTGGATTAGCATTGGAGAGAAAATGACACTAAAAAACTGCCTCGAGTGGTGTTGCGCTAACTTGGAGAATCAAAAAATATGAGCAGAAAACAAATTCTATCAGAAGGGGTGATGTCATCGATTATGATTGACTTTGAAAAACTCAAAATAGCGAATGAAAAAAAACTTACTTGAAAGGTGGTTGCACCAATTCAAAGTGCCCCGCTTTGATACCAATTGTAGGATCGAAGAACGCGCTAGAGGGGGGGGGGAGGGAGAGGTGAATAGCGCGATTCGTTTTTCACTTTATAGGAAAACCTCGAGAGAATAACACAACGGAATTAAACGAACACAATCAATGCTAACAACTTTCTTTTTATTTGGTTCATAGCCAGTGCTGCTAGTTTAAGGCCCGCAATCGTGATTGCTTTCGTTGGGCAATCTACTAAAGATTCATCAAGTACAAGAACCTCCGATTACAAATAACAAAATGAAACTTAATAATAAATGAACAATTATACCGACGCTTGGAAAGATTGTAGACTTGGGCGGTCGTTGTTGTAATGTTTTGGCGTCATAATGGAGGTTTGGAGAAGCACGGAAGTTGTTTGAGCATAGAAGAATGATGTATCATGGCTGCTGGTTGAAGGCTCTTGTATAGCTAATGTTGTCTTCAACATTAAGAATATGTATCTAGAGCTTATCAAACTTTTAAATCTTGAGTTGTGGTAGTGTTTTGATATTTGATTGGAACAAAGGATCATTTCAGTATCGTGTTGATGTTACAATGTTTGATGCCGATGGTGAATAAACTGTGTTCTATCTAGGCATTATCTTGTATGAACACAAGCTCAAAAAATATTATCTCAATTTTCTTAATCTATGTTGTAGCATGCCATGAGACGATACTTGTCGATATGATTGACAGCAATTTGTGCTAAATAATATCAAGTTGCACTAGTTTATTGGAACGATATGTTTCAACCATGCCACCTAATTCTGTATGAATTTCAATCCATGGAGCTCACTACAGGATATATCCACACAAACTATTGATACTAAGATGTTTTTTAAATTTTATTTTCTAGGTGATTTGCATGTTGTTTTCTTATTTTCTTGAAAAAGTACAAAATCACGAACCAAAATGACTTTTGCTAAAAATGAAACCATAAAAAAAAAAAACTGATCCAATCACTAGGGGAATTGCAAACTCAATCTTATGTTTTGAATGCATGATCTGATTAATTGTTTTTCACGTAGGTATATAACAAAAACCTAACCAATCTAACTTCTTGCTACCATTACCGCATCCCTCATAGATCTTAAAATTTCTGGAGATAGAATACCATTCTGATCCTTTGCATGTCTTTAGCTCAGCGGTTTAGTGTCTTGATTTTAGTAGAATTATAGTGTGTGAAAGCATTATCCCCATTTTTTTGTCAGTTATTTTGAAATTAATCCAAAATTAATATTGGATTTATATCTTTGTCTAATGGCTATCATTTGCAGACCTCTTGGGATCTCAGATTGGCATGCCTTCTTTTACATGCGTTTGATGTGGAAGGTAACTTTTGGCAACTCTATGGTGACTTTCTGCCGAGTTCAGAAGAATGCACAAGCTTGCTTTTGGCCCACAAGGTATCTAGTGCAGCATGCAACCGACATTCCTTGGCGTTGGTTCCTATCTCTTCTTTTAGTATCCTAGCATAAAAATTTTGCTAGCTTTGTTTTTTCTCCCTATATTGTTTTCTTCCCACCCAAACTATTGTCAACACACACTGATTTCGTTTAATATTCATTTCTTTTCCTAGTTTTTCTTTTTAACTTTTATCGTGTGGATTTTAGGATGATCTCTTGGAGTTGCAAGACCATGTTCTAGCTTCCAAATTGGAGGAACAACAAAAATGGGCAATAGAATTTTGGGAACAACATTGGGTTAATTTTTATTTGAACTTTTAGAAACTTTAATAGCCTTTGATGCTTCTTCTAATACTAGCAATTGCCAGCACTCAGCAGCCCCTCTGAAGATAAAACGCCTTGCTCGTGATGTGGAAAGGTTCCTTTGGGCATTAAGTATCGTCCAATCGCGTGCTTTTAACATGAAAATAAGGGTTGGAGCACTTGTACAAGATGCAAACATGCTTGTTCCATATGCTGGTAATATTCTTTAAACAGAGAACTTACAAAGATTGAATTGCAAAAGGCTCTTTAAGGTTTTTACAGTTACGCAATGTCCATGAATCATGATATATATATATATATATATATATTTATACCACTAGTACAATATTATCCCAATGCAGTTGTTTTGCATTTATAGACATTAACCTGTGACCTTCGTTGTTTTCCCAGTATTTAACGAAAAACAGCTGCTTGGTTACTAAAACTCAAATTTTGATCCTACTTTTAATTTTGATTTCAGTCTCCATCTTTTATAGATAGAACAATCCTCATCGGAAGTTTTTTTACCCAATACAGATATGTTAAACCACTCATTTCAGCCAAACTGTTTTTTACATTGGCGTTACAAAGATCGCATGCTTGAAGTTTTGATTAATGCTGGACAACACATCAAGAAAGGAGAAGAGGTAATGCTTATTAGTTATAGATGTTTGGCAAACTTGTCATTGATTTATTTTTGTTCGTTCCATGTATGCAATTTTAACATGCAATGGTCGTCCAAAGAAAATCATTATGTGGTTATGATTGTGAATTTGAAAGAAGTTTTTAAGTGTTTAAGCTGCAGAGGGGCCAAAAAAAAAACAAGAGGATTTCAACTTTAAATCTAACAACTAACAAAGAAAAAAAAGAATTTTTGAAATGTTTTCTATGCCATTTCACTAAGAGAATTACAATATATAGACATCAAGAATTATCAAATCCCTTAATCCTAGGGTCTAATATAGGAATAAATACGCTTTCGGGGCTATGGTATAGCGGTAGGACGACTAGTCGCTATTTCTGGCATCTGCGGTTCGATCTCCAGATACGGTGTATTTGCAGGAATTTTTCCTTCAAATGGGGCGCGAACCCTGGGACGCTGGGTTTCTAGACTGCCCACTGCGAGCGCTTCCCGATTTACCCTGGCGGCCGGTGGAAACTTCCGTGAGGCCGGGCCGGTCGCCCGAGGTTGGAAAAACCTCGTTAATTATTTTTTAATATAGCAATAAATATAGAATTACGAAATCCCTTAATTCTAAGGTCTAATATAGGAAGAAATAGAACAATAATTACTACAAGAATATATACAACAATAATGAAAATTTTAGAGAGGTAATCAAGGGATATACAACTATAACAAAACTAAATAAGGAAAGAAGAATATATTGACATCTCCTCTCAAATTGATGCGGGTAAGTCTATTGACATCAAGTTGCTATTGTGAAACTTTGTTCGTTGGCTTTTCAAAGCTTTCATAAAGACATTAGCTATTTGATGATCAGTAGTAAGATGAGGAAGAGTGATAACACATCGAATAAAACCCTCCCTAATGTAATGATAGTCCATCTCGATGTGCTTTGCACATTCATGGGATTTGTAGCTATTTGAATGACACTACTAGCATCATCACCATTAAGTGAATTAGGATTAAGCGGAGGAAATCCAGGTTCAGAAAGAAGACCACGTAATCATACAATTTCAGAACAAGATACATATATGGCTCTATACATAGCTTCCATGGAAGATTTAGAGATACAATCCAAGAAATCAAGGCATCTTCAAGACAAATGCACCAACCTATGGTAGACTTCCCAATGTTCGGGAAGCCAACCCAATCTGCATCACTATATGTAGTCAACTGAAGAGTATATTTTGTAGGAAAACACAATCCGCGAGTAGATGCTCAATTATCAAATAATGCGACGAATTGCAGCGAGATGAAGATGTCGAGGTGATTGCATAAATTTGCTAACTACATGGACAACATTTGAGATATTGGGCCTTGTTATATTGTTAGGTAGAAAAGACTACCAAGTTGCTTATATAAAGGATCAGACAACAGCTCGTCTTCATCGTTTCGGTATTTCACAATCATCTCTATTGGGGTATCAACAGCAATAGCATCCTTTAAACCATCTAGCTCAATAAGATCTTGGATATATTTATGTTGATTTAAGAACAAATCATGATCTGAAGAGTGAACTTCCAGTCCCAAAAAAAAAGTGTGATGCTCAAGATCTTTCATTTTGAAGCTTAGTGATCAACACCTTGTCATTACCAATAATGATAATATCATCAATATAGACTAAGACATAGTAGTTGTCTTGTGAAAAAAAAAGTGATGAATCATATTGTCTTTGTGTGAAAGAGAAGGTGGAAAGAGTGCTGCAAAACATCTGAAACCAGACTCTAGGTGCCTGCTTCAACCCATACAAAGAGAGTCTTATCTTCCAAACTTCATGAGAAGCTGTCATTTACATACTGGGTGGAGGTTTCATTTGAACCTCTTCCTTAGGATCCCCATTAAAGAAGACATTTTTTATATCCATCTAATGTAAATCCCAAGATTTAGAGAATGCAATAGCAAACATGGTTCTGATCGTGGTCATCTTAGCAACTAATGATAATGTTTCTTTATAGTCGAGGCCATATTCTTGTTTATTGCCAAGAGCAACCAATCGAGTTTTGTATCTATCCAAAGACCCATCAGACTTGAGTTTCATAGTATAGATCCACTTACTACTAATGGGAGAACGAATGTCCCAAGTATGACTTTCTTCAAGTGCTCGAAGTTTTGCTTCTATTGTTTGTTGCCAACACTCATGTTCCATACCTTCTTTATAACAAGTGGGAATGTAAATAGAAGATGAAGTAGTAGACATAGCCATAGGGGTTGAAAAACCACACCTTTCAGGAGGTTTGTGAGGTCTAGAGTTTCTTGGAAAAGGAGGTGAATCATTGGAAATAGGATTAGAAGCCATAGGAAGATGTCGAGGAACCTCAGTGAGACTTGTTAGAGGATCAGATGCAGGAGGAGTGCGTATATGATAACCATAACAAGGTTTAAACCTTGGAATTAGTGTTGGTAACTTAAGAAAATGTGGTAAAGCAAATAGAGAAGGAATTTTTGAGGTCTGTTGTGTGCTAAAGAAGGGTTGTTTTTTTTTAAAAATGACATTCCTAGAGACATGAGTTCAACGGGAATGAGGATCATAGTAAAGAAATCCTTTTTGTGTTCTAGCATATCCTAAGAAAGCATACTTTACAGATTGGGAAGTAAGTTTATTTCTTTCATGTGTAGGAAGGTTGACAAAACAAACACATCCAAAAATATGAAGATTGGAATAATTTGATACATGCCCAAGCAAACGAAAGTAGGGAGAATTATTGTTCAAGTTGGGAGACGGAAATCTATTAATCAAATAAACAGTAATAGACAAAAAGCTTCACATCAAAAATGAGAAGGAACACGAGTCAATTAGAAGAGTGTAAACTACATCAAGAAGATGACGATTCTTTCTTTCAACCACACCGTTTTGTTGTGGAGTGAAAGGACAAGAACATTATGATATGATCCCATGTCTTTGAAGAAAAAAATTGAAATTCATTCGGCCTGTATTCACCACCTGCATCAGATTGCAAGATTTTGATTTTGGCAGAAGATTGTGTTTCAACTAAAACATGAAATACTTAAATACAAAAAACCTCACTTTTAGATTGAAAAAAATATAGCCAAGTAAAGCTAGTGAATCATTGATAAATGTAAAAGTAATTGTAATGTTCATGAGAGATTATAGGGGCAATATCCCATACATCAATATGTACGAGTTCAAAAGGTTTGATGGTGTGATTTTTATGTAAAGGAAGTGTTTTATGTTGGGGCAATCTATGTTCTGGAGTGATCATGTGTTTTGATGTTTGGGCAAAGAATTTATGTTAGGTTTACCCTTGTGTTTGATATGTGTATTTGAGTGTGCAGGTTTTACAGGATACACATGGACTTAGCTGGACGGCTTCGGGACCGATTAAAGATGACATGGGGAGATGAGCCGTGGGCTTGCATGCATCCAAGGGATCGTGGACAAAGCAGGAACGATGAGCCGAGGGAAGCACACTTCGAAGCTTGAAGGCAACAGGTCGAGGCTATTGGATGAAGGGTCAGCTGAGTCGTGAGGGTCCGAGTGCTGAGAGAATTGTACTCGGGAAAGGAAACCCTAAGTTTAGGGGTGGACTAGTAGACTGATGCTTGGATCAGTCGACTGATAAAATACACAGAAAGATCAGTCGACTGATCTTAGGTGCAGTCGACTGGTATTCGAACGTTGGGCTGTGACCTTCGAATACTAGGTGGACCAATTGCCTGGTGCTTGGACCAGTCGACTGATAACAGTTATTTTTAACTATGAGCTCTATTTAAGAGAGCTCGGTTTGGCTGAGCAAAGTTTGACGAAATAAGCTTGGTTAGAGCTTATCAGTAGTCTCCTAGTGCTCAGGTGTTGTCGAGGGTTTGTAGCGAGGTTTCTCCACCCATAAGGAGCGACAAGAGCTAGTCGGAGGTCTTCTGGGGACTCATCCACAAGCGGATCGGGATTGTCCACCTTATGGACAACCGTGGAGTAAGAGCCTTATCTCCGAACCACGTAAAGGTTTCGTGTTAGCATTGTTTTAGTTTGTAGTTAAGTTTTTCGCTTGTGCTTGCTAACACGTGTAGGAAGAAATCACGACCAAAGTGGGTGATCGGCTATTCACCCCAACTCTAGCCGTACGTGAAGGTCCTAACAAGTGGTATCAGAGCCGGGGTCGCTCGTCTACGGACTAACTGCCGGGAGAGCAAAAGGCTAGAGGAAATGGCGCGTGAAGAACGCTTAGTGGACGACATCAATGTTCCGCCTCCTTACGACCGAGAGAGTTTCAATTATTGGAGGATGCGGATAGATGTATGGTTCAACATGGATTGAAATTTAATGATCGCGCTAAAATATCCATTTGAAGCCCCAAAAGATAAGCATGGGAAGAAGCTCCGACCAAGATATTGGACCAAGGAGCAACAAATCCAATCAAAGGCAACGAAAAGGTGATTTTAATATTACTTAATATTTTACCTAATGATATAATTAGTGGTGTAGGTGAATATAAAAATATGCACGAATTATGGAGCAAGATGTTAGCGCTTCATGAAAACCCTACACAAGCTCAAGTAGTGGGAGAGCCCAAGGAAATGAACTTAATGGTCCAAGAAGAGGAAAATGACCAATCGGATGAGGAAAGAAACTTAACATCCGAAGAGGAGGATAAAAAAGAAAAAAATTCATCCGTCTCCTCAAGTGAAGTGACACAAGAAATTGAAGAACCATCCACTTCATCAAAGGGGGAAGAAGAAGTCTCCACTTCAAGGATCGAGGGGGAGGAGAGACCATCCTCAATACCGGAGCAAGAAGAAGCTTCCACCTCCACCAAAGCAAAGTCAAAGGACCACATTATTTGCTTTGGGTGTAATGGAAAGGGACGTTGAGGCAATCGACCCAAGGATGATCGGGAAGATCATGGTTTTGATGTGTGTGTGCCAATATGTTTAAGGTCAGGGTGTTGTGTTTTTTTTGATATGTGTGATTGAGTTTGCAGGACTTGGAGAATCACACATGGAGGACATATCTGAGGGACGAGAGCCGAGAGAGGAGGACTCCAAGGGTAAGTTGGGAAGTGGACTTCAAAGGGCATACGTGAAGGGTGGCATGGAGGCAAGTCAAGGGAAGGCTTGTGTGCGCATCCGAGGGACGATAGCCGGTGGAAGAAGACTTCAAGGGGCAAGCCAAGGGAGTATACCTAAAGGCACACGTGGAGGAGAGTGTTCGGAGTGAGAGTGAGTGATTGTAGAAGCTGGGCAGTCGACTGGTAAAAAGGGCAGTCGACTGCCAGAGCAAACAGAAACTCACAGAAGGTTTCGGACCTGAGACCAGTCGACTGCTCCAGGAGCAGTCGACTGGTAACTCCGAAAACTAGCCGTTGGCTAGCCGTTGGCTAGCAATTAAAGCTAGACCAGTCGACTGCCTCAGGAAACTGCCGTTGGCTAGCCCCTGAGGCAGTCGACCGGTGTCGGGCTGGACAACTCGTGGAGTTGTTCTTTACTCTTATTTAAAGGGGACTTTTTGGCACGAGGAAGGTACGGTTTTTTACTGTACCAAAGTGCTGCTAGTGCCCCAAGTGATCAGTTCTTTCTCTAGTTTTATTTTCCATCTTGTAAAGAGGAAGAAGACAACCTTGTAAAGGTTTTCTGCACCTTGAAGGAGGTTTTTCATAGTGGAGGTGGTGTACTCGTGTGGATCCTTGGATTAGTCACCTTTGGGGTGGATACCAAGTAAATTCCTCTTGTTAGCATTGAATCTCTTATTTTCATTATATTTTTGTATTGTGCTAATCCTCTTGTAGAGTGAATTCGAGAAAAGTGTTATTCACCCCCTCTAGCAACGTCAACGATCTTATAAGTGGTATCAGAGCCGGTTCACTTTGGGAGAACTCACCGCCGACCGGAGTAACAAGAAATGGCGTTTCAAGAGGGTTATAGCACCGCAAGGCCTCCGTTCTTCGATGGAAACGACTTCGCCTATTGGAAAGGTAGGATGGAATACTATTTAATGAATGACATTGAGAATTGGATGGGTGTTGTAGATGGTTTCAACGCACCCGTCAACGAAAGAGGAGAGCCACTATCCATGAGAACTTGGCCAAAGGAAGTCATGAAGAAGGCGCAAGCAAATGCTAAGGCCACCACCACACGTCAATGCGGGTTGTCCAAAGAACAACTCAACAAGGTGGGCCCTTTCAAGAGCGCAAAGGAATTATGGGAGAAACTTGTTGAACTCAACGAAGGATCAAACGAGTCAAGGAGGGCAAAGAATGACCTCTTGGTGGCTCAATTACAATCACTCACCATGAAGACCAACGAGACGGTTAGCCAATTACATGGAAGAGTAAAGGAAATCATCAACGAGCTACATGTAATTGGTGAGAAGGTGGAAAATCGAGATCTCGTGAGGTATGTTTTACAATCTTTCCCTAGAACTACATTGTGGGCATCAATGGTTGATGTCTACAAAGTATCAAGGGATATTTCAATGGTAAAGTTAGATGATTTGTTTTGTAAATTTAAATTACATGAGCAAGTTAACATCTCTTCCAAAGAAAATGGTGTAGCATTCATTGTAGAAAAGGAGAAGAAAAAGATGAAGGAGAAGAAAAAGATGAAGGAGAAGAAGAAGGTGGTTTACTCCTCATTATCTGAATCAGAGGAGTCTAGTACTTCTATGGATAGTGACCAAGAGGCTTACATGGTAAGGAAAATGAAAAGAGCATTTACAAATTTCTCTAACAAGTCTTATGGTAGGAAAGGGTCAAGAAGCAAGAGCAAGAGCAAAGACATCATTTGCTACAATTGCCACCAAGAGGGCCACATGAAGAATGAGTGCCCACAACTCAAGAAAAGAGATGACAAGAAGGAAGAAAAGAAGAAGAGTGAGAAGAGGAAGTCAAAAGAAAAAAGAAAAAGTGCCACAAGCCTAAAAGCTACTTGGGATGATCCATCGTCATCGGAGGAGGAGGAAGATCATGTGTCACACTTCGCACTAATGGGAGTGAACAACTTGGAGTCATCCGATGATGAGAGAAGAAGATGAAAGTGAAGCCTCATCATCATCCGAATTCGAGGCTTCGGTAAGTGAGGTATATAGTCTACCCGCTTCTACTCTTGTCAAAATTATTTCTAGTACAAATATGGATTTGGCTAAAGCTAGGAGAAAAATTAAGGACTTAAAGGATGAAGTTGCCATGCTTAAAGTAGAATTCATGAAACTTAAGGATAATTTGCATGATGCTTCTACTATATCAAATGATTCATGTCTTGAAAATGAAAATAAGGAACTAAGGGAAAAGGTAGAAGACCTAACCAAGATACTTAGAAAGTTTCAAGTTGGCTCTAGCAACCTTGATATGATAATAAATAGTCAAAGAGCCGTTTACAACAAAGCCGGGATAGGTTATATGCCAAAGATCAAAGAAGTAGCCTTTGTTTCACTTATGGGTAGAAAGGGTGCTTTTAGGAGACAAAGGGTTAAGGGAAATACCAAGAAGGCTTGGGTACCAAAGAAGTATTTAAATGATGCTTGTGGAACTAAAATTTGGGTATCAAAAGTTTGTGTTTTCCATGTTATATAGGTAAAAGTTAAGGATGCCTCAAAAATGTGGATTGTAGATAGTGGGTGCTCAAGACATATGACCGGAGACGTGAGCAAGTTCACCACTATTAGCTACCTAAGAGAAGGGACCGTATCCTTTGGAAATAGTGGGAAACTCAAAATAATTGGTAGGGGCACCATTGACGTATCTTCTACAATCTCTATCCACAAAGTTCTTTTGATTAAAGATATGAAATTTAATCTACTTAGTGTAAATTAACTTTGTGATGCGGGATATAAGACTGAGTTTCATGCTAGAAAGTGTCTAATTAAACTAAATGGGTCCGAAAATGTTATGTTAGAAGGGTATAGAGAGGCTAATCTTTACTATCTTAATCTTGCTTATGCTTCTAACAATTTGCCTAAGTGTCTCATATCTAAAGAAGAAGAAGGATGGTTGTGGCACCGGAGACTTGAGCACATCAACATGAGGAACATTGCAAGAGTGGCAAAGGAGGAGTTGATGAAGGGGCTTCCCATGATCAAGTATGAGAAGACCAAGATGTGTGATGCATGCCAAGAGGATAAGCAATCAAAATCATCACACAAAGGTAAAACCTTAACTAGCACTACCTTACTTTTAGAGCTATTGCATATGGATCTTTTTGACTGCCATAACACTCCTTCACTAGTAGAGAGTAAGTATTGTTTAGTTATTGTAGATGATTTTTCTAGATTTACTTGGGTGTTCTTCATGAAACATAAGGATGATACCTTAGAGATCTTCATAGGGTTTAGTAAGAGGATTGAAAATGAGAAACACCTCAAAATCAACCTCATTAGGAGTGACCATGGTGGGAAGTTTGAAAACTCAAACTTTTCACAATTTTGTCTAGAAAATGGGTACAAGCATGAATTTTCATGCCCAAGAACCTCACAACAAAATGGGATAGTAGAGAAGAGAAATAGAGTCCTACAAGAAGCCGCTAGGACTATGCTAAATGCATATTCTTTACCTTGCTACTTTTGGGCCGAAGCGGTGAATACTGCTTACTACATTTAAAACCGGGTTTTAATTCATAGGTTTTTAGGAAAAACCCATTTGAGTTATGAAATGGGAGAATTCCACAAATTCATTATTTTAGGGTTTTTGGATGTAAGGTCTACATTCTAAACACCAAGGATGATTTAAGAAAGTTTGAATCTAAAGTGGATGAGGGAATTATGGTTGGTTACTCATCCACTAGTAGAGGGTATAGAGTGTACAACAAAAGGACCAAGGTAATTGAGGAATCTTCAAATGTTGATTTTGATGAATCTACAAATACTTGCTCTAGGAGAGTATCAATTGATAAGGACATAGAAGAAAACCAACCCTTTTCCCAAGGAATCCAAGACTTACATTTGGAGGGCAATGATCAAGGGGGAGGGAGAAGTGCACTAGAGGATGAGGATCATGTAGTAAATGAACCCATAACCTCTAGTCCCTTAAGACATCACCAAGATCACCCCATTGACCAAATAGTGGGTGATCTCACTCAAGGGGTGAGAACTAGGTCTTATTTTAGAGAACAAAGTAGTTAAATTGTCTTGATTTTTCAATTACAACCGAAATCTATTGATGAGACATTAGGTGATGTGGATTGGGTCCTAGCTATGCAAGAGGAGTTAAATCAATTTGAAAGGAGTGAAGTATGAGAGTTGGTTCGTAGACCCAATGATTGCACCATTGTCACCACTAGATGGGTCTTTAGGAACAAGCTAGATGATCAAGGCAAAATTATTAGGAATAAGGCTAGATTGGTAGTTAGGGGGTTTAATCAAGTAGAGGGCCTTGACTATGATGAGACATATGCCCCCGTAGCTAGATTAGAGTCCATAAGAATTTTACTAGCCTATGCCGCTCACATGGGTTTCACACTTCACCAAATGGATGTGAAGTCGACATTTCTTAATGGGGTCATTAAGGAAGAGGTGTATGTAGAACAACCCTCCGGGTTTGAAAACCCAAACTACCCTAAACATGTTTACAAATTAAGAAAAGCCTTGTATGGATTGAAACATCTTCCCGGGCTTGGTATGAAAGACTTTCTTCATTCTTAGTGTCCAAGGGTTTTAGGAGAGGAACAATTGACCCAACTTTGTTCCTAAAATCTAAGAATAAGGACATATTTGTGGCTTAAGTTTATGTAGATGATATCATCTTTGGGTCCACAAATAGTGAATTCCTCCATGAATTTATTAAGTATATGGAAAATGAATTTGAGATGAGTCTTGTAGGCGAATTGACTTTCTTCTTGGGTCTACAAGTTAAGCAAACAAATGAAGGGATTTATGTGTATCAAACTAAATATGCTAGGGAAATGCTAAAGAAATTTGGACTAGAAAATGCTAAGGTAGCATTTAACCCTATAGGAACAAATGTCAAAATAGATAGTGATGTTGAAGGAAAAATAGTAGACTCAAAATAATATAGGAGCATGATTGGTAGTCTATTATACCTAACCGCTAGTAGACCCGATATACTATTTGCGGTAGGTATGTGTGCAAGGTATCAATCATGTACCAAAGAGTCTCATTTAGTGGTAGTAAAGAGGATCCTAAGGTATATTAAAAGTACTCTTAATGTCGGACTTTGGTATCCTAGAACCCCAAATGTTGATTTTTTTGGATACATCGACTCGGACTATGCGGGGTGTAAACTAGATAGGAAGAGTATTAGTGGAGGATGCCATTTCCTTGGGTCATCTTTAGTTAGTTGGAGTAGTAGGAAACAACCATGTGTTGCCCTATCAACAACGGAAGCCGAATATGTGGCAATGGGTGGTTGTGTGTCCCGACTACTTTGGATCATGCACACCTTGGAGGATTATGAGTTATATTACTCCAAGGTCAAGGTTTTGTGTGATAATGTAAGTACAATTAACTTGATAAAAAATCCGGTTCACCATTCTAGAACAAAACACATTGAAGTGAAGCATCACTTCATTAGGGATCATGTGGCAAGGGGAGACATAGAATTACACTATGTTGAGTCTAAGTCAAACCTTACCAATATTTTTACCAAGTCTCTTCCCGAATCGGAGTTCACATCCTTAAGAAGAGGCCTTGGTATGTGTTTTGAAGAAGTATAGGATCAACCTTGGAGGAATACAATAGGAAGGTGGTGCTTGATCCATTAGGATAATACAAATGATTCACTTGTGCTTGTGGTATAATGTTGGGTCATTGGATGTAACAAATTATGAAAAATAGACCAATTATGGGAAAACAAGTGTTTAATTAATGGACATCTTGCCCAAAAATCATAGTTGTACATTTTAAAACATTTGAAAACCATTTTGTGCTTTATATGTTTTGCCATAAGCTTGGAAGTTGTATGAATCCATAATTAGTTTGAAAACTTGATACAAAATTAGTGGTTTTTAAGAAATTTGAACTTTGGTTAAAAGTCAAGCATGTTTGAAATTTTTCATGAATTGATATTTTTCCGTGATAAAGTATATCATATCAAACATGCTTGTAAATTTTTACAATTTTTGGAATTTTCTGGAATTTTTGGGGAGTTTCTGAAATTCAGTTCAGAAACCTGTAATTCAGGCTGACAGAGTATCAGCAGTCGACTGGCACGGCTGCTTTCAGATTCTGGGATTTTTTTCAGAAATGCAAACTTCTCTTATTTGGTGGCATGGGTTAGTATTGCTGTGGGCAATCATTTTGATGGTGTCAAAGGGAGAGAATGAGTGGTTTAAGTTAGGTTTGAAACTTAACCTTGATTAACTTTGGTTTCTGAGAATTGAAAATGGAGAAGGCATAGGTTAAGGGGGAGGTTATCTCTTGTTTTTCTTACTATATCTTGTTTTCAATTATTGTTGTTGGCTTGTATTTTCTCCCTAACTTAAACATATTGTCATATGTTGGAGAAAAAAACCCTTCAAAACTTAATTAAAATAGGACCATGTACACAACTTATATAGCTTGCAAAACCCTAATGACATAAAATAAAAAAAAGACCTAACTACCCCTGCAACTCACAACACTCCCCCTCAAGTTGAACATATATATCAAACATGTTTAACTTGCTAAGGGTAGAATTAAACACAACTTGGGGTATAACTTTTGTGAACATATCAACAAGTTGGTCCTCAGATTTGACATAGGACAAACATAACTCTCCAGAACAAGTCTCTCCCGAATAAAGTAGCGATCAATCTCGATATGTTTGGTTCGGTCATGTTGAACTGGATTATTTGCAATATTGATTGCAGCTTTGTTGTCGCAATACAGCCTGAGAGGTAATTCAACCTTTAATCCGATGTTTTCGAACAAAAAAACTCAACCATAACATTTCTGCAAGACCATGTGCCATGACTCGATATTCTGCTTCTGCACTGGACCGTGCACAAACAGTTTGTTTCTTACTTTTCCAAGTTACCAAGTTTTCTCCTAAAAAGGTGCAATAGCCAGAAGTGGATCTTCTATCATCTCTAGAACCAGCCCAATCAGCATCAAAATAACATTCCACCTTCAGATTACCACTTCCCTTAAATAGCAAGTCTTTTTCGGGACATGACTTTAAGTTCCTCAAAATTCTGTCAACGACATTCATGTGGATAGTTTTAGGAGCATGCATGTACTGGCTCACTACATTAACAACGTAGGTAATGTCAGGCCTAGTCATAGACAAATAGAGTAATTTTCCAATCAATCTTTAATACGTTCCCTTTTCCAGATTTGTAAGATCTTCTCCATTAGAACTAGTAAGGTCATGATTTACTTCTATAGGTGTCGATGTTGGCCGACAACCCAACTTCCCTGTCTCCTTGAGCAAATCCAACACATATTTTCTCTGACATATATAGATTCCCTCCTGAGATCGAGCAACTTCAATACCAAGGAAGTACCTCAATAGTCCAAAGTCTTTAATTTCAAACTCTGATATTAATCTGGACTTAAGAACTTGGATTTCATCCTCGTCATCACCTATGATTATCATATCATCAACGTAAATCAAAAGAATGGTAATTTTGTCCTCTTTCCTTTTCACAAAGAGTGTATGATCAGCATTTCCTTGTTTAAAGCCAAACAATGATATTACTTTGCAGAACCTATTAAACCATGCTCTGGGTGATTGTTTAAGTCCATACAAAGCTTTTATCAGCCTGTAAACCTTTCCTTTTGTTTCAATTCCAGAAGGTGGTAACATGTAGACCTCTTCGTGAAGGTTGCCATTTAAAAAGGCATTTTTCACATCTAGCTGAAATAGCGGCCAACCATATTGAGAGGCAAGAGAAAGAATCACCCTGATTGATTTGAGTTTTGCAACTGGAGCAAAGGTTTCCAAGTAATTCACCCGTTATGTTTGAGTGAATCCCTTGGCAACAAGTCTGGCTTTATATCTGACCACCTCACTCTCTGAGTTATACTTGATAGTATAGACCCATTTAGAACCAACCAAGTTCTTCCCCCTTGGGGGATCTACTAATTCCCAGGTACCATTCTTATTAAGAGCCTCCACTTCTTCATTCATTGCTTCCAGCCACTTTGAGTCCTTTACAGCTTCATAATAAGAAGGTATGACATGATTTGATAATTGTGAAACAAAAACATGATATGAAGAAGACAAACGAGAATAAGAAACATGGTTAGAGATAGGATGTTGAGTACATGACCTGACCCCCTTCCTAACAGCAATTGGAAGGTCCAACTCATTCAGATTTAGGGGTGCGATTGGTTCAACAGGATTAGGAGTCAGAGCATCCGATTCAGCTGGCCGATTAGTAGTAGGTCCTTGCTTATGTCTTCGTCGCTTGTAAGTAATAATTTCTTGTGAAGTCTGCGAGCCCAGTAGCGGAGCATCATCTTTTTTATTTTCCATGACATCCAGTGAAATATGAGCAGGAACCACTTGAGGTATAAGAGAAGAGGTAAGATTCTCTCCCTGAGGGCGAGTCTGGGAAAAATAATAGGACTCAGATTCAAAAAAGGTAACATCTTTCACGACATATCATGTCCTAATAATAGGATCAAAGCACTTGTAGCCTTTCTGGCAAGTGGAATATTCTAGAAATACTCCCCGTATAGCGCGAGGATCAAGCTTAGAGGTCTTGGGACCAAGAACATGAATAAAACAAAGGGAGCCAAATACCCGAGGTGTAAGGGAGAACAACGTAGTGTCAGGACGAAGAATAGTGAGAGGGCACCGATACCCGAGACCTTTTGATGGTAGACGATTAATGATATAAGCGGCTGCAAGGACAACATCAGCCCAGAAATATTTGGGTAATTGACGCTGGAATAATAATGCATGGGCTGTTTCAAGGATATGACGATTTTTCCTTTCAGCCACTCTATTTTGCTAGGGTGTGTAGGGACAAGATGACTCATGAAGAATTCCTAAATCATTTAGAAAAGTATTTCGAGACTGTGCAAAGTACTCCCGTGCATTATCAGATCGAAGAGTTTTAACTTTTGTGTGGAATTGAGTTTCGACCATTCTGCAGTAATGTTGAATGAGTCGAGGAACCTCATCTCTGCCTTTCATCAGATAAAGCCATGTACAGTGGGTGTAATCATCAATAAAAGAGAGAAAGTATCGGTAGCCATCCAAAGAAGGCACAGGAGAAGGACCCCATACATCTGAATGAACAAGGTCAAACGGAAACGAGCTTTTATTCACGGACTCAGAAAAATGAGCTCTACAATGTTTGGATAATTGACAAACTTCACATTGAAGAGACTCAAGAGAAATAGACGAGAAGAGACTAGGAAATATGACCGAAAAGACAAATGTCCCAAACGAGAATGCCATAACAGAATCTCTTGATGCTTATTTTCTGAACACTGGGCTGTAGACTTCAGAGCAGATGTTGTTCCAGGATGATAGTAATAAAGACCTCCTACTTCACGGCCAGTCCCAATCGTTTGCTTGGTCTCGAGATTCGGAAATACACAATGATCAGGGAAAAAAGTTACTGAACAGTGGAGTTGTTTTGTATACTACTAACAGAAAGTAAATTAAGAGAAATGGAAGAGACATAAAGTGCAGAGGATAGGATAAAGTGGTCTGCCAGTTGTATGGAACCTTTTCCAGCAACAGTAGCTTTGGTGACATCAGCAATGGTCACTTTATCCTGCCCAAAAGACAAAAAGTAGGAAATGAAGGAATTAACAAGATTTGTCATATGATCCGTAGCTCCTGAGTCAATGACCCAGGAGCTATAAGATCTTGACCCATCAATACTTAACTCCAGACCACAGATACCTGTGTGCGCCTGAGACGAATTAGTAGGGACAGAGGATGAAGTCTGTGTTGGGATCTCCCAGCACCAAAACACAAAACGCATCGGAAACAAGATCCCTCGAGCGATCCATGGGAAAGAAAACTCGTGTAAAGTTCATCTATCTAATAGATCTATCTAACTGTATACCTTTGGAGCGTGCCCTTCGCTTATCCCGCTCGTCCAAGATGCGCCCGATCTTTTGCACGTTCAAGTGTCCGTGCCTCTATTCGTATCCACACGGACACGATCTCTCAACTTCGGGAAGAACTACCATAGTTGTGCTAGCAACTTGAGGTAGTTCACAAGACCACCAAGAACCCAACAAGGGTTTCGGCCAAAGGGGAGAAGAGGAAGAAGAGAGAAAGGGAAGAAGGGAAAGGACTCTTACTTCATTCAAAATGACTAGACCCTCTTTTATATTCATCCCATAAATATGAAGAGTCTTTTGTCTCTTTGACTTCCCTTCATTAAAGCCAATAAAGAACACATCTTTTCATGTGACTCTTCACCTTCTCTTCATCCAATGAAAAGAGACTTTTCTCTTTCCTTCATTAAACACTTTAATGAATTTCCCATGCAATTCCGACCGGGCCTCTCGGGCTTCCGACCAGGTCTCCCGAGTAAGTTTCCCGGGCAAGTCCCCGAGCTCCCGACCAAGTCTGCCGACCAAGTTCCCGAGCTCCCGACCAAGTCTGCCGAGTGGCGAGCTCCCGATCCAGTCTGCTGAGCTCCCGATCCAGTCTGCCGAGTGCCGAGCTCCTGACTCAGTCTGCCGAGCTCTCAGCTCAGTCTGCCGAGTGCCGAGCTCCCGAACCGAGCTCCCGAGTTCCCAACTCGAGCTCCCAATCAGATCTCCCGAGTTCCCAACTCGGGCTCAGATCTCCCGAGTTTCCAACACGGGCTCCCGAAGCATCATGTCCTTAGTGTGTGACCCAATAGGTTCTCGTGACGTTGGCAACGCGCCTAAAAACTTTAGACACATAAACAATTAGCGACATCTAGCAATTCATCATTACTACCCAAGTAACAAGAAAAGTCGAGATCCGACTAAACCTCCGTGACCATGATAATGTATGACCTTGTCCTTTTATCCTCGATATCTAGATTGACCAATGAGGCATAGACCGTGTCATCCTCGATCAATATATGTGTTTCTTGATCCCCGAGTAAACTCACTCAAACAAATGAGCTCAATATCTCATATTGACTCATTTGAGCATGACCATGCGTTTTAGTAGTCCTACTCGATCAAGGGGCCCACAGATATCACTCTCGTCATATGGGAGGGATAGATCCCATCTACATCACTCATATCCCTCCGCATAATTCATTACATACCCAGTGATCGCCTTTATAGTCCACCCTGTTACGGGTGACGTTTGACGATACCAAAGTACATAACTCCTTATGTAGGGAACCGTAGTGACTTCAGGTCAAAAGACTATTCATACTACTAGTCACATGAGAAAGTTTATAACACTCATATGACAATCTATGAAACTTTCTCATGGCGGGTCAATTCAATACACATTCTCCAATGTATACCCATGTGTCAACATGATATCACATATCCATGACTTGTGAGCTCAAGTCATCAATTGACCTACATGCTAGTCTTCATGCATTAATATTGTCCTTGAATATTAATGCTCGACTAGGAATAGTTTAGTTTAGTGTTCTCTACATTTTCTCACTATCGATTCAAATAATCGATATGATGTAGATAAAAACTTACTACACAAGGACATTATTATACTTAGTTATTTGACACAAATACAAAGTAAGTATAATAACCAAATATGCCTTTATTAATGATAGAATATGATACAAAAAGTCCCTAGTTATTCATCACATAATTGGCTCTAGGGCTCCTACTAATAGTCTGAAGCCGCGTTAAAAGGAGCTGAAGATTGACATATCAGTAGATGACAACTCAATATTAGAAGGTATCGAGGAACCAGTAGTCTCCCCATGTCATCCTTTTGTTCCCCCAGACTTGAGTTTGTTAGAAGAACCGACAAAAGAAGATGTCTCCCCATTTGGAGTGTTTGCTGCAGAGATATTACCTTTGTTGTTCATGGTCCTTCTCCTGTCTTCCTCACTCAGAATTTTGTAGTAGACTTGTTCTAGAGAGAGGGTAGGATCAAGACTAAGAATTTGTCCTTTTAAACTTTCAAACTCTGCATGAAGCCCATCAAGAAACTTAATGATTCTGCTCTTCTCCAGGAGCTTCAGATATCTCTGATGATCATCAGTAGAAATCCAATTGTCCATCCTGTAGTAGTCAAACTTATCCCATAGCCCTTTCAGAGCAGCAAAATAATTTGTAACAGACATAAAACCTTGCTTAAGTTTAAAAATTTGACTACTTATTTGATAAGTGCGCAGCATATCATGCTTGCGTCCATACATATGCTCCAGTGTCCTCCACATATCCACAGCTGTTCTGTTATGAAGAATGACCTGTTTGATGCCAGAGCTAACAGAATTGAGTATCGAAGTTATTACCAGAATGTTGTCACGCCTCCAAGTACGAAAGCTAGGATCTTTTTCATCGGGTTTCACTCTAGTACTGTGAAGAATATCAAGTCTATTATGGTCTTCTACGTAAAGTTCAACCGCAACTGCCCACGATGCATAATTTGTCTCGATCAATTTTTCCGAGGTTATCTGAAGACCAGATCCTCCCGTTCCTGCCATTGTGAAAATTGATTGTACCTGTCCAAAGGAAGCCAAAGGATCTGTAGACATACCAAAACTTTCTCCAGAAGTGTCTGCCATACCAATTCACAAGTGTTGTGAGTTGCAGGGGTAATTAGGTCTTTTCTCTCTATCTTGTGCCTTTAGGGTTTTGTAGGCTACAAGCTATATAAGTTGTGTAATGGTTTGATTTTAATTAAGAAGAAAAGTATTTTCTTATTATCTAACATGGTATCAGAGCCAAGTTTCTTCGACACCCTAATTTTTTTTCTCTCCTAAACGGCGGCGCCGTTCGTGCAATCGCGCTAACCCGCCTCCGGCCTCGCGAGAAGAGGGAGCGGCTGTTGTTCACTTGCGACGCCTTCTCTGCCTGCTCTTCTTCGCGCTGCTCTTCTTCGCGATTCGCGAGCTTCTTCATCTCGCGAAGCGCTGCTCTTCTTCTCGCTCGACTCGCCGTCAAACTTTCACAATCCACAGCCCTAACTCCGCCGGTGTCCGAATCTCTCGCGCGACTCATTTTTTTCTCGCGCGACGCGGTGCTCCTTCTTGCGCGACGTGCTCTTCTTCTCGCGCGACGCGGTCTTCTTCTCGCGCGAGCGCGACGCGCGGCCTCTGCTCGTCCGCTGCCTCTGCTCTTCCGCGCGAGCTCTTCCGCGCTGCCTCTGCTCTTCCGCGCGAGCTCTTCCGTGCTGTCTCTGCTCTTCCGCGCGAGCGAGACGCGCTGCTTCTGCTGACGCGCTGCTTCTGCTCTTCCAGGGACGCACTGCTTCTTCTCGCGCTGCTCCTTATCGCGACCAAGCTTGCTGATTTCCCTGGGCTTCACTCTTCTCTGCCGGCTTCTTCTTCTGCTCCTGCTCCATTCTCAGATCGAAGCTGCAGGCAAGCCCCGACACATCTCTCCTCCAGTGGTCCCTTCTGAAGCCCGCCATATCTCCCTCTCCAACAGCGAGCTCCTCTCCGGCTGATTTTTTTCTGCTTTTGTCGAAGCCGCAGTCGTTCTTCCGCGACCTTCGAAGCAGCAGCTGATTTTTTCTGCTTTTTTATACTGACCAAGCCCTAATCTCGCTGATTCCCACCTTCAAAGCAGCAACTGTTCTTCCGCGACCGCCTGCCAAGCTTGGTCTATCACGGGCCGAACTCTTCTTCAAGTTCCATCCCCTCTTGTGAATTAGTATGGCAGACACTTCTGGAGAAAGTTCTGGGATGTCTACAGATCCTTTGGCTTCTTCTGGACAGGTTTTCACGATGATAGTAACGGGAGGAACTTGTCTTCAGATAACCTCAGAAAAATTGACCGAGACAAATTATGCATTGTGGGCAGTTGCTGTTGAACTCTATGTAGAGGGCCATGATAGACTTGATATTCTTCATGGTACTAGAGTGAAACCGGATGAAAAAGATCTTAGCTTTCGTACTTGGAGGCGTGACAATATTCTGGTAATGACTTGGATACTCAATTCTGTTAGCTCTGGCATCAAACAGGTCATTCTTCATAACAGAACAGCTGTTGACATGTGGAGGACACTAGAGTAGATGTATGGACGCAAACATGATATGCTGCGTACTTATCAGATAAGTAGTCAAAATTTTAAACTTGAGCAAGGTTCTATGTCTGTTACAAATTATTTTGCTGCTTTAAAAGGGCTATGGGATGAATTTGACTACTACAGGATGGATAATTGGATTTCCACTGATGATCATCAGAGATATCTGAAGCTTCTGGAGAAGGACAGAATTATTAAGTTTCTTGATGGGCTTCATGCAGAGTTTGAAAATCTAAAAGGACAAATTCTTAGTCTTGATCCTACTCCCTCCTTAGAACAAGTTTATTACAAAATTCTGAGTGAGGAAGGCAGGAGAGGGACCATGAACAACAAAGGTAATATCTCTGCAGCAAGCACTCCAATTGGAAAGACATCTGCTTTTGTCGGTTCTTCCAACAAGCTCAAGTCTGGGGGGACAAAAGGAAAAGGTGGAAGATTTTGTCGGCACTGCAAGAGGACTAATCATGATTCAGATTTTTGTTGGGAGAAATATCCAGAGAAAAAACCTGAAAAATTTAAAAACAGTGAAAAGAAGGTTCCTAGTCGTGGGAATCTTATTGCCCAGAACTTAGTGGATGGGGAGACTACTAATTCCTCGGTACCTTCTAATATTGAGTTGTCATCTACTGATATTGCCAAGCTTCAGCACCTTTTATCACGACTTCAGACTTCATCCTCTGCCAATTTGTCTCAAGCGCACACAGGTATCCGGGGTTTGGAATTAAGTATTGATGCGTCAAGATCTTGTATCCCCTTGGTCATTGACTCAGGAGCTACGGATCATATGACAAATTTTGCTAATTCCTTCATTTCCTACTTTTTGTCTTCTGGGCAGGATAAAGTGACCATCGCTGATGGCACCAAAGCTACTGTAGCTAGAAAAGGTTCCATACAACTGGCAGACCACTTTATCCTATCCTCTGCACTTCAAGTCCTTTCCATTTCCCTTAATTTACTTTCTGTTAGTAGTATTACTAAATAATTACACTGTTCAGTAACTTTTTTCCCTGATCATTGTGTCTTTCAGGATTGCGAGACCAAGCAAACGATTGGGACTGACCGTGAGATAGGAGGTTGATAAGTACCATTTTGTTGATTATTTTAATTGCTAAAATCCATGTTTGACCTATGTTTTTATTGCTTAATTGTGAATTTACCCTAGGTTTTAGAACTTCCTCTTATTTTGGACTTAATTGCAAATTTACACATATTTAGATTATTTGGCTACTAAATTTTTGATTTATTTTTGTAAGCAGAAAGGTTAATGGACCTAGGGCATACTGGGTCAAACTTGAGTCGGAAGTGGAACCGGATCGAATTATCAAGCTTCGGATTAATCCGGGCCGTCCGATTTAAAAGCGGCTAGATCTGAGCCATCCGGGACCATCTGAAGCAATCCGAGCTAGGGTTAGGGTTGATCAAGCATTCTGATCAAGATCTGAAGGTTTCATCCCAATCAGAGCTAAATCAACCGTTGGATCAAGCTCGGAGGACTCTAGATCGTCCATTCAAAGATTAGGTTGATCTGGACCATCCGTTGCAAATCTGGAGGATCCGAGCTACCACGAGGCAGATCCTGACCCTTGATCAACATCTGGAAAGTTTGGGTCAGATCAGAGCAAGATCAGCCGTTGGATTCATCCAATCAATCTGGACCGTCCATTGATAAGTATTTAATCAAACTCACCGCAGCTCTTCAGCTCGTCGCGTCTCCGTCGTTCTTCGTGTTCTTCGCAAGTTTTTCGTTTTCTTCGCAAGTTTTCATCTAAGGAGGCGTGACCACCTCAATTCCAACCGCAGTTCATCATCTGAATCTTTGGAAGACGGCTTCGATCAAGAATTCATCTCAAATTTCATCCGGACAGAGGTGTTTGAGGGTTTCGGCATTCTCTGTGGTCCGAGAGCTTAAATCTCAGCTACATTCCATTTCCAACGATTTGAGCCACTTGTAGGGGTTCTCAGGTGAGCTCAGGTCGTCTCCAAATCATCATCGCAGCTCAACAAACTGAGATTGAAGAGTTCGGATCGAAATTCTCCCAGCTGAAGCAGTTTGAGCAGAATTGATCGATTGAGGCTGATTTCCACTGATTTGCTGAGCTTAGGGGTTCGAGGCCAGCCCTTGCTTGACGACGAAGGAGATTTTGAGCTCGGGAAGGGATCGAGGAGTAGTTTTCCTTAGTTAAATTTCAGTTTAGCTGTAATTTTCAATTTCTGCATTGTTCTGTTCTGAATGTTTGTTTCAGCTACCTTAGTTTAAGTTTTGAATTGTGTTTGGTTTCTATTGCGTGTAGTTCTTCAAGTTTGATAGTTAGGGAATGTGTGTAGTGGATAACTGCTTTAAATTCTAGTTTAATTGTAGCTTAAACCTTGCGTATCAGTTGTGTCCCTGTTTTTCAGCTTGCGTATCAACAATTTCTGCAACTTCAGTTTGTTATGCAATTTCAGTTCAGTTACTTATGCGTTTTATGTCAATTAATGTGAGTTTCACTTAAGCCTTACTGATCTTTAGAATAGTGAATCCATTCTAAGTTCATTTGCTTGTTTTGTGGCCAAGTTATTGGCTGAAATTCTGCATTTGGTTAAATTTCTGCTACTTTGGTTTCAGTTTTGAAATGTTTCAGTTTTAATTCTCGATTTGCATTCAGTGAATTTAGTTCTTAGTAATCATACGTGACATTAGCTTGGAGCAATCGACTTCAGCTATTAGTTTGGTTTAGCATCCAAATCATTTTTATTTCGAAACCTAGCAGCTTATTTCTGAATTTGACAGTTTGGTTGTGTCAAGGTTCTTCCACGTGCTGTTTTGTTCAGTCGTTTGCATTCAGAACTTTTTCATCCCTTCATGCATATTGATGCCTTCATAGCTGTTCCTTCCAAGCTTAATCTATCAGTCTCAATCCTTAGTTTTTAGAATTAGTTTTTGGCAAAAAAAAAAAAAAATCAGCTTTGGCACAAGGGTTTCATCTTGCGTGCCAAGCTGTTTGAGCACTGATTTGTAACAGATTTTCACTAGTTTTTTTGGTGTAGGATAGCTTTTGAAATCTATTGATATCACCTTTAGAATCCCTGAATTTTCTTTGCATTGGTTAGCTACCTAAACTTGTAGCTAAGTTGAGTTGTTACTTGTGTAATTTCTGAATTTCCTTTGCATTGATTTGTGTTAAATTTGTTTGTTTCCGAAATCTGCCACCATTGAACTTATTCAGTTGTTTAGCATTTAGATTGCATTTAATATCCATTGCGTCGCCTTTTAATTTCGATTTAGCTACCTTGGTTGAGTAGGTTTTCTCTTGGTTGAATTGCTTATTTGCATCACTTGTTTAGTGCATTTAGTTGAAATTCTATTCTTTACCTTGCACTTTCATTTCTGAATTGCGAACAACCCAAAACTCAATTACTTATTTGAAACCCAAAAACACAAACGACACATAAACACGAGCTCGAATCACACAACGTCAACTAGCCCTGAGAAAAAATACGACCTGTGGCCCCTTTACTACATTTTCACACTTCGATTGTAAAAAGGGTTTCCAGCACATATTCATATTTTAAATTCTGATGGACCCACACATTTCGTGACAACTTAACCTAGTATTTCGGGTTCATCAGAGGTCTTTATTACTATCATTTTGGAACAACAACTGCTCTGAAGTCTACAGCCCAGTGTTCAGAAAATAAGCATCAAGAAATCTTCTTATGGCATTCTCGTTTGGGACATTTATCTTTTCGGTCGTTAAAGGTCTTATTTCCTAATCTCTTCTCTTCTGTTTCTCTTGAGTCTCTTAAATGTGAAGTTTGTCAGTTATCCAAACATTGTAGAACTCATTTTTCCGAGTCCACGAATAAAAGTTCGTCTCCGTTTGACCTTGTTCATTCAGATGTGTGGGGTCCTTCTCCTGTGCCTTCTTTGGATGGCTATAGATACTTTATTTCTTTTATTGATGATTACACTCACTGTACATGGTTTTATTTGATCAGAGGTAGAGATGAAGTTCCTCGACTTATTCAACATTATTGCAAAATGGTTGAAACTCAATTCCACACTCAAGTGAAAACTCTTAGATCTGATAATGCACGAGAATACTTTGGACACTCCCTAAATACTTTTTTAGAGGATTTAGGAATTCTTCATGGGTCATCTTGTCCCTACACACCACAGCAAAATGGAGTGGCTGAAAGAAAAAATCGTCATATCCTTGAAACAGCTCGTGCATTATTATTTCAGCGCCAGTTACCCAAATATTTTTGGGCTGATGCTGTCCTTGCAGCCGCTTATATCATTAACCGTCTACCATCAAAAGGTCTCGGGTACCGGTGTCCTCTAAATATTCTTCGTCCTAACACCACGTTGTTCTCCCTTACACCTCGGGTATTTGGCTCCCTTTGTTTTATTCAGGTTCTTGGTCCCAAGACCTCTAAGCTTGATCCTCGAGCTATACGGGGTGTTTTTCTAGGGTATTCCACTTGTCAGAAAGGGTACAAGTGCTTTGATCCTATTACTAGGACAAGGTATGTCTTGAAGGATGTTACCTTTTTTGAGTCCGAGTCCTACTATTCTTACCAGACTCGTCCCCAGGGGGAGAATCTTACCTCCTCTTCTTCTTCCCTTGTACCTCAAGTGGTTCGTTCTCCTATTTCACTGGATGTCATGGAAAACAGAAAAGATGATGCTACATCACAGGGCTCGCAGACTTCACAAGAAATTATTACTTACAAGCGACGAAGAGATAAGCAAAGACCTACTACTGATCGGCTAGCTGAATCGGATGCTCTGACTCTTGATCCTGTATCCTCACCCCTCAATATGAATGAGTTGGTCCTTCCAATTGCCCTTAGAAAGGGGGTCAGGTCATGTACTCAACATCCTATCTCTAACTATGTTTCTTATTCTCGTTTGTCTTCTTCATATCATACCTTTGTTTCACAACTATCAAATCATGTCATACCTTCTTCTTATCATGAAGCTGTAAGGGACTCAAGGTGGTTGGAAGTAATGAATGAAGAAGTGGAGACTCTTAATAAAAATGGTACTTGGGAATTAGTAGATCCCCCAAAGGGGAAGAACTTGGTTGGTTCTAAATGGGTCTATGCTATCAAGTATAACTCAGAGGGTGAAGTGGTCAGATATAAAGCCAGACTTGTTGCCAAGGGATTCACTCAAACATATGGGGTGAATTACTTGGAGACCTTCGCTCCAGTTGCAAAACTCAAATCAGTCAGGGTGATTCTTTCTCTTGCCTCTCAGTATGGTTGACCGCTATTTCAGCTAGACGTGAAAAATGCTTTTTTGAATGACAACCTTCACGAAGAGGTCTATATGTTACCACCTCCTGGAATTGAAACAAAAGGGAAGGTTTGCCGACTGATAAAAGCTTTGTATGGACTTAAACAATCACCCAGAGCATGGTTTGATAGGTTCTGCAAAGCTATGACATTGTTTGGCTTTAGACAAGGGAATGCTGATCATATACTCTTTGTGAAGAGGAAAGAGGACAAAACTACCATTCTTTTGGTTTACGTTGATGATATGATAATCACAGGTGATGACGAGGTTGAAATCCAGGCTCTTAAGTCTAAGTTAATATCAGAGTATGAAATTAAAGATCTTGGACTATTGAAGTACTTCCTGGGTATTGAAGTTGCTCGATCTCAGGAGGGAATATATATATGTCAGAGAAAATATGTGTTGGATTTGCTCAAGGAGACAGGGAAGTTGGGTTGTCGGCCAGCATCAACTCCTATAGAAGTAAGTCATGATCTTACTAGTTCTAATGGGGAAGATCTTACAAATCTGGAAAAGAGAACGTATTAAAGGTTGGTTGGAAAATTACTCTATTTGTCTATGACTAGGCCTGACATTACCTACACTGTTAGTGTAGTGATTCAGTACATGCATGCTCCTAAAACTATCCACATGAAGGCCGTTGATAGGATTTTGAGGTACTTAAAGTCATGCCCCGGAAAAGGCTTGCTGTTTAAGGGAGGTGGTAATCTGAAGGTGGAATGTTATTCTGATGCTGATTGGGCTGGTTCTAGAGATGATAGAAGATCTACTTCTGGCTATTGCACCTTTTTAGGAGGAAACTTGGTAACATGGAGAAGTAAGAAACAAAGTGTTTGTGCATGGTCTAGTGCGGAAGCAGAATATCGAGCCATGGCACGGTCTTGCAGAAATGTTATGGTTGAGTTTTTTATTAGAAGACATGGGGTTAAAGGCTGAATTACCTCTCAGGTTGTACTGCGACAACAAAGCTGCAATCAATATTGCAAATAATCCAGTCCAACATGATCGGACCAAACACATCGAGATTGATCGCCACTTTATTCGGGAGAGACTTGATTCTGGAGAATTATGTTTGCCCTATGTCAAATCTGAGGACCAACTGGCTGATATGTTTACAAAAGCTATACCCCAAGCTGTGTTTAATTCTGCCTTTAGCAAGTTAAACATGTTTGATATATATGTTCAACTTGAGGGGGAGTGTTGTGAGTTGCAGGGGTAATTAGGTCTTTTCTCTCTATCTTGTGCCTTTAGGGTTTTGTAGGCTACAAGCTATATAAGTTGTGTAATGGTTTGGTTTTAATTAAGAAGAAAAGTATTTTCTTATTATCTAACAACAAGAAAGGATGGAACTTTCTCTGTTTGTAGAGATACACCGGCTAGGGATGAGGAACGGGAAGTGAAGATCAGCGATTAGGGCTCTGTCAGCGTCGAAGAGGTATGGCTTAGTAGGACGGGAAGTGAAGATCAGCGATTAGGGCTCTGTCAGCGTCGAAGAGGAACGACTTAGCAGGTGGTCACACGAGGAATGGCTGCAGCGTCGAAGAGGAAGATCAGCGAGCGATTAGGCCTTGCGAGAAGAAGCCTCGGAGAAGAAGCGCGACATCGGCGTCGCGAGGGAACAGCAGTGTCGTTGCGAGGGAAGAGCAGCGGCGTCGGAGAAGAAGCCTGCCGAGAAGAAGCGCGACGTCAGCGTCGCGAGGGAACAACAGTGTCGTTGCGAGGGAAGAGCAGCGACGTCGGAGAAGAAGCCTGTCGAGAAGAAGCGCGACGTCAGCGTCGCGAGGGAACACCAGTGTCGTTGCGAGGGAAGAACAGCGGCGTCGGAGAAGAAGCCTGCCGAGAAGAAGCGCGATGTCAGCGTCGCGAGGGAACAGCAGTGTCGTTGCGAGGGAAGAGCAGCGGCGTCGGAGAAGAAGCCTATCGAGAAGAGTGACACCCAGGTACTCATGCGACGTCGGCGTTGCAAGGGAAGAGCAGCGGCGTCGCGAGGGGCGAGCAGCGATGTTGGCGTTCGCAAAGAGCAAACGGGAGCGTCGGGCTTGCGCGTCGCGAAGGAAGAGCAGCGACGTCGGCGTCGGGCTTGCACGTCGCAAACGAGAGCAGCGACGTCGACCTCCCGCGTCGCGAAGGAAGAAAAGCAGAGAAGAGAGGGACGTCGGGCTCACACCTCGCGAAGGAGTGCCGCCGCCGCTCCTGCAGCCGAGAAGAAGGAGAGCTTCGAGTTGCCGAGAAGGAGGCCGAGGTGGGAGCACGATGGCCAGAAAGCAGAGAAGAGAGGGACGGCGCCGAAGGAAAAAATTAGGTTTTTGAAGAGGTTTGCTCTGATACCATGTTGGAGAAAAAAACCCTTCAAAACTTAATTAAAATAGGACCATATACACAACTTATATAGCTTGCAAAACCCTAATGACACAAAATAGAAAAAGACTTAACTACCCCTGCAACTTACAACACCACACATCAAAAAGAGGAAGATTGTTGAGGCATTCAACCCAAGGATGATCGGGAAGATCATGATTTTGATGTGTGTGTGCCAATATGTTTAAGGTTAGGGTGTTGTGTTGTTATTTGATATGTGTGATTGAGTTTGCAGGACTTGGAGAATCCCACATGGAGGACATATCCGAGGGACGAGCCGAGGGAGGAGGACTCCAAGGGCAAGCCGGGAAGTGGACTTCAAAGGGCACACGTGAAGGGTGACATGGAGACAAACCAAGGGAAGGCTTGTGTGCGCATCCGAGAGACGATAGCCGGTGGAAGAAGACTTCAAGGGGCAATCCAAGGAAGCATACCTGAAGGCACACGTGAAGGAGAGTGTTCGGAGTGAGAGTGAGTGATTGTAGAAGCTGGGCAGTTGACTGGTAAAAAGGGCAGTCGACTGCCAGAGCAAACAGAAACTTACAGAAGGTTTCGGACTTGAGACCAGTCGACTGCTCCAGGGCAGTCGACTGGTAACCCCGAAAACTAGCCGTTGGCTAGCAATTAAAGCTAGACCAGTCGACTGCCTCAGGGGCAGTCGACTGGTGTAGGGCTAGACAACTCGTGGAGTTGTTCTTTACTCTTATTTAAAGGGAACTTTTTGGCACGAGAAAGATACGGTTTTTTACTGTACCAAAGTGCTGCTAGTGCCCCAAGTGATCAGTTCTTCCTCTAGTTTTATTTTCCATCTTGTAAAGAGGAAGAAGACAACCTTGTAAAGGTTTTCTCCATCTTGAAGGAGACTTTTCATAGTGGAGGTGGTGTACTCGTGTGGATCCTTGGATTAGTCATCTTTCGAGGTGGATACCAAGTAAATTCCTTTTGTTAGCATTGAATCTCTTATTTTCATTATATTTTTGTATTGTGCTAACCCTCTTGTAGAGAGAATTCGAGAAAAGTGCTATTCACCCCCTCCTCTAGCAACGTCAACGATCTTACAAGGGACACTATAAGGACAAGTGTCCAAAGGGTAAGAAAAAGGAGGTAGACATTAAACCTAAGTCAATTCTTTTAAATTCTAACATGGGTTGTAGGGAAAAGAAAGAGAAGAAGCATATAAGATGCTTCACGTGTGGTGAGCTAGGACACTACCACACCAAATGCTCAAGGAAAGGAGAATTCAAGAAATTAGAGCATTTAAGGAAATGGGAGAAGGAGAAAAAGAAAAACCCACATCAAGGGGGAGCTACAAGGGTAAGGGAGGTAATCCCTAACTTTAGATGTAATCCAAATTCCTCCATGCATGTTAGAAATAATGTCAATTATTTACCCATGCATTGTTTTGGTTTTAGATATCATGATAAAAATAGGGTTAATGTTGCATATTAAAACATTAGGGAATTCATGCATCATGATAAACCTAGAACCGTTAGACCTAAGGACCAAGACATTAATTCCAAGAAGGGGAGACACATGCCTAGAATGGGTAGGTCTAGGAATGTCCAACGAGGACATGTTGATTCTGGGTTTAAGAATCTAGAAAGGGAAAATCAAGCCTTGAGGGCAAAGCTTGATAAATTAGAGAAAATCCTAGATAGATTCACTATTGGATCTATGAGTTTAGGTATGGTGTTGGGAGGTCAAAAATCCAACAATAATAGATTGGGTCTAGGATACCGACCTAAGTTCTCCAATGCTATGGAGAAGTCATATGCAAGGGTGCAATATGACTATAGTAAGGGAAAGTCCAAAAATGACAAGGGGATGCCATTTAAAAGGAAGAAAAAAGTCTTAACTAAGGATAAGGGGTCCAAGGTTAAGAAGGTTAAGGTCGTAGGCCAAAAGTCACCTGAGGTACACCGGTGTGGGCTTGTGTTTATAAATGAGTCACCTAGGGAGGTGGCTAAACCTAAAAGCTCAAGAGGGAGCTCTAGGAGTCAAGTTGGGACCCACGATCTATGGATCCCGGGAGGATTTCTCCCGGAAGTCTAGATGAGGATGTGGAGATGGATTTGAGTCTCAATCCTAGGGATTTGACACATTGGATTTAAGTGTCATGCATAAAATATGACATTGGGGGTCATATAGCATGGAAGTTGATTTTTGATGTGGAGATGCCATATAAACCAATGTTAGGGATGCATTGTGGTTTGGTATGGGCAGAGACATTAAGAGGAGGTCAAAACTAGGACTTTAGGTGAAGGTTCAATTGAACTATTTAGATAGTTTTGGGTTTAGTGTTAATCTTGGGATTGGTGATAGATATATGTTTGAATATATTTTTCCCAAGTAGACACGGGCACCACAAACCTCTCCACAAAATTTGAGAATTTTTGGAGATTTGTGGAATTTCTGGTGCATTTCTGAAATTGGGTTAGGAATGCTGAAAATAGAGTTTTCAGGGTACCAGTCGATTGGTTTAGGGGGCAGTCGACTGGTAACAGTATTGTCGGAGAGAGTCTAGCTACTGTATGGTTTTTTGATGGGGATCAGTCGATTGATATAGGCTGAAACTGTTTTTTAGCAATCGAAAAGTGTGATAATGATATAAAACAAGTGTATAATCTTATGGGGGTTAATACACTTTGTGTATGATCATTAGAGGTTAAAAGATCTAATAAGAAGGCGATTGTTGGAATCCTTTTGATGTGTGGCAAAGGGGGAGAAGTGTTAGGTTTAAGTCGGAAACCGAACACGCCTTTTGATGTGTGGCAAAGGGGGAGAAGTGTTGGGTTTAAGTGAGAAATCAAACACGTCTTTGTAAGAAATCCTAGGTCAAGGGGGAGCTTAGGTAAAGGGGGAGCATTGTTGCTCATTTGGTGGTAAAGGGGGAATCTTGGGAAGGTTCTTAAAAAGCCTTTGTAAGTCCAATATAGGGGGAGCCTTGGAGAGGTTTTAAAATGCCTGTTTTGGTAAAAGTCCTAAACTCATTGGGGAGGTTTAGGTGTGAGGATGCCTTGTGATAGGATCTCGTTTTGGTAAAAATTTTAAACTCATTGGAGAGGTTTAGTGTGGGATGCCTTGTGATAGGATCCATGTTAGGGGTGTCAAAAATCAACACGACCCGACAACCCAACCCAAATCGACCCGAAAAAAATCGGGTTCGGGTTGAAATTTTTCGGGTTCGGGTTGGAGGGTTTCGGGTTGAAAATTTTCGGGTCGGGTTCGGGTTGACCCGAATTTAATGTTGGATGGATTTTTTGGGGTTAAATCAAATTTTTTTTTTTGAAAATTATGATATTTTTATGTATATTAATATCAATATTAGTATGATCATGATGGAGTATTGAGATAAAAGTGAAGAATTATAGGGAAAATAGCGAAAAAAGACGTTTCGAATCGATTTTTCGGGTTATTTGGGTCGAGTTCGGGTTCGGGCATTTCTGGTTGAAATCGGGTTCGGGTTGGGAGTTTTAAAATTTTTTTTTCCAACCCGATCCGAACCCGACCCGACCCACCCGAATTGACACCCCTAATCCATGCATGTTTGCATTGCATACGTATTGGCGGTATAAGTCAAAGGTGAAGCCTTGACAACGTAAGTCCAAATGGTTATTAGCATTGTATTTGCTATTTGTTTTCCCTTAACTTAAACGTATTGCCAAACATTAAAAAGGGGAAGATTGTTGGGGCAATCTATGGTCCGGAGTGACCATTTGTTTTGATGTTTGGGCAAATGGTTTAAGTTAGGTTTACCTTTGTGTTTGATATGTGTATTTGAGTGTGCAGGTTTTGCAGGATACACATGGACTTAGCTGGACGGCTTGGGGATCGGTGAAGGATGACATGGGGAGACGAGCCGTGGGCTTGCATGCATCCGAGGGACCGTGGACAAAGCAGGAACGATAAGCCGAGGGAAGCGCACTTCGAGGCATACACAGAGGATGACATGGGGAGACGAGCCGTGGACTTGCATGCATCCGAGGGGCGAGAGCCGAAGTCGAAGAAGACTTGAAGGCAACAGGTAGAGGCTGCTGGAAGCAGGAACGATGAGCCGAGGGAACCGCACTTCGCGGCATACGCGAAGGATGGCATGGGAAGACGAGCCGTGGGCTTGCATGCATCCGAGGGACGAGAGCCGAAGTCGAAGAAGGCTTGAAGGCAACAGGTCGAGGCTGCTGGATGAAGGGTCAGCTGAGTCGTGAGAGTCCGAGTGCTGAGAGAATTGTACTTGGGAAGTGAAACCCTAGGTTTAGGGGTGGACCAGTCGACTAATGCTTAGATCAGTCGACTGATGAAATGCACAGAAAGATCAGTCGATTGATCTTAGGTGCAGTCGACTGGTATTCGAACGTTGGACTGTATGTTCGAATACTAGGTGGACTAGTCGGCTGGTGCTGGGACCAGTCGACTGGTAACGACTATTTTCAACTGTGAGCTCTATTTAAGAGAGCTCGGTTTGGCTGAGCAAAGTTTGACGAAAGAAGCTTGGTTAGAGCTTATTAGTAGTCTCTTAGTGCTCAGGTGTTGTCGAGGGTTTGTGGCGAGGTTTCTCCACCCACAAGGAGCGACAAGAGCTAGCCGGAGGTCTTCCGGGGACTCATCCACCGACGGATCGGGATCGTCCACCTTACGGACAGCCGCGGAGTAGGAGCCTTATCTCCGAACCACGTAAAGATTTGGTGTTAGCATTGTTTTAGTTTGTAGTTAAGTTTTCCGCTTGCGCTTGCGAACACGTGTAGGAAGAAATCGCGACCAAAGTGGGTGATTGGCTATTCACCCCGCTCTAGCTGTACGTCAAGGTCCTAACAAGTGGTATCAGAGCCAGGGTCGCTCGTCTACGGACTAACCGCCGGGAGAGCAAAAGGCTAGAGGAAATGGCGCGTGAAGAACGCTTAGGGGACGACATCAACGTTCCGCCCATAGTAGTTAAAATCGCGATTTTAATTGTAAAATCCTACGATTTTATGATTTTTGACCCCCGAACGATTTAAATCTTAGTTAAAATCGTAAATTGTTAAAATCGTTTTGAAATCGCGATTTTAAGGGTTAAAATCGCGATTTTACGATTCGGATACGATTTTAACGATTCACAAAAAATCCACTTTTTTTATTGGATCCTGATCTATTTAAAAAAAAAAATCCGGTTCTCTATTTTTTGTATGCCCTAATCGCATCTCGTCCCTTATCTTCGTGCATCGTTGCATCTTCGACGTCCGTCCCTGCTGCGAGACTTCAGCGTCCCTACTTTGGTAATGGTGATATAGAGGATTTTGATGATAATGAAGAGGAAGATGAGGATCAAATGGTGGAACTTTATGATTTTAATGTGTCATATTTTTAGATTTATAGATTATGCATCTAAATTCTATAATTAGATGGCCGATGGAACCTTTCTAATTGAAGTTATTATGTTTTTTTACACTATTTTATGGCTTATGAATGACATTGCTAATGTAATATTGACTATGAATATAAGTTTATTTAGTGATTTAATTTTTTTTATTATTTAGACTATTTTATATGCATATATATGACTTTATAATTTTATATGCATATATATAGGATTTTTATAAAATCTTATGATACGATTTATGATTTTATGAGTTACGGTTTTAAATACCCCTTCTGATTCAAGTTAAAATCCCGATTTTAACTACCTTGGTTCCGCCTCCTTACGACCGAGAGAGTTTCGATTATTGGAGGATGTGAATAGATGTATGGTTCAACATGAATTGGAATTTAATAATCGCGCTAAAATATCCATTTGAAGCCCCAAAAGATAAGCATAGGAAGAAGCTCCGACCAAGATATTGGATTAAGGAGCAACAAATCCAATCAAAGGCAAACGAAAAGGTAATTTCAATATTACTTAATATTTTGCCTAATGATATAATTAGTGGTGTAGGTGAATATAAAAATGCACACGAATTATGGAGCAAGATGTTAGCCGTACGTCAAGGTCCTAACATTTTACTTTTACAATCAACAATATCATTATTAGAAGAAGTTGAATTTTTATTTCTAAGTAAACTAGATTTAAGCAAGACTCAAAGTACATGAGAATTTGGGTGTTCTAAACATCTATGCCACACCTGATTACTACATTGAACAACATTACAAGTAACATAATTTGACACTAGAGAGAAAGAAACAAAGGAAAGAGATGTCCCGCTTTAGGTCCCTTCGCGATCATTTTCCCGAACACTTGATCATGCACAAGACAACCGAAATTTTAAAATTGGACATAATAATTGTTGTCAATTAAATGACCAAGATATATAAGATTAGTGGACAGCTTAGGAGACACAAAAAAATCTATTTAAAGAGACTGAAATATCACCAACAGTTGTGACGCAGTATGAATCTAAAGATCTCCTTTATATTTTTTAAGTGATGGTCATGTGATTAGAAGCACCAGAATCAAAAAAAGTAGAAATGACAGAAATTATCATTTATTGAACTATTTCAGGGGTAGTAATAGAAGAGTGACTAGGACTAAAGGGCATTTGAGGAACCAACCAAGACATTTTAGGCTGTTTTAAATTTCTTTGGAGGATAAGTTGAGCAATCTTTGATCATATGCCCTAGCTTCTTACAATAATTGCAAAATTTTTTAGTTCAATTAGTGGTAATGTGTCTGAATCCTTTGCAACTATAGCACTGGACATTATATAGTCATATCTCTGCCTCCTTTAAACCTCCCTTAGGAGCATAGTTAACAAGAATTGGAGTATTATGTTGAGTTTTTTCTTTAAAGACAAGGCATGTAATGAGCCATTATTCTTTCTTGAGAAGCTCTCCTACACAAATACCAAATAAAGGAACTGGTTCTCAGCGCATCAGGTTGAACTTGATTGCTTCAAACTGCCCTCCTTAACTTCATTAAAAACTAGTCACACTTGCTAGTCTTATGCACACTTTGGATAACAATGAGTCCTTCAGGAGGTACACTTGCATACACAATATCGGTGTACTCAACTCAAAGATTTTCAAAGGAAGAATAAAACTCTTGGATTGACATGCTCCCTCGACTAAGCTGACCCAATTGAAACTTTCATGTTGTATTCCTTTGGTTGTAAGGTTTGAGATATGGCTTGAGATTGAGAAGTATGGAGTGTTTCACACTTCCAAGGATCCAAGACATAATCTGTGCATCCTTTACCTCCCATTTCACATATTTCTCCTTCTTCTCACTGTTAGGTGCAGGATCTGTCCCATCAATATGATCCTATAATTCTTTGCCATTAAATCAAACAAGAAAATGTTTAGATCGTTCCAAAGACATGATTCAACCAAAACAAGTATTAAGAGATCAAGTCCAAGAATAGGCTAGATGAACATGAAAAAAGAACAAAACAGTAAGATCTTGAAGCTAGACAAAGAACCAGACACAAGATGAAAAGATGTCAGAGTTTTGGCTCTAATACTATGACAAAGAAATAAAAGAGAATTTTTGAAATGTTTTCTATTCCATTTCACTAAGAGAATTACAATATATAGACATCAAGAATTATCAAATCCCTTAATTTTATGGTCTAATATAGGAAGAAATACCTGCGGTTCGATCCCCAGTTACGGTGAATTTTATAAGAATTTTTCTTTCAAATGAGACGTGCAACCATGGGATGTTGGGCTTATGGACCGCCCGCTGTGAGCATTTCTCGATTTACCCTGGCCGACAGTGGAAAACTTCCGTGGGGCTAGACGCTCCAAGTTCGACATTACCTAACCTGGTTAAATATAGGAAGAAATACAAATTATGAAATCCATTAAGCCTAAGGTCTAATATAGGAAGAAATACAACAATACTTAAACAAAGAATATATACAACAATAATGAAAATCTTAGAGGGGTAATCAAGGGATATTCCACTATACCAAAACTAAATAAGGAAAGAAGAATATATTGACAACAACTCCATTATTAATGTCTATGGATCTTAAGACATTTACTTATCCCATGTTGGGAGTTGACAAGATCTGCAGGAATGATGAATCAGTTATATCCTAAATTACCATCTTACTTATTGGCCTTAAGTTTGCTTGATGTTATGCACAACCTAAATTGGACTCTTGAACCATTGCAACTTCTAATCCAAATCCCAACAGAATTAAGCTGATGATTTGAAGGAGCATTCAATGTGTGAACAATCATCCAAAGTTCAAGTATCCAGAACTAGAGGTGTCAATTCGGGTGGGTCGGTTCGGGTCGGGTTGGGAATTTTTTTTTTTTTAACTCCCGACCCGAACCCGACCCGAACCCGATTTCAACCCGAAACCCCCAAACCCGAACCCGAACCCGACCAACCCGACCCGACCCGAATAACCCGAAAAAACCGATTCAAAACGTCTTTTTTCGCCATTTTCCCTATAATTCTTCACTTTTATCTCAATACTTCATCATGATCATACTATATTGATATTAATATACATAAAAATATCTTAATTTTCAAAATAAAATTTGATTTAACCCCAAAAAATCCACAAAATATTAAATTTCGGGTCAACCCGAACCCGACCCGACTCGACCCGAACCCAACCCGAAAATTTTTCAACCCGAACCCCCCAACCCGAACCCGACTCGAACCCGAAAATTTTCAACCTGAACTCGATTTTTTTCGGGTCGATTCGGGTTGGGTCGTCGGGTCGTGTTGATTTTTGACACCCCTACCCAGAACCGAAAATTTATATTGCAAGTTTTAATGCATATCATCTTAGGAGATAATTCCCACTTTTATGAGGTTAATACTTATAGATATTTTATTAAGAACATGTAGGTTCTTGGTTGTTTTCCTCACACTTCGAGATTTTAGGGTAAACAGTTAGCCAATCAATTTTAATATAATATTAAAGTGGGAGATCCTTTGTTCAAATCTCGGATGGTTGAAACTATTTTCTCATTAGTTTGTGTTTTGAAATTGGACATATCAAGTATACTCATTGGCACATGAATGAGTAGTAAGTATATGAATTTAAAAATCAGTCTCTTTCCTAATAGTTAATTTTAACATATTTGATGAGGTGATATGCCACCTTTTTCTGCTTCTTTAGCTTGGTTCATAAATCTATTTGATTGGGAATTTTTATCTGGATTGGTTATGGATTAGTTTGGTTCAGGCTTTTACCCAAATTCAATAAACTAGAAATTTGGTGATGGCTTTTTTACTTGAATTGAAGTTTAGATCTGAATTCATCGAAACATGGCCTATGCCCAGTCAGATTGAGCTAGTTAGGTCCTGCTTCACACCATCCATAACAAACAAAGGGAAAATCTTACATTATGATTCAATGTTCATGTTAGGTCCAGATTTTGGTTAGAACTTAAAAGAATTCCTTGATACGCATATAGGTCAGGCCGTGTCAATTTTAGGTCAAAACTATCTAAGATAACGAAAGTGGGCCAGGTTTCCAAGCCTGGTCTAGTTGAAATGAAGTAATTCTGAAACCTGACCCAACCCCAAATTCTAAAAGAAGAAATACCTAAGATCTAGAAAACGTACTTTTTCTAGTCGGTTCAGATTTTGCAGCGTTTTGAATACCCCTATTTTTTTATGGGTGGGTATCTGTTTATCAGTTTGTTGCGGGACAATATACCTTTCTCATTCCTCAAATTTAGGCACAACTTGTTGGCCAATACGTAAATGGTTTAGAACCTTAGTGCCACTATATGCTTGCATGCTACTTGAAATTTCTTTTTACCAAAATACTTCATGCATTTGCAGATGACTATCAATTATATGAGTGGACAGAAGAACGACATTTTCATGGAAAGATATGGCTTTTCATCACCATCGGTAATAATTTTGATTAGTTCTACTTCTGAAAGGCATTTTCTAATTTCTACAACTTGATAAAGCCCAGCATAATTCTTCATAAGTGATTATACCCCAGAGAGTATAGTGTGATAACTGATTAGTAATTGATGGTAAACTAGTTTAGGCAGTGCAGTTCGTTTTACCGTGAGGCAAATTAGAGCATTTGCTTGCATATTAAAATATTTATTTTAAAAATATTGGTGAATTAGGTTGTGTACTAATAAGACACTTCAATAGGCGTTCACTCAATATGTTCCCACACTGTTTGTATCCATTTTTAGTGTATTACTTCATTCCCTTCTTTGCCACACAACAAAGGACAGAGGAAATTAGGATATACTTTGCCACTGGTTTTGGAGTGTTTGAAACCACAACCTCAAATGTGCTGTTCCTGTACTCAGCATAAGGGTACTACAGTTGCAATAATTGTGTGTCCCAACTATTTGGTGTCATCTAGTGAAAAAGTTGGCCTATTGATGCAAGTGATTCAGCTGGGGTTTTGACAAATAAAATATTTTCGAGGCTTTCATGAAATAAACACATTGAAGCCATGTGAAAATGGTATCCATCACTGAGGTGGTTTAGTTCATCCCCAATAGTTGCAAACACCATTGATTTTGGAAAATTATTAGGATTAATTTTTCCTATGTAGATCTTTCATCAACATATATTATCTTATAGCCATCTTGCAGTTACATCCATATAGTTTCAATGTTCACAAAATAAACTATAGTATCTGTTTGTCTGTGGATAATATGTAAACAATTTTCTAGGCAATTTTTTGTTAGGAGAAATCATGGTTTAAAATTTGGAACCATGCTAGAGTTTCAGTCCCAGACGGAACATACGATTTTGATACTATGTTGTGTCGTGTCGATACATGCAATATTGATATTGATTTCTCCACATGTCCATCAGCATGTCTTGATTGACTATTAGAAGTTGGATTTTAACTGACACCATGGGAATCAGAGCTGGTACATGCACAGGATAAGGATAAACATACGCCCCCGAGCTTTGATATGATGGATCACCATATGATGTATTAGAACTATAATAAGAAAGATGAGAGTATGATAAACTTCGATTAGAATCAATTTTAACTAGACTCTCGAATATCTTTATAAGTATAAGCTTTCTATTATTTATTACTATTAGATCGGATATTGACTCTTAATAATTCTAGTTTCATGATCATCATCTTGGATTGTATTTGTGTAATCTTTCTCACATGTCCAAGGCTCCTGTGCTACAGTAGGAGGAACATACGAGCTACAACCACTAGATGCATCACCGCTGTCATCACTTCCATAAGTATTTGCATTGCTATCGACATTACTATCATCATTTTGAACTTCTTGTTGGATTACACTCTCAGAAGGTGATGACGTTTCATCACTATCATCACATTCTTGCTTATCAATTACATCGAGTTGATTTTCACAAATTCTCAATTGATTCCTTTCTTTAAAAGCAAGAGTTTTGACTTTTTTTTTTCTCTTTAGTAAAAATTGCAGGAGCTTTACCTTTGCATTTATCTACGGACTTTGATTGAGTTTGGGGTTTGGATGTTTGAGAACGTTTTGGTCGTGATCCGGAAAATTAAAATTCTTGATAAATAAGAATAAAATTAAAATAACATTTATATTTATTGATAATAATTAGTAATAATTTTTTTATATTTACTTGCATCCATTTTATATTTGCATGACACTGCAAAAAATAAAAAAATTGCTAAAAGAACCATATGTATCTTGAAATAATCAACTTTCATTAATAACTTCTGCAACTAATTCTCTATTTTTTTTGTAGTCTTGATATTACATTTTTGAGGGCTACTAATAGATCTTTATTTGTGACAAGATTATGAAATATGATAGATTGAGTCATATATAATAATTAATAGCAATATTAAAAATTATTTATCATTAAAAAATACTACCTTCTAAATAAATATGTTTTCCCATTATGAGCTTTCTTTTGTTTGTTACTATTAGATCGATGTAGATACGAGTCTTAATAATTCAAGCTTCATAATCATCATCTTGGATTGTATTTGTGCAATCTTTCTCACATATCCAAGGCTCTGGTGCTGCAGTAGGAGGAACATAAGAGCTACAACTACTAGATGCATCGCTGTCATCACTTCCATGAGTACTTGCATTGCTATCGGCATCACTATCATTATTTTGAACTTCTCGTCGGATTACAGTGTCAGAAGGTGATGATGTTTCATCACTATCATCATGTTCTTGTTTCTCAATTACATCGAGTTGATTTTCACTAATTCTCAATCGACTCCTTTCTTTAAAATCAAGAGTTTTGACTTCTTTTTTCTCTTTAGTAAAAATTGCAGGAGCTTTACCTTTGCATTCTTTTCCCGGAGTAGAACATGAACCTAAAAGAATTGCAAGGGCCCATTCAGGAACAAGAAAATTGCATCGTGATTTGAATATCGATGAAATAATACATCAATGAGAGAGATTAGTTCAATTTCAATAAGTTCAATAAATTTTTTTTTTATAGGTAAGGAAGCGAGAACACATCTCATGTTTTTTGAAAAATGGAAGGAAAACGTTTTTTTTAGAAAAACCTATTAAGTTAAAGAAAAAAGAAATAGAACAAGAATCGACACGTTGATTTTTTTTTCTCCATTTCATTTTGATTTTGAAGACGTCTCTTAATTTCTTCTAATTAGATGCTATGATACCCATTTGTGACTTTTTTGTCCATGCCCAATTTTCTGAGCAACCCGCTCAACACGTGGACGAAGATTGTCTCATGAAATATTAAGGGTTTTTATAAAACCCTCAAATAGGCCGGGGGGGGGGGGTACAACATCTCGTCAAGCAAAAACAGATTCAAGTGATGACACTTAGAGACCTAGCTCAATGAGGAAACTTTGGATATCATCATGCACCGGAAATTCTCATGTATGAGAATGACAAATAACTTCACTTATTCTAACCGAGATCATATTTTGCTCCTTTGGGACATGCGTAGGGTTTCTTTGGGCAGTGTTATGGCTTTGGATCAATACATACATTGCCAGTTGTGTTGCTCGATTATGGCTCGGGTTTCTTGGTGACTGGTGTATAGTTTTCATTCTATTGTGACATGATGACCTTATGGAATGACTCACTTGGGGAGACGATTGTTGGGCTGTGGCACATCATGGGGGATTACAATTCTTTGTTGGCGGTTGAAGACAAAGAAGGTGGCCAATTGATCACCAATTATCTTCGCTCCATCGGATGCCGATTGACATGGATTAAGGGATCTATTTCTTGCAAGCTAGATCGAGCTATGGTGAACTAGCATTGGCTTATAGCGGACTAAAAGAGAGAGTTATGTGGAATTCACACCTCCCGGATGCTTATTTGGCCATTCTTGTGGTATTGTTTCGTCACTTGCAAGGGAGAAGGGATGGAATAGGTCGTTCAAATTCTATAATATGTGGATATTACATGATGGTTTTCAAGACTTGGTTGCGAGTTCATAGGATGATTCTGTCTTTGGAAATTCTCAATTTGTACTCAAGACAACTTACAGGACGAAGGGCAAGCTGCAGCAACTTGATAAACTTCATTTCCAACAAATCTCGAACCAAGCTTTGAGGGCTAAATCAATGCTAGAAGATGCCTAGTGCTAGAAGATGCCCAACAGTGCCTACTATCCAGGGTTGTGCCACCAAGTAATTATGGAATGATGAGAAAGAAAGCAACAATGCTAGCGGATGCGGAAAAGCTTTTCTATCAACAACGAGCAGAGACTATCTACCTCAAAAATAGTGATAGATGTACAAAGTTTTTTCATGACTTGGTGAAGCGCAATAACAAAAGAATGCTATCATCACATTCACCAAGCAATCTGAGGAGCAAACAAATAGTTTGGATGAAGTTGCTGAAGAAGTTGTAGGGTATTTTCAAGACCTATTAGGTAAAATTAGACAAAGTATGCCATTGGATGACATCTTCCTGGGAGCCAACTACTGCATGTTCAAGTGGGGGATCTAGTTGTTCCAATCACTATAGAGGAGATCAAGGAGGCTGTCTTTGATATTGGGTCGATAAAGTGGCTGGTCCGGACAGTTTCAATGCAAAGTTTTACACGGCAGCTTGGGACAAGATTGTGGTTGATTTTATAGCTGCGGTAAAGGAGTTTTTTCATCATGGACGACTCTTCTTAAGCAATGGAGTCATACCTCAATGAATCTTCTTAAGCAATGAAATCATACCTCAATGACTCTGATTCCCAAATATAATCACTCTCCGCGTGTTTCTGATTATAGACCTATTTTATGTTGTTTAGTCTTGTATAAAGTTATTTCTAAAGGCTGCGTTTGGTAGGGTGTAATCCACCCTGTAATGTAATCAAGATTACATTACAAGTTGGATTCATTTGTTTGGAATAACTTTAAAGTTGTAATGTAATGTAATCTCGATTACAAAAGAGGTTGATGATTTGTAATCTGGATTACAAAGCAAAACCTCCGTAATTTGGATTACATTACAGCTTGTAAAGTCGTCGGTCGTCGACAGTTAGCCGATCGGCACCGATCGACCGACGGCCGTTGCCAACCGCCGGGGACCGGCCGACGACCGATCGGCGACCACCGGCGACCGGCCGGAGACCGCCGGCGACCGGCCGGAGACCGCCGGCGACCGGCCGGAGACCGCCGGCGACCGGCCGGAGACCGCCGGCGACCGGCCGGAGACCGCCGGCGACCGGCCGGAGACCGCCGGCGACCGGCCGGAGACCGCCGGCGACCGGCCGGAGACCGCCGGCGACCGGCCGGAGACCGCCGGCGACCGGCCGGAGACCGCCGGCGACCGGCCGGAGACCCGGCGACCGGCCGACCGGCCGGCGACCGCCGCGACCGGCCGGCGACCGCCGCCGACCGCCGGCGACCGCGCCGACCGGCCGGCGACCCCGCCGACCGGCCGGCGACCGCCGCCGACCGGCCGGCGACCGCCGCCGACCGGCCGGCGACCGCCGCCGACCGGCCGGCGACCGCCGCCGACCGGCCGGCGACCGCCGCCGACCGGCCGGCGACCGACCGCCGACCGGCCGGCGATCGCCGCCGCCGGTCGCCCCAGATCGCCGGCGGCGGTCGTCGGCTATCGCCGGTCGGCGGCGGCGCCGGCCGGCCGACAACGGTCGTCAATCTTGATTACATTACAGGATATATTACCCCTCACCAAACAAAGGAATCCAACTTGTAATGGTTATCAAAGATTACATACAACTCATTACCAAACATAACAATGTAATCAAGATTACATTACATTACATTACAAACTTGATTACATTACAGACCTGATTACATTACCCTCTACCAAACGTAGCCAAAGTGTTGTCTACACGGGATCAGGTGCAAGTGACATTTGTTAAGGCCGGTCCATTGGTGAGAATCTTCATTTAGCACAAGAATTATGGAAGTACGCTTGTAAGAGAATCTCCCCAAGATGCATGATTAAAGTTGATCTTTGGAAGACTTTTGATACGGTTAATTGGGGCTTCCTTATGTCCGCATTGTTGGTTATGATTTTCCCCAACAATTTTGTGGATGGATACATGAATGCATAATCACGGTCTACTATTTAGTTAGTCTAAATGGCGGGTTATATGAGTTCTTTAGTGAAAGAAGTGGTTTGAGACAAGGCGATACCCTCTCCACTTTGTTGTTTGGATTATGCTTGGAAGTTTTCTCGCGTTCTGTGAAACAAGTTTCAAGGCCGGAGGCTTTTCATTGTCATGCTATCTGTGCAGGGGTAGAACTCACCCACCTAGCTTACGCTAATAATTTATTGTTATTTGCAAAGGCGGATGTCTCTACTTTGAAACTCATCATGGGCTGTTTAACAGATTTTGGTTACAAGGTAGGTCTGAAGGTGAACCCACTGAAATCTAACTTGTATGTGGCTGGAGTTGATGAACAAATGCGTGAGTAGCTACTTTATATTATTGGGTTCAGTTGGGGTCCTTTCGCTTCTACTATCTTGTTATTCTATTAGCCATGGAGAGGCTACACATTGCAAATTATGGGGCGCTTGTTGAGGCAATCACAAAGAAGTAATCTCTTGGTTGGAGCATATCCTTTCACATGCTGGCCAGTTGGAATTGTTATAAGCGGTGCTTCAAGGTGTTGAATGCTTATGGTTTTCTATTCTTCCAATGCCTAGTGGGGTAATTGACAAGATTTATAGTCTTTCTCGACCTTTTGTATGGTCCACAAAACCATCAACCAATCTCTTGGGCAACTATATGTCTACCAAAAGGAGGTGAATATAGGTTCTGTGATTTGCAAGCATGGAATACGACTCTCCTATGCTGAATTCTATGGAACATCCAAAAATGGTGGGAGTCCTCTTCGGTGTGTGGACTTCTAGCATTGGAGGAATAAGCCTTCGGGTTCTCCTCTTATTAAGTGTTTGCTTCAAATTCATGATGTTCTATTGTAGAGAACTACCTCAGCAGGTGCGGTGAACATGAAGCTCATTGAGTGATTTGCAGCGGAGCAAAATGGTACGACTTTTGGCTTATGGGTTCTTTCGACCACGAATACACAAAGTCTATTGGTTTTCAGTGATATGGTAGCCATGCATACTGCCCAAGCATTATTTCACAGCTTGGTCGCTTGCCCACAGAAAGCTAAAGACAGCGAACAGATTGTCTTATGAACCGAACAAGATGTGTGCCTTATGCCGCCGATTTAAAGAGTTCAATGCTTACATTTTCTTTGATTGTGCTATTACTAGGTTTTTTTTTTGATAGGGTGAAGAGATGGTTAGACATCAGTTTTGAAATCACTAGCATGAGCAGATTGATTGACGTATTTCAGCATCACTACAAAGGAACGGATGCCACACCAAGGCGCGATATCTAGTTGTATCTTCCATGATTTATCTTGTATGGAATGCACGTAATCAGAGTTGTTATGAGAGCATTGTATCCTGTATTGAGAGGATGTTTCACAAAGTCTAGATACATGTCTGCCGCTTTGTCGATATCAAATGATTGCACTTTGTATGAGTTCCTTTTTGGTGCTATAATACATTTACCTTTAAAAAAAAAAACGTATAAGGTTCTACTACGATAAGATTATTGCAATGTAGGCTTAAATTTTTTGTACCTCCCTATCTTAAATAGTACTAGAATATCGAGAAACTAACCCCAATCTTCAGACGTGAATATGCCCTTCAATCTGGTTTTTTTTTGAAACAATGATTTTAATAGGAGAAAGTGAGTTATAAACCTAGTTGCTCCTAGTCAGAGAATCTCTCCATTAATAAATTTCTTCATTAATCTGTGAGCTCAATGTTGATTATGCAGGAAATTTTGTCAACGATTAATCTTTTTTCACTACCTTCTTTACTATATCGAGCTTACCAATATCTGTCATTATCAAATCAATACAGTATGCTACATATAGTGTCAAAAATAATGTTCGATACTTTTGCTTCAATAATTCTTCAGTCCTCTTGAAGTTGGCACCATTGTCATGCACTTTATGTTCTCCGCCTATCACTTGAACTATGCTATCCATTAGGGTTATGTTTGGTTAGAGGTAATATAATTAAGCTTGTAATGTAATTGAGTTTGGAATGTAATTCAGATTACATGTTGTTAGCTTTATAATCCATATTACAAAACTATAATTAGCTTTTGAAATTTAGATTATATTATAATATAATTTTAATTACACTATAAGGCTGATTACCCCTCACCAAGCATAACCTAAATGATATATATAAGATGCATCATGATAATATGTAGTTACGTAAATAAATTTATGAAATATCATTTTTTTATTACACTATAGCAGAAAGTTGATGTAACGCCCGCCCTTCCCGCCTTACGATATAGGCGAAAGGCGACGCTACGCGAACATACATATACGCAAATGGAGATCTTAATGCAGCGGAATAATTTAAAACTTTATACATATGCGTTTAAACCATGCAATTAAAACTTGAATCATGTTGACATATCTTAGCTATCATTCTTAAACATGGTTACTTGGTAAACTTAGCATTGTCGTAACATAAAAAGTAAGACATAACATGTGAGACATAACATTCTTGGACATGCTTGCATTAAACATAACTTATTCTACCATCAAGCTTAAAGTCAACATATTGTTCTAAACGAACACATCATGGTATAACATGTTAACATCATAATTTAGCAAGGATAAGTATAACAATAAAGCACGATATAAAAATCAACATGAGTTGCTCATTAGGAAAACCATCATAAAGTATAGCATGAAAACTAAAGATGACAATGCAAAACATAAGACATATGATAATTATGAGTAATAGGATCTTTTTCTTTTTCTTTTGCCATGTCATTGCCACACACACACTTGCCCCTCCTACTGCTTCCCTTAGCTTAGTATCCTCTTGCTTGATCTGCGGTATAAGAAAATAAAACTTATAAGCACATAGACTTAGTAAGACCCTTTCCTACTCACTAAAACCATTCGTCACATATCATGGAAAGGGCATAACATAAAAAGTATAACATAAAACAAAAGCATATCATGATAAGGTATTCATAAAGCATTTGACATGAGGAGGCATATAGATGTACATGAAAACACGTAATCATATAGAAGTGCTTAACATGTAATGAAAGTGCATAGAGCTCATGGCATAAGAAGTACTTGACATAAAATATAAGCACATAAAATACTTAACATAAAGAAGTTTTTGACATAAAACATAAGCATATAAAATACTTGACATGGAATAGATGCATAACATGAATGAATGCATGAATTAAATGCACATAACATAAGGATGCTTATTTGAAAATCATAATTATAAGTACTTAAACATAAATCTCAACATCATGGGGGCCCTAGCTTGTACCACATACATCTATCATTTGCGCGCATCCCTAAGTAAATGCGAGGTAGCTAGTCTTGACCTACTAGGGTACTAGGTTACCTTCAACCTAGGGATAACTACGGTAGTCCAGAACCGAGGCTTTCTAAGGAGCCCATCCCTGTTGGACAGCTACGGTAGTCCCAGAACCGAGGCTTTCTAATGAGCCCATACCTTGGACCCTACTTGGGTCCGGTACAAGCCCATCCATAAAGTAAAATAGCTTCACATGTTTCTTTTTACATCATAAGAAATGCTCTTGGCATTTCATCATTCATAGAACTTACATAGCATAATTAAAGACATAAACATGATCTTAATACATGAAGCATGGTATAAAGCATACTTAACATTTCATCATTCATAGTTAATGCATAACATCATTATGCCTTAAAGGCACAAACATAGACTTGATTCATAAGGTATTTCATACATACATCATTATGCCTTAGAGGCATGAACATCATCTTAATTCATAAGGCATGACATATATACATTATTATGCCTTAAAGGCATAAACATTATCTTTGTTCATAAAGCATGCATAATCATAGTACATAAGGTAAGCATGCATAGATAAGTTTTTACATACATGGTACATATCACATAACATACATGATCATGTTATCTATCATAAAGCATGCATGGGTAGGATCCATATGAACATGATATATACTACATAGGTTCATGACATTCAACATAAACATGCGTAGGTCTAAATAACCATAATATATATATTATAATACATATGTTCAAGGCATTTAACATAATGCATGCATTCTACATAAACATGATGCATACTTCACAACATATGTGTTCGTGGTATATGGTTTAAAACATCCATGAATAAAACCTACTAAAACATGGCACATAACATAAGCATACAAGGTAGTGATGCATAGCACATAAAGTTAGAGTTTAGGCACCATAAAATTCATACAACATACTTGAATATATATTTACATCATAACGAGTCATAAACAAGTACACTTGTAACCGTAGCCTAACCCAAACCTTAGACTTAGGTGCTTGGCCGAAAGTTTGTAAATAAAAGTCCCATTATTCAAGCAACATGTGAGGCACCATAACTAAAGTAATGCCCATACAATACATACAATGTCATAGGAAGCCATTAGAACACATGATTGGGGCTAGCCCTAATTTCTAACCATGAATTGGGTCTTGGCCGAAACCCTAGAGGGGTCGCAAGGATATGGAAAATTCGTATAACTCACAATTAACATCCATTGTATCATAGGGAATCATAATAAGCATGCTTGGAGGGTTAGATTTAATCCTAACCATGAAATGGGGAAGGGGCCGAAAACTTCATAAGGGTTTTTTGGTGTTACAAAAATTTCACAACTCACAATTCATTCTTATTTTATCATGAGAAAGCATTAGGAAATATAAGTGAGGTTTTAATATCATCCCAAGCCCTAAAATGGTGCTTGGCCGAAACCCTAGAGGAGCCCTAATTCCATAGTTTTCTCACCATAGATCCCAAACAAATCTTAAATCAAGAAAGACAACATAAAAGCTATTATACCACAGGTGAGGGAGTCTTACCTCTTGTTGTCTTGGTTATAGACCTTAAATAGAGAAAAGAGTGAAGACCTTCTTGACCTTAGAACATCTCTTGCCCTTGTAGCCTTGTAGGAAACCTTGGATCTTCAAGAGGGAGTCCTCTTGTGAAGTTTTCCAAGGGGAAAACCTTCTTGTGGCTCACAGCAAGGAGGAAGAAGAGGGAAGAGGAAGAACCTTGGTGGAAGAAAAGAGAAGAAAAATAACTTAAGTGCCTCTTCACTTCTCATCCATTTCTTTTATACTAAGTGAAGGGGCATGATGCCTCTTCACATGGTGACTCTTCACTTCCTTTAGCTTCAACTAAAATCTTCTTTCTTTTCCAATAGACCTCCCTTGTTAGGTGAATTTGTTAGTACATGCATGATGAGACTTTGCCTCTACTCTAGGTCCAAGGTTCAATCCTTGGTGCATGCACTTTCTTTTTATTCCATTTACTCTTATTTTTGGCAAGGCCCATATAAGAGCCCACCAAGAGTCATGCTAATATTCCTAATTGGAACTCATTTCTATTTATGTTAAAATTCTACCCAAGGTCCACTAATAGCCATGGTACTAGAAGGACCCATAAGTACTTAGCTTTTTAATCCATATAAGAAATCATACTAAGGTTCATGCTAGTATTCATATGTTACTCAAGAATCCATATAGGCATGATCAATATTTTAAAGAAAAATATTGAGAGGATTTTACGGGCGTTACAATCCCCCATACCTCGTGAAAGTTCGTCCTCGAACTTAGAATAGCTCCGGGTACTTGCGTCCCATCTCGTCTTCGCGTTCCCAGGTGGCTTCCTCGAACCGTTGACTTTGCCATAGGACCTTGACTAAGGGTACCTCCTTGTTCCTTAGCTTTTTGACTTCCCGATCAAGGATCTGGATAGGTCGGCTTTCAAAACTTAGGTCCTTCTGAACTTGTACTGTCTGCGGCTCGATCACTTGGTCTGCGTTTGGAATACACTTCTTGAGCATCGACACATGGAACACGTTATGAATAGCCGACATCTCTTGGGGCAGCTCTAGCTCATAAGCCACCTTGCCGACTCTTTTCAAGATCTGATACGGTCCCACATAACCCGGATTTAGTTTTCCTTTCTTCCCGAATCTCGTTACCCCTTTCATAGGGGCCACTCTGAGGAATACCAAATCTCCAACATCGAATTCCAGGGGCCTACGTCGGACATCCACATAATTTTTCTGCCGGCTCTGAGCAGCTTCTATTCGTTGTCGGATGTTCTGTATAGCTCGGGTGGTGTCGTCGATAAAATCCGTCTTGAGCCCCATTTCCTTCTTTTCGCCACCTTCGTACCAACAGATCGGAGACCTATATCTCTTTCCGTACAAAGCTTTATAAGGTGTCATTCCGATAATAGCTTGGTAGCTTTTATTGTAAGCGAATTCCTCTAAACACAGATATCGGCATCAACTCCCATTGAAATCCAGGGCACAAGCTCGTAAAATGTCCTCCAGTACTTGATTCACTCGTTCAGTTTGCCCGTCAGTCTGAGGGTGAAAGGCGGTACTGAATCGTACTTTAGTGCCAAGAGAACTCTGGACGCATTCCTAAAAATGTGAGGTAAAGCGACCGTCCTTAACTGAGATGATGGTCTTGGGAACTCCGTGAAGTCTGATTATCTCCTTAGCATATAATTTAGCTAGTTGCTCAATCAAATAGGTCATCTTGATTGCCAGGAAATGGGCAGACTTTGTCAATCTGTCCACAATTACCCATATCGCATCATATCCGTTCGTAGTCTTGGGAAGTCCTGAAATGAAATCCATAGAGATATCTTCCCATTTCCATTCCGAAATTGGAAGTGACTGCAGAACTCCTCCGGGTCGCTGGTGATCCGCTTTCACTCGTTGGCAGGCCAGGCAAGTGCTGACATGCTGAGCCACGTCCCTCTTCACACCGAACCACCAGAATTTCTCCTTCAGGTCTTGATACATTTTGGTGGATCCCGAATGCATCGAATAAGGGGTTCCGTGAGCTTCTGCTAATATTTCCTTCCACAGCTCCGGATCATTAGGGATACATAGACGATCCCTAAAGTATAATACTCCACTGTCGGCGATACGAAAACCATCGCCCTGTCCTTCTAGAATCTCCTGCTTGATTCTCTGAAGACTCAGATCACCATTTTGTTTTTCTAATATGTCGTCGAACAGCGTCAGTGATATGGTCATGGTAGAAAGCCGTCCGGAAATGATCTCGACCCCGTAATTCATAATTTCTCTTTCGAGTGGGCGGGGTAATACCGATAAGGACATCAAGGTGGCACTGGACTTCCGGCTGAGTGCATCAGCCACTTTGTTTGCCTTCCCTGGATGGTAGAAGATCTCGCAGTCGTAGTCCTTCACTAACTCAAGCCATCGGCGTTGTCTCATATTTAGGTATTTCTGAGTGAAGAAGTATCGCAGACTCTGGTGGTCTGTATAAATCCTACACTGCGCTCCATATAGATAATGCCTCCATATTTTGAGAGCGAAGACCACGGCGGCTAGTTCTAGATCGTAAGTGGGGTAGTTCTTTTCATGTTCTTTGAGTTGTCTAGAGGCGTAGGCAATGACTTTACCACTCTGCATAAGTACAGCTCCGAGTCCCAATTTGGAGGCGTCACTTTACATGTTGAAGCTCTGGTTACTTTCCGGAAGAGTAAGAATCGGAGCGCTTGTAAGTCTTCTTTTTAGTTCCAGGAAACTTCTTTCGCAGTTTTCCATCCATTCGTACTTTTTATTCTTCCGGGTGAGAGGCGTTAGAGGGGCTGCAATTCTCGAAAAGTCCTCCACAAATTTTCGATAGTAGCCTGCCAGCCCGAGGAAGCTTCTGATTTCACTGGCGTTCTTCGGCCTGCTCCAGTTACTCACAGCTACAATCTTTATTGGTTCTACCATAACTCCGTCTTTGGAAATAATATGACCCAAAAAGACTACTTGGTCGAGCCAGAACTCGCATTTGGAGAACTTTGCGTACAGTTGCTTTTCCCGAAGAATCTGTAATACTATCTTCAGGTGTTCGGCGTGCTCTTCTTGGTTTCTCGAATAGATAAGGATATCGTCGATGAAGACGATTACAAATTTGTCGAGGAAAGCCGAGAATACCCGATTCATAAGGTCCATAAACATAGCAGGAGCATTTGTCACGCCGAAGGGCATAACGACGAATTCAAAATGTCCGTACCTTGTTCGAAAAGTCGTCTTCGGAATATCATCCTGTTTTACTCTGACTTGATGATAACCATACCTTAGATCGATCTTAGAGAAGACGGTGACTCCCTTCAGCTGGTCAAATAGGTCATCTATCCTCGGGAGGGGATATCTGTTCTTGATCGTCACGTTGTTCAGCGCTCGGTAATCTATGCACATTCGCATAGATCCATCTTTCTTCTTCACAAACTGTACTGGAGCTCCCCATGGAGAGTGACTAGGGCGAATAAGTCCCTTGTCGAGTAACTCCTGTAGCTATTCCTGAAGCTCTTTTAATTCAGCCGGCGCCATACGGTAAGGTGCCTTGGAGATCGGGTTAGTACCAGAAACTAATTCGATCTCGAATTATACTTCTCTATCAGGAGCTAATCCTGGTAATTCATCTGGGAATACCTCTGGGTAATTGCATACAATCCGGACATCTTCTAGCTTCTGGTCCTTTGTTTGACTTGCGTCGACCACATGTGCTAGAAATTCAGTGTATCCCTTGTCTAACATCTTCTGTGCTTTGAGAGTCGATAAGAATTTCCCGGTTCTTTTCCTTGGCTCTCCGATAAATTCAACCATAGAATCTGCCTCTGGTTGGAAGACCACCTTTTGCTTACGACACTCTATAAAAGCACCGTATTTGCTCAGAAAATTCATACCCAATATAACATCATAATCCTGCATGTCGAGTACTATCAGATCGCAGTAGAGTTCTCTTTCTGGGATTCCGACTGGCACAACACGCAGCATGTGAGTGGATGTCATTATTTCTCCCGAAGGCAGGGTCGTTAAGAACTTGCAGTCTAGAACTTGTGGAGGCATATCTATCTTCTTAGTGTATGACATAGAAATGAACGAGTGCGTTGCCCCAGTATCAAATAATGCAGTAGCATACTGACTGTAAATAAGTATCTGACCTGTGACAACCGTAGAAGCATTCGCGGCGTCCTCCTTGGTAATAGAGAAAACCCTGGCATTCGTCATAGTTGGTGGGGCCTCCAATCTCTCTTGGCTCATCGGGGTACCTTCCAGCTCAGCTTGCATATAATGTAGTTTCGCTGGTGCACCCTGGTACTGAACATGCTGTTGGGGAGGTGCCTGGTTCTTGGTAGGACAGTAAGAGGCCATGTGCCCTTCCAATCCACAGATGAAACACCGGTTCGTACCTTTGCAGTATTCCCCGGGATGCATTTTTCCGCATGTAGCGTACGGGGGAAACCTGGACTGTTTATTTGCTGGGCCCCCTTGGGAGTTGTTCTATGTCTTTCGTTTACTATTATGGTTTTCCTTCCAGTTAGCGTTGGTACTCTGAGGTTTCTAACCTCCTGAGTGATAATGAAAGGGAAGAACATTAGGGATAATGAAAGGAAAAAGAATCGAGAATCCCGGAGTGAACTTGATTCTTACTTTCATTTAGCACCTTCCTTTGCTGATTGATATTGTTCAGGTAATGCTCGGTGAGTAGGGCACTACTAAACAGTTCCTCGGCGGTCTGCGGTCTGTTAACTCCGCCGGCCACGTTCAAGGTTATTTCGGGCTGCAACATCTTCAACATAAGTCTGACCCTTTCTTTCTCGGTGCGGACCAGCTCGGGGCATAGGCGAGCTAGTCGGTTAAATTTCTTCACGGCTTCATTGACTAAGAGGTTAACCTGTCGGAATTTCGTGAACTCGACGTAGTGTTTGTTTGTGACACGCATATTGAATAATTCCTCGAAGAATTCTGATTCGAAATCTGTCCACTTCATCTGGTTTACTTGTCTTTTGGCCTTGACCCGTTCCCACCACATTCTGGCGTCCCCAGAAAGGCAGAATGATGCACACTTGATCTTCTCATGTTCAGGCCAGTCCAGCAGCTCCATTGTACTTTCCACTGTCTTGAACCACGCTTGGGCGTCCCATGGTTCACCAGCACCCGAGAAATTTTCCGGTTTCAGCCTCAGCCACTGGATCAGATTAGTCTCTTGTCGTACTACAGTGGCAGGGCCTATCGGAGGGGTTTGCGTAACCGTAGGCGTGATGGGTATCACAGTCTGGTTCACCGGTGGAGTAGTAGAATTTCTTTGCTGGTTCATCAAGGTATTGATGGTTTGCTGCTGCTCAGTAACCTGACGCTGAAGTTCGGTCACTAATTGCATCAGGTCGGGCGATGAAACAGTCTCATTAATTCTGTTACTCTGTCTTCTAGCCATGCTTTTCTTCATAAAAGACAAGTAAGGCTAATAGAAGTTATTGTTATTCCTACTCGCATATCAAACTCTAAAATATTCGATATCATAAAGTAAGGTAAGGTATCGTTCATATTTACATATCCTAAAAGTACTCTCTATCATAAGGTATCATTCATACTTGCATATTCTAAAATCATAAAAGAAAGTAAAGTATGCATAGAGGTACTTACTTGGAAGCTGCAGGAAGAAGGCTTGATGTGTGTGTAGTGAGAGCAATTTTTCGCTCCGATACCAACCTGTAACGCTCGCCCTTCCCTCCTTACGATGTAGGCGAAAGGCGGCGCTACGCGAACATACATATACGCATATGGAGATCTTAATGCAGCGGAATAATTTAAAACTTCATACATATGCGTTTAAACCATGCAATTAAAATTTGAATCATGTTGACATATCTTAGCTATCATTCTTAAACATGGTTACTTGGTAAACTTAGCATTGTCGTAACATAAAAAGTAAGACATAACATGTGAGACATAACATTCTTGGACATGCTTGCATTAAACATAACTTATCCTACCATCAAGTTTAAAGTCAACATATTGTTCTAAACGAACACATCATGGTATAGCATGTTAACATCATAATTTAGCAAGGATAAGTATAGCAATAAAGCACGATATAGAAATCAACATGAGTTGCTCATTAGGAAAACCATCATAAAGTATAGCATGAAAACTAAAGATGATAATGCAAAACATAAGACATATGACAATTATGAGTAATAGGATCTTTTTCTTTTTCTTTTGCCATGTCACTGCCACACACACACTTGCCCCTCCTACTGCTTCCCTTAGCTTAGTATCCTCTTGCTTGATCTGCGGTATAAGAAAATAAAACTTATAACCACATAGGCTTAGTAAGACTCTTTCCTACTCACTAAAACCATTCGTCACATATCATGGAAAGGACATAACATAAAGAGTATAATATAAAACAAAAGCATTTCATGAGAAGGTATTCATAAAACATTTGACATGAGGAGGCATATAGATGTACATGAAAACACGTAATTATATAGAAGTGCTTAGCATGTAATGAAAGTGCATAGAGCTCATGGCATAAGAAGTACTTGACATAAAATATAAGCACATAAAATACTTAACATAAAGAAGTTCTTGACATAAAACATAAGCAAATAAAATACTTGACATGGAATAGATGCATAACATGAATAATTGCATGAATTAAATGCACATAACATATGAATGCTTATTTGAAAATCATAATTATAAGTACTTAAACATAAATCTCAACATCATGGGGGGCCCCGGCTTGTACCACATACATCTATCATTTGCGCGCATCCCTAAGTAAATGCGAGGTAGCTAGTCTCGACCTACTAGGGTACTAGGTTACCTTCAACCTAGGGACAGCTACGGTAGTCCAGAATCGAGGCTTTCTAAGAGCCCATCTCTGTTGGACAGCTACGGTAGTCCCAGAACCGAGGACAGCTACGGTAGTCCCAGAACCGAGGCTTTCTAAGGAGCCCATCCCTTGGACCCTACTTGGGTCCGGTACAAGCCCATCCATAAAGTAAAATAGCTTCACATGTTTCTTTTTACATCATAAGAAATGCTCTTGGCATTTCATCATTCATAGAACTTACATAGCATAATTAAAGACATAAACATGATCTTAATACATGAGCATGGTATAAAACATACTTAACATTTCATCATTTATAGTTAATGCATAACATCATTATGCCTTAAAGGCACAAACATAGACTTGATTCATAAGGTATGTCATGCACACATCATTATGCCTTAGAGGCATGAACATCATCTTAATTCATAAGGCATGACATATATACATTATTATGCCTTAAAGGCATAAACATTATCTTTGTTCATAAAGCATGCATAATCATAGTACATAAGGTAAGCATGCATAGATAAGTTTTTACATACATGGTACATATCACATAACATACATGATCATGGTATCATGTTGTATTTGATATGTGTGATTAAGTTTGCAGGACTTGGAGAATCACAGATGGAGAACATATCCGAGGGACGAGAGCCGAGGGAGGAGAGCTCCAAGGGCATATTTGCACACACACATCAAAATCATGATCTTCCCGATCATTCTAGGGCCGATTGCCTCAACAATCTCCCCCTTTTTGATGTGTGACAATATGTTTAAGTTAGGGATAAAATATACCAGTTAACAACAGTAAATAATAATAGCAATTGAAAACAAGACATAGTGAAACCAAGAGGAACCTCCCCCTTAACTCTTGTCTTCTCTCATTTTCAATTCTAAAACAAAGTTATGTTGCAATCCTAACTTAATAGTAAGCAATATCAATTAAAAATATAAAACATAACAAAACCTAGGAGGTAACCTCCCTCTCAACCCATGCCTTCATTCATTTTCATCATAATCCAAGTTAAGTAAAAAATTTAAGCTAAAAAGCTAAAAATCTAACTTAAACCAACCCATTCTCTCCCTTTGACACTATCAAAACGATTGCCTCAAGCAATGCTAACCTATGACATCAAATGAGAGAAATTTCGATTTTTGAAAAAAAATTACAGAAGCTGAAATCAGGCGTGCCAGTTGACTGCCCAAATGGGCAGTTGACTGATACTCTGTCAATCCCATTTTTCAGCCTCTGAGCCGAATTTCAGAAACCCTCTAGAAATTCCAGAAAATTCCGAAAATTATAAAAATTTACAGACATGTTTGATATAATATATTCTATCAAGGAAAAATATCAGTTCATGAAAAATTTCAAACATGTTTGACTTTTGATAAAATCTCAAAATTCTTAAAAACCACTAAGTTTTGTATCAAAATCTCAACTTAATTTGCAATCATATATCTTTTAAACTTATGGCAAAGCATATAATACATAAAATAGTTTTCAAAGGTTTAAAATGCTCAACTATGATCTTGGGCAAGATGTCCATTAATTAAACACATGGCTTCCCCATAGTTGGTCTATTTTTGATAATTTGATACCTCTAATGACCCAACACTATGCCACAAGCACAAGTGAGTCATTTGTATTATCCTAATGGATCAAGCACCACCTTCCTATTGTATTTCTCCAAGGTTCATCCTAGACTTCTACAAAATACATTCCAAGCCCTCTTCTTAAGGATGTAAACTCCGATTCGGGAAGAGGCTTGGTAAAAATGTCGACTACGTTTGACTTTGACTCAACATAATATAATTCTATGTCTCCCCTTGCCACATGGTCCCTAATGAAGTGATGTTTCACTTCAATGTGTTTTGTCCTAGAATGGTGAACTGGATTCTTAGTCAAATTGATTGTACTTACATTATTACACAAGACTTTAACCTTGGAATAATGTAACTCATAATCCTCTAAGGTGTGTATGATTCAAAGTAGTTGGGAAACACAACCACTCATTGCCACATATTCGGCTTCCATTGTTGATAGGGCAATACATAGTTGTTTCCTACTATTCTAACTAACTAAGGAAGACCCAAGGAATTGATATCCTCCACTAGTACTCTTCCTATCTAACTTACACCCCGCATAGTCCGATTCAGTGTATCCAATAAGATCAATATTAGGGGTTCTAGGATACCAAAGTCCGACATTGAGGGTACCTTTAACATACCTTAGGATCCTCTTCACTACCACTAAATGAGACTCTTTGGGACACGATTGGTACCTTGCACACATACCTACCGCAAATAGTATATCGGGTTTACTAGCGGTTAGGTACAATAGACTCCCAATCATGCTCCTATATTGTTTTGAGTCCACAATTTTGCCCTCAACATCACTATCCATTTTCACATTGGTTCTTATAGGGGTAGATGCTACCTTAGCATTTTCTAAGCCAAATTTCTTTAGCATTTCCCTAGCATATTTAGTTTGAAATACATGTGTCCCTTCACTTGTTTGCTTAACTTGAAATTTAAAAAGAAAGTTAACTCTCCTACAAGACTCATCTCAAATTCATCTTCCATACACTTGATGAACTCTTGTAGGAAGTCATTATTTGTGGACCCAAAGATGATATTATCTACATAAACTTGGACCACAAATTTGCCCTTATCATTAGATTTTAGGAACAAAGTTGGGTCAATTGTTACTCTCCTAAAACCCTTAGACACTAGAAATGAAGAAAACTTTTCATACCAAGCCTGGGGAGCTTGTTTCAATCCATACAAGGCTTTTCTCAATTTGTAAACATGCCTAGGATAGTTTGGGTCTTCAAACCCGGGGGGTTGTTCTACATAGACCTCTTCTTTAATGACCCCATTAAGGAATGCTGACTTCACATCCATTTGATGAAGTGTGAAACCCATGTGAGCGGCATAGGCTAGTAGAATTCTAATGGACTCTAGTCTAGCTACGGGGGCATAGGTCTCGTCATAGTCTAGTCCTTCAACTTGGTTAAACCCCCTAGCTACCAACCTAGCCTTGTTTCTAGTAATTTTGCCTTGATCATCTAGCTTGTTCCGAAAGACCCATCTTGTGATTACAATGGTGCAATCATTGGGCCTAGGAACCAACTCTCAAATTTCACTTCTCTCAAATTGATTTAGCTCTTCTTGCATCGCTAGAACCCAATCGACATCACCTAGTGCCTCATCAATAGACTTAGGTTCTAATTGAGAAATCAAGGCAATTTGACTACTTTGGTCTCTAAAATGGGACCTAGTCCTTACCCCTTGAGTGACATCACCCACTATTTGGTCAATGGGGTGATCTTGGTGATGTCTTAAGGGTCTAGAGATTATGAGTTCATTGACTACATGATCCTCATCCTCTAGGGTACTTCTCCCTCCCCCTTGATCATTGCTCTCCAAATGTAAGTCTTGGATTCTTTGGGCAAGGGGTTGACATTCCTCTATGCCCTTATCAATTGAGGCTTTCATAGGGTAAGTATGTGTAGATTTATCAAAATCAACGTTTGAAGACTCTTCAATTACTTTTGTCCTTTTGTTGTAGACCCTATAGCCCCTACTAGTGGATGAATAACCAACTAAAATTCCCTCATCGACTTTTGATTCAATTTCCTTAGTGTTCAAAATATATACTTTACACCCAAAGACTTTAAAGTAGTGGACTTGTGGAATTCTCCCATTCTATAACTCAAATGGGGTTTTACCTAAGAATCTATGTACCAAAATCCGGTTTTGAATATAACAAGCGGTATTTACCGCTTCGGCCCAAAAATAGCTAGGAAGGGAGTATGCATTAAGCATAGTCCTAGCTGCTTCTTGTAGGGCTCTATTTCTCCTCTCTACTACCCCATTTTGTTGAGAAGTTCTTAGACATGAGAATTCATGCTTATACCCATTTTCTACATAAAATTGTGTGGAGCTCCCCACCGTGGTCACTCCTAATTTGATTAATTTTGAGGTGTTTTTCATTTTCTACCCTCTTACTAAACCCTATAAAGATTTCTAAGGTATCGTCCTTATGTTTCAAAAAGAACACCCATGTAAATCTAGAAAAGTCATCTACAATGACTAAACAATATTTACTCCCTACTAGTGAGGGAGTACTATGACAATCAAACAAATCAATATGCAAAAGCTCTAAAGACAAAATAGTACTAGTTAGGGTTTTACCTTTGTGTGACGATTTTGATTGCTTACCCTCTTGGCATGCATCACACATTTTGGTCTTCTCATACTTGATCATAGGAGGCCCCTTCACCAACTCCTCCTTTGCCACTCTTGCAATGCTCCTCATGTTGACGTGCCCAAGTCTTCGGTGCCACAACCACCCTTCTTCTTCTTTAGACATGAGACACTTAGGCAAATTGTTAGAAGTATAAGCAAGATCAAGATAATAAAGGTTAGTCTCTCTATACCCTTCTAATATGACATTTTCCGACCCATTTTGTTTAATTAGACATTTCTTAGCAAGAAATTCAACCTTATAACCCGCATCACACAATTGGCTTAAACTAAGTAAGTTAAATTTCATGTCTTTAATTAAAAGTACCTTATGGATAGAGATTGTAGGAGATACCTCAATGGTGCCCCTACCAATTATTTTCAGTTTCCCACTATTTCTAAAGGAGACCGTCCGTTCTCTTAGGTAGCTAATAGTGGTGAACTTGCTCACATCTCCGGTCATATGTCTTGAGCACCCACTATCTACTATCCACATAGTTGAGGCCTCCTTCACCTTCACCTTCACCTATACAACATGGAAAACACACTCTTTTAGTACCCAAATTTTTGTTCTGCAAGCATCATTTAAAAATTTCTTTGGTACCCAAGCCTTCTTGATGTTTCCCTTAGCCCCTTGTCTCCTAGATGCATCATTTCTACCCATAAGTGAGACAAAGACTACTTCCTTAGTCTTTGACCTATATCCTAACCCGACCTTATTATAGACGACTCTTTGACTGTTTATTATCATGTCAAGGTTACTAGAGCCGACTTGAAACTTTCTAAGTGCCTTGGTTAGGTCTTCTACCATTTTCCTTAGTTCCTTATTTTCATTTTCAAAACATGAATCATGTGACATGGTAGAACAAGCATGCAAGTCTTCCTTAAGTTTTGTAGATTCTACTCTAAGCATGAGAACTTCATCTTTTAAGTCCTTAATTTTCCTTCTAGCTTTAGCTAAATCCATGTTGGTACTAGAGATAATCTTAACCAAAGTAGAGGAGGGTAAGCTATATACCTCACTTACCGACGCCTCGGACTCGGATGATGATGATGAGCTACCTTCTTCTTCACTGCTTGAACTTCTCTCATCATCGGATGACTTTGAATGATTCACTCCCATAAGTGTGAAGTGGGATACATGCTCCTCTTCCTCCTCCGAGGATGATGGATCATCCCAAGTCGCCTTGAGGTTGGTGGCACTCTTCTCCTTTCCCTTTGACCTCTTCTTGTCACCTCTCTTCTTCTCTTCCTTCTTTTCTTTTCTTCTCTTTAGTTGAGGGCACTTTTTCTTCATGTGTCCCTCTTGGTGGCAGTTGTAGCAGATGATGTCTTTTGCTTTGCCCTTACTCTTGGATCCTTTCCTAGCATACGATTTGTTAGAAAAACTTTTGAAAGCCCTAGGCATTTTTTTTACCATGAAAGCCTCTTGGCCGCTGTCCATAGAGGCACTAGACTCCTCTGAGTCGGATGATGAGGAGTAGATCACCTTCTTCTTCTTCTTCTTTTCTGCAACGAAAGCTATACTTTTCTCTTTGAAAGAAACATTAGTTTGCTCATGTAATTCAAACTCGCAAAATAAATCATCTAATTTTACATTTGAAAGCTCCTTTGATACTTTGTAGGCATCAACCATTGATGCCCACAAGGTTGTTCTCGGGAAGGATTGTAGAACGTACCTTACGAGATCCCGATTTTCCACTTTCTCCCTAATCACATGTAATTAATTGATTATCTCCTTTATCCTTCCATGCAACTGACTCACGGTCTTGTTGGTCTTCATGGATAGTGATTGGAGTTGGGCAACGAGTAGATCCTTCTTTGCCCGTCTTAACTCGTTGGACCCTTCATTGAGTTCAACGAGTTTCTCCCATAGTTCTTTGGTGCTCTTGAACGACCCCGCATTGTTGAGTGGCTCCTTTGAGAGTCCACATTGAAGTGTGGTGGTAGCCTTGACATTTGATTGCGCCTTCTTCATGACATCCTTCGGCCATGATCTCATTGGCAGTGACTCTCCTCTTTCGTTGACGGGTGCATCGAATCTATCTACAACACTAATCCAGTTTTCAATATCATTCATCAAGTAATATTGCATTCTACCTTTCCAGTAGGCGAAATCGTTTCCGTCGAAGAATGGAGGCCATGCAGTGCTGTAACCCTCTTGAAACGTCATTTTCTTTACTCCGGTTGACTGTGGGTTCTCCCGAAGTGAACCTTGCTCTGATACCAATTGTAAAATCGCTTGCGTTGCTAGAGGGGGGGGTGAATAGTACCTTTTCGTCGTTTTCTCTACACAGAGGTTAGCGCAATACAAGCAAAAATATATAAAGAATGAGAAAACAATGCTAACACAGGAATTTTATTTGGTATCCACCCGAACGGGTGACTAATCCAAGGATCTATGCGAGTACTCCACCTCCATTATGAAAAGTCTCCTTCAAGGTGGAGAAACCTTTACAAAAACGTCTTCTTCCTCTTTACAGACTTCGATGAAGAACGAGAAGAAGATCTGAAGACTAGTCGCACGAACAACACTTCGTTACAATAAAAAACCGTATCGTTCACGTGTGGAAAAGTCCCCTTTTTATAAGAGAACAGGACAACTTCGCAAGTTGTCTAGATCTGCACCAGTCGACTGCCCCTGGGGCAGTCGACTGACCTAGCAATAAATGCCAACTAACGGCTAGTTTTGGGGGGTCACCAGTCGACTGCCCCTGTGGCAGTCGACTGGTCGAAGGCTGAAAACCTTCTGTGAGTTTTGGCAGTCGACTGCCCTTCGACCAGTCGACTGCTCAGCCTCTCAACTCACTTACAATCACTCCAAACACTTTCCTTCACGTATGCCTTCAGGTATGCTCCCTTGGCTCGCCCTTGAAGTCATCTTCCTCTGGCTATCATCCCTCGGATGCGCACACAAGCCTTCCCTTAGCTTGCCTCCATGCCACCCTTCACGTGTGCCCTTAAAGTCCACTTCCCGACTTGCCCTTGGAGTCTTCCTCCCTCGGCTCTCGTCCCTCGGATATGTTCTCCATGTGTGATTCTCCAAGTCCTGCAAACTCAATCACACATATCAAAACCTTAAACATATTTGCACACACACATCAAAACCATGATCTTCTCGATCATTCTAGGGCCGATTACCTCAACACAAATGAGTATAGAAATTTTAGTTTTCATCGTAGAATTCAAACTTCAGAAGTAGAACAAGCTTTGAAAGGGATGTAAAATGGAAAGTCCGTGGGACCAGATGATATTCCAATAGAGGTATGAAGGTGCTTAAAGAAACAAGGAATTGAATGACTTACAAAATTATTTAATATTATATTGAAAACAAAAAAAATGCGTAATCAATGGAGGGTAAGTACCCTAGTTTCCTTATATAAGAACAAAGGGGACGTACAAAATTGTGCAAACTATAGGGGTATTAAACTAATGAGTCATTCCATGAACCTTTAGGAAAAAGTAATAAAAAAAAGATTAAGGAAGGAGACCATGGTGACCGAAAATCAATTTGGGTTCATGCCTGGAAGGTTGACAATAAAAGCTATACACCTTCTTAGACAATTAATTGAAAAATATCGGGATAAAAGAAAGATCTACACATGGTATTCATTGATTTAGAAACAGCTTATGATAGGGTATTAAGAGAAATTATATGAAGAATTCTAGTAAAGAGAGGTGTTATCGTAACATATATTGAACTAATTAAGGATATGTACGAAGATGTAACGACCAGAGTGAAGACTTTAGGCGGATTGACTGAAACATTTCCAATAAGGATAGGGTTACATTAAGGATCAACTCTAAGTCCCTATCTTTTTACACTAATCATGGATGAACTCACTGGATACATTCAAGATACAGTACCATGGTGCATGTTGTTTGCAGATATTGTTTTGATAGACGAGACACGTGAAGGAGTAAATGCTAAACTAGAATCTTGGCGAAAAATTTTAGAAATAAAAGGTTTTAGACTTAGTAAAGACAGAATATATGGAATTTAAGTTTAACAATATTAGACGTAATGAGACAATTGTTAAGATAGGAGATGACGAGTTGTCTAAAACTGAGAACTTTAAGTATTTAGGATCATTTTTGCAAAGTGATGGAGGGATTGAGTGAGATGTTTTACATAGAATACAAACAGGATGGTTGAAATGAAAGTTAGCGTCGGGTGTTTTATGTGATTGTAAAATACTCCTAAAATTTAAAAGGAAGTTTTACATAACGGCAGTTAGACTTGCTATGTTATATGGTGCTGAATGTTGGGCTATGACTCGAGCACATGAACAAAAGATGAAAGTTGCAGAGATGAGGGTGTTAAGGTGGATGTATGGACATACGAGGATGGACAAAATAAGGAATGAGAGCATTAGAGAGAAAGTCGGAGTTGCATCTATTGAGGGAAAACTTCGAGAGACGCATTTAAGATGGTACGAACATGTACTTAGACGACTAATAAATGCCCGTTAGACGATGTGAAACTATGATAAATATGTACATTAAACGAGGGAGAGGAAGACTAAAAAAGATTTGATTGACAACAATAACACAAGATAAATTTTATTTAAATATAGATGATATATTAGGGGATAGAGTCCAATGACATAAAAGGATCCATTTAGCTGACCCTACCTAGTGAGATAAAGCTTGGTTGTTGTTATTGTTGTATTAAGTTAAGATTCATTATTTGATAAAGATGAGTTGTTAGACATCAGTGTTCTATTTTGTCCGGAGATGGCCATAGAATTAATTTTTTGAGTAATGAGCTACTCAAAGTTGAGAAAATCATGCTGACGTTGTTGGGTTAGTCCAAATTAATTTGTGATTAGAAAAGTGCACAGGCTCTTAAATAAGCTTGGTTCACAAATGTGAAAACGGGAGCAGCAATATAAGTGTACTGGGTGTGATAAGTTTGTGGGAGAATTTAAGTGCGCATATCAAAACGGGTTTAATAAAAAAAATGATCAAAACCCAAATTAGGCATGATCAAAAGCCAAATTAGGCATTATGTGAAGAAGCAATGAACCTAAAATTGGGCTCAACTTAGCCAAATTGGGGGCCACCACCTGAATAGGTTTCAAATGAGCCCAATCGGGACTGCTGCAAGCAGCCTAATTTGCTGGGCTGCAGGAGTCCGATCAGCTGGGATGGTGAAGCCATGATTTGGGTTGGTCTGCATGTACCTTCAGTTTGTTGTGTGCTACAGTGCTGGATAACACTAGCCAATAGTGTCATTCGACACTATTGTGTGTTATTCATAGTAGGAAAAAAGAATAAAAAATAAGAGGTTCTTTCTCAAGCAACAGTTCAAGCTCGAATTTGAATCAAAAGGGTGCGACGCTTTGCACTCCTTAAACTTGCTATTCATCCCTACAAATAGGGACTCCCATCTAGTATTTTTTTTCCATTCAAGTCGAAGCAATCAATCCTTTTTCTTTCCTCAATGAGTTCTACGATGCGAAATTTGATGTGCTACTATTCCACGAGGTGGTTTTTGCATTTTGGGAGATGAAGCATAGTAACGTCTTAAAAAGAGGGTTTAAGTCATGCCTCAAACCAGTGAATTTCCTCAACTGCCATCTTCATGACGACACAGTTCTGTGGATCACGAAGTCTAGGAGATCCATAATTATCATCCCCTCATTTTTCTGAAGACTAATAATATATTCGAGAACATGACGTCTGGGAGATTTATATGAGATCATCCTCTCATTCTAGATTTGATTTTTCTCTATATCTTGGGATCAAAGTAGCCATCACTTACCTGTAAAACATATCTAAGATCCAAATCTGAGTGTGGACACTCCAATGGTGACATTGCTTAATAGACCATTTATATCTTGATTTTGTTTTATATGCTTCGTGTCCAAAATTTTGTATTGGTGTGCATATGTTTATCATTTTGCTTTTGATGAGGCTCAAGCTTGATGTCATATATTTTCAAATGTTAATTTGATTTTACCTTTTCTTTGATATTTTGTATGATGTGGTGTTTATTTTTTCTTCATTTGCTGGGTGTTGAGATGTTAACAATGTAAATGTATTTGAATTGCTAATAGTTTGAAACAACTCAAAAAATGACACATGTAGCAAATGACCATGCTGCAAACAAGATTAGTGTATCAATAAAATCCTCTAGTTCATTTAATCATTTAAAACATTGTTGTCAGTACTATTAGTTTGCAATTATACATGAGCTTTTGTCTGTTTCCCTAAATTGCAGCCCAGTGATTCCTTTGGCGAGGTTCATGTTTTATTTTTATCTGTCAACATATGCCCTAAATGATATCTAGTCATACATGAAGGACCAGTGCTGTTAACAATCAAATTTGAAGTTGAATAAAATAATGGTCTGTCGTGTTTATGGTTAACTTTTTTTCAGAAGTTTTTTTTCTGCTTTATAGTTTTATATATTTTGATCTACTTTGTTCTTGTACTTCTATTTGATTTTTGTTGGAAGACATTATAGTTACAGTCGATTTCATATCTGATAAATATGTTCCTATTCTTATAATTTTTCTAGAATCCTTGGGATGTCATAAATTTCTCGAGTAACGCAAAGATTCACTTGGATTCCTATTTGTCAGCATTCAACATTTCAGGATTGCCAGAAGAATTCTATCACAACAGTGAGGACAAAAGAATTCACAATTCTCTTTGATCTTACATGCTCAAGCATTCGACTTTCCTCCCAAGTTCATATGTTAACATCATATTTCTGTATATAGCAATCTTGTCCAGTGGAGGAGACATTAACTTTGTTGATGGAGCAGTCATCGCAGCTGCACGGACGTTACCTACTTGGTCTGATGGAGATGTACCTCCAGTCCCAAGCATCGAAAGGAGATCTGCACGGGAATTACAAGAAGATTGCTATCAGTTGTTGTCAGATTTTCCAACAACATTAGAGCTGGATCAACAAATATTGGGTAAATTGAAGCCCATCACAGTTGCAATTTGCATCTCTTTTTAATCGCATGAAATCTTGTTAATCGGTAATATCTTTCTCTTCTCTTCATTTCTTCTTTGAGATTTTTCAGATGCCAATCCTGATGCTAGTAGAACACGCGATGCTGCCATTAAGTAAATACCCCAATTAGCCGCCCCCAGTTGATTCCTGCACCTGTGCCCTTATTCTTCCCTTGTTCTTGCAGATACCGATTGCACCGAAAGTTGTTCCTCAAAAAGGTCATTCAGGCATTAGAAATCTACCAGGAAATAATACTGTTCTGATTGCACACAGGATGATGCAATGATTTCAAGTGCAAAATTTGTTGGCATATCGACGCTGATTCAACTACGGCCCCAACAAAGTGATTGAAGGGAAAGAGAAGAGTAAGCAACTGTTCTAGCGTTGGTTGCAGCTCTAGTGATTGAAGGGATCTCACCTAAACAACGAGAGTGGTAGAATAGATAAAGTAATGATTGTTTCAGTTCTTTCTTCATCTCAATTTTAGTGTTTCTAGTGGTGTTATTCATTCAACTCTTGATCTCAAAAAATGGATGTAGATTGTGAACAGTTTGGTTTCAAAAGATTTGTCATGTCAAATAATTATCGTTGAGCGTCTTTTCTTTCTTCATAGTTTGTATTCAACATTCAAACTTTGTTTTAGGAACAAAATAGACGGTGCCTTCATGCTAGATAAGATTGATTTGTTAACATAACATGCCTACTGCACATAATAAAATACCTAGGGGACCCGGGCATATTAATTATTGCCATAAATTGATCTTGTCTTAATAAAACATATTGAAATATTTAGTATTGTATTAAAAAATTTATAATGTGCATGATAAATTACATATTATAAAATGTGTAGTTATGAAATACAAAATTATATATAAATGCAAAAGTGGACTCACTATACCAATGATCTCATGACTTGACAATCTCGATTATGTTGAAACTCTTAATTTATTTTCACATACGACGTAATTATGTTCAGAATTTTTGATTGCCTAACAATTAAAAGTCGTGAAAAAATTTAAGAGGAAGTTTCAAAAAGATTTATTTGTAAAATTATAGTTCAATCATTAGATGAGTAGCTTGACTCCTATTTTCGTTTGTTGTTTTTATTTATTTATTCTTTTGTCATTCTCATGGCATCCTGTTCATATTAAAACTCAAAATATGATAAAACTCATTGTTAGGATGAATTTTCATATATATATATATATATATCTTAATGGTTCAATAGAATTTTTTTTTTAGCGAATATCACTCTTAAAATTAATATGATCGAAAACTTAAATATCTAATATCAATTAAAAAAAAATCCTTTCTTCGATCACTTTTTTCTTTTTCCATATTTTTTCCTTATCCATCAAAAAACTCTAGCTTTTCCTTCATTGTATTTTTTCCCCCTGTTTTCTTGACTCCCATAGAGGATTATTTCTTAAATACTCAAAATCCTTGATTCCCCGAGTCCCTAACCATTTATGCGTTTTATAACATTTTGTAGCTCAAGTTCAATTAATCCTTGATACAGTGAGGTTTCTCTATATTTTAAAAGGGAATTTAGTTGGATTTGTGAGATGACTCAACTAACCAGTTAATAATTTGTAAAAAAATAAATTAATCAGGTTTGATAATATCGAATTTGAGGTGACTAATCCGATACCATAGAAATTTTTCATCGATCACCAGGATAAATTAGGGAGTGCTCGTGGCGGACGATTTAGAAGCCCAATATTCCATGGTTGTGTGTCCCATTTGGAGAAATTTTTTTGTAAATTCATCGTAGTTAGAAATTGAACCACGAGTACTTGGAAGATAACTAATCGCATTTCCGTTACACCATAGCCCCAGGGCATTCAACTTTGGTATGTGTTTTTTATTTCCATTGTGCTAAGTTTTATCTGATCCTTGCAATTGCAAGAGTAATAATTTTATTTTAAAATTTAATTATGACTATCCATTCTTCTCTATTCATGCCTTTCGATAATGTGGTTTGAAAATTCACTCCTCCATAACCTACAATGGGTCTATATATGACCCATAAATCTACTAAACTACTCAAGCTAGATAAGGACCTTTATAATGAATATATGTCATTAGACCTCCTCACAATAACGAGTTACTAAATGTTTAATCAATTGCTAAAATAGGATGCTGTCTATTGAATTTAGATTAAATGTTGGTGCAATCATGCTCCAACTTGATACTCTTAGACCAATGCTTGTTTGTAAGCTTGATCAAAAATATGTTTGACTTCCATGTTAAATATGTCAAGGGAAGTCCTAGAGTCAAGACCACTATGCGAGATGTGTTGTGTGGTCTCTTAGTACGTAGAAGTCTGAGTGAGATGAGAATTTATTAGTGAACTATGTTAGTGCAATCTAAGAGATGTTGGTAAACAATGAAAGACATGGTCACAAAGGTAGAGAGAGGATGTTGTGATCTCACGACGAAAGTAATACTGAACAAATGTGATGTCTATGATGGTGGAAGCAGTGAGCTGCAGTATTGGCGCACACACACACATTAGCAGCCAGCACGGAAACTACAACTATTGGTGAGTTGAATGGCCAACTGAAGAAGACAAGGATGCCTACATCTAGTTCAAGTAGAAGCTTGGTAAGAAAGAGTCTTGGGACGGCAACAACCGCCACCAAACCCATGAAAATCACAGTTCGAAACATTAGAGGTTTCATTAGCCTCTAAAGCACAAGGGGATAGAAACCTTCCTTCAAACAAAAGGAATTATGGTATTGGGTTTACTAGAAACAAAACTCACCACAACAATGCTTCAGAAACTACACGCTACTGGTCTACAATGCTGCTTAGTTGTAGAGGGGATGAATATTATTCTTGTGGGATGAAAAAAAGGTTAAAGTGGTGATTTTGAAATGTCAAGAGTATCCAGTACACTTCCATGCTACTTGAAAGGTGACACATCTTTATATTAAGGTGACTTTTGTGTTGGGGTATGACTTGGCGGGTTTCCTAAGCGAATACTTGATCGTCCTTGAGAGACCTCTCCATACCCATGGATTAAAAAATTAATCCAAATGGAGACCTATCTCCCAAACGACCGGTTCGTCATCATATCAATCAATTCGAGTTACAACTTAGCCAATCTCAAAAATCGAGCCTTGTAACTCACCTAACCGATTGACCGCGGAAAAGACGACGAGTGGATCGCCGATTTTTGTGTTTATTATCGGGGTCCAATAATTAATTATCAACAATTAATTAAATAATTAATCAAACATGATAATTAATTAATACTTCATATGAAATGATAGAAATAAAGAAGAAGCCAAGAGAAAAATATACTTCTCTTTACCGTACGATCTTCTACCGTATGACCCTCCCCTCTTGGACGTCGTGTGGGCGACGGTCTACCAAGATCCAAAGTCACCAAACAAGAGCCAAAACCCCGCTTCTTCCTTCTCCTTGCACTGGCCAACAAAACCCTAGGGTTTTTGTTGCTGCCGGCCACACAAAGGGAGAAGGCTCCTTCTTCTCACCACCACCACCTCCTCCTTCATCCTACAGCTGCTGCTGACCCAAGGAGTAGCCAAGAAGATGATCTTCTCCCTCAACTGGCCGTCGGAAAACATCCCTTGGAGGTTGTCGCTGCCGCCACCCCTAGCCAAAGAAGCGCCGCCGCCGGGCCTCTTCCTCACCCACCTCAGCTGTGTCCGACCAAGAGGAAGATGAAGGACTCCTCTTCTTTCCTTGTACCACGCCGCAAGTGGAGAAGAGAAGGAGGAAAAGAGAAGAAACCAAGTTCTTCTCTTATTCCCACTCGCCAACCTTCTTGTGCGCTAGGAGAGAGAGAGAGGGAGGGAGAGGGAGAAGAATAATATGAGGCTTAATCTTGTTTCATGATGGCTTCATGGGGTATATATAGGGCTACGATAGGGACCATGAGGAGGAGTTGGGTCTTGGCCCGCTAATGGATCCAAATCCAATCCATTAATGAAGATCCATTCCACTAAAGGATCCAAATCCAATCCATTAATGAAGATTCATTGAACTTCCTCACCAACCCCCATATTTTCATATGGACTTCACCTATTATGAGTACATCCATCTCCCCATGTTTAAGATATCGAATGCCCGTCGATTAATTTAAATTACTGATAATTTTAATTAATCAACCTCTAACTCCTTGATTAGTACTACTCATCCTTATCATCATGTTGGATCAAATCCACCTGCAGGGTTTAACATAATGAACCTTATGAGCTCATCAAGGGGGCATCATCATCTCGACTCACCAGGACATGGATTCCGTCAATAATCAATGGCACACCATGTAAATAATATTATTCCCCAACTTACCGGGCCTATCGATTAGCAGAATAAATCTCGCATATTGGTAGGTCAAAGAAATAAAATACTAAGCACATGTGCCCGTTATTATATCGGGATTCAGTGCATGTACTCTATGATAGATCGAGGTCTGATCCAATTATTAAGTCAGTACAAATTGGATCACCTCTATTTTGGTCCTGCTCAATGCACACAAAGTAGACTAGTGTAATTCTATGGTCAAGATAAACCACACCTAATTACACTATAACCATACCGATGGTTTGTCCAATTCTATCTCGGGTGTAAGCCTCTACTTATACTCTGCAAGGGATTGATAACATGATCTTTTGTGTGTCACCACACACTATGTTATCTACAATGCAAAGTATCAGACTGTTATGCAGATACTAATATAAACATGCAACTGTGTTATTGTGATTCTCTTTCAAAATGTAGATGTTCATAGAAAAAGACAAGTCTTTTAGTATACATCCTTACATTTTGTCTATGGGATGCACTAAATTACTAAAGATAACCAATGTGGGCTGCTCTATAAAGGATCAGTGCAGATATGAACATTCCTTGGCTACTGATTGGAGATTTTAATTCTATCTGATTGGAGATTTTAAGTCTATGGTATTATCAGATGATGAACAAGGAGGGACGCGATTATCCAACTATGAAACTATAGATTTCCTACAATTCATTTTCCAGACTACAATTGAAGAATTAACTGTAGGGATCTATGGGAAAAAATATTGAAAATTCATAGCAGAAATAAGATCCCTTGACCGATCCATGCGAAAGAAAACTCATACAAAGTGAATTTACAAAAAATTTCTATCGTATAGGTATACCTTTGGCGTGTGCCCTTCGCTTATCTCGCTTATCTGAGGTATGCCGGATCTCTTGCATGTTCAAGTGTCCGTGCCTCAATGCGTATCCACACGAACACGATCTTTGCCTCGGAGAGGAACCGCCTTAGTTGTGCTAGCAACTTGGGATGGTTCACAAAGCATAAGAACCTCCACTAGGGAGTTTTGGACAAGGAGGAAGAAAGAAGAAGAAGAGAAGTTCTCACCATTTGTCTTTGACAAGAGGGGGTATTTATACTCATATTCACCAAGGGTCTTTGTCCCTTGAGCTCCTCTCATTTTAATGCTAATAAAACCCAATGAATACCAAGTCTTTTGGTATCCCTTGAGTCTCTTAATATTCTATTCATCTATTGAATAGAATGCCTCTTAGCCTTCATCTTAAATAATTTTCATTAAACCATTTAATGAATATTATCCATAATTAAGTGGTTGAGTCTAATCTAGATGAGTCTAACTCAAATTAGACTCAATCCCATAATCCAATTGGATTCACTTGAGTCTAACTCAATTAATCCAATTCGGATCAAATCTTAGTCAAACTAAGATCAATTAATCTCTGAAGTATCGTGTCCTTAGTGTGTGACCCAATATGTTCTCGTAACGTTGACAATGTGTCTAAACCACTTTAGACACATAAGCAATGAGCGGTATCTAACAATGCATCATTGCTACCCAAGTGACGAGAATGTCGAGATCCGACTTAACTTCCGTGACTATGACAATGTATGACCTTGTCCTTCTATCCTTGATATCTAGATTGACCAATGAGGCATAGACTGTGTTATCCTCGATCAATCTTTGTGTTTCTTGATCCCCGAGTAGACTCACTCAAACAAATGAGTTTAATATCTCATATTCACTCATTTGAGCATGACCATGTGTTTTAGTAGTCCTACTCTATCAAGGGGCCCACCGATATCACTCCCGTCAAATAGGAGGGATAATTCCCGTCTACATCACTCACATCCCTCATTTGAGCATGACCATGCGTTTTAGTAGTCCTACTCGATCAAGGGACCCACCGATATCACTCCCGTCAAATAGGATGGATAAATCCCATCTACATCACTCACATCCCTCTGCATAATTTATTACATACTCAGTGATCGTCTTTATAGTCCACCCTGTTACAGGTGATGTTTGACGATACCAAAGTACATAACTCCTTATGTAGGGAACCGTAGTGACTTCAGGTATAAGGACTATTCCTACAAATAGTCACATGAGAAAGTTTATGACACTCATATGACAATCTATGAAACTTTCTCATGGCGGGTCAATTCAATACACATTCTCTAATATATACCCATGTGTCAACTTGATATCACATATCCATGACTTGTGAGCTCAAGTCATCAGTGACCTACATGCAAGTCTCTATGTATTAATATTGTCCTTGAATATTAATACTTGACTAGGAATGGTTTAGTATAGTGTTCTCTACATCATCTCACTATCGATTCAACCAATCGATATGATGTAGATAAGAACCTACTACCCAAGGACATTATTATACTTAGTTATTTGACACAAATATAAACTAAGTATAATAACCAAACATGTCTTTATTAATGATAGAATATGATACAAAAAGTCCTTAGTCAATCATCACATAATTGACTCTAAGGCTCCTACTAATAATCTCTCACTAGCACTAGTGCCAATCACTGTAATATCTAATACCCAGTGACTTAGTGTGACCATCATGCTTCTTCTGTGCCAAATCCTTGGTTAAAGGATCCGCGATATTAGCATCAGTGGGCACTCTGCATATTCTGACATCTCCTCTATCGATGATCACTCGAATGAGATGGAAGCGCCGTAGTATGTTTTTGGTTCGCTGATGAGAGTGAGGTTCTTTAGCCTGTGTAATAGCCCCATTGTTGTCACAATAGAGGTCTATCGGGTCTGATATGCTAGGAACCACACCAAGCTCTGTAATAAATTTCCGGATCCAAACAACCTCTTTTGTTGTATCAGACACAGCAATATACTCGGCCTCTGTTGTAGAATCTACGACTATGTCTTGCTTCGAACTCTTCCAGCTCATAGCGCCACCATTCAAGCAAAATACATACCCTGACTGCGATCTGAAATCATCCCTGCCGGTTTGGAAGCTTGCGTCATTTTAACCCTTTACAGCTAGCTCCTTATTACCTCCAAATATCAAGAAATATTCTTTCATCCTTCGTTAGTACTTAGGAATATTCTTGACAGCTATCCAGTGACTTTCACTTGGATCTAACTAGTATCTGCTCGTCATGCTCAAAGCATACGAGAGATCTGGACGAGTACAAAGCATGGCGTACATGATAGATTCTATAGCGGATGCATAAGAAATCTGATCCATGCGGTTTCTCTCCTCCTAAGAAGAGGGACATTGAGTCTTTGAAAGACTCACACCATGTGACATTGGTAGAAATCCCTTCTTGGAATTCTACATGGCAAAACGATTAAGCACCTTGTCAATATATGTACTCTGACTTAAGCCATGCAATCTCTTAGATCTATAGATCTTGATGCCTAGGATATAGGCTGCTTCACCTAAGTTTTCTATTGAAAAATAATTCCCTAGCCACGTCTTCACAGACTGTAGTGAAGGGATATCATTTCCAATGAGTATGTCATCCACATACAAAATTAGGAAGATAACTGTGCTCCCACTAACCCTCTTGTAGACACAGGGTTCATCTTCATTCTTGATGAAACCAAACACTTTGATTGCATCATCGCATCGAAGATTCCAGCTTCGAGAAGCTTGCTTTAGCCCATAAATGGACCTTTGCAACTTATATACCTTTCCAGCATGCTCTGGATCTACAAAACTCTCAGGTTGTGTCATGTACACATCCTCGAGTAGATTCCCATTTAGGAATGAGATTTTGGCATCCATCTGTCAGATCTCGTAATCATGGTAAGTTGTAATAGCAAGCATGATTCGAATAGACTTAAGCATCGCTACTGGTGAAAATGTTTCATCATAGTCAATACCATGAATCTGCTTGAAACCTTTAGCTACCAACCGCCCTTTATAGGTATGCATAAGACCATCCATGTTGGTCTTTCTTTTAAAGACTCACTTACACCCAATGGGTTTAATCCCCTCAGGTGGATCAACTAAAGTCCATACTTGGTTAGTGTACATGAATTCCATTTCAGACCTCATGACCTCTAGCCATTTCTTAGAATCTATGCTCATCACAGCTTCTAGATAGGATGTAGGCTCGTTCAACTCAACAAGCATAACGTTATCATGGTCAGACAAGAGAAATAAATATCTCTCATGCTGATGACGTATCCTATCAGATCTGCAAAGAGGTTAGTCTACTTGAACAAGTTGTTGCTCCATAACTTCTTGTGCAACAATCTTATGATCCACAATATCTTGTAGTGCCTATTCAATGTCCATCAAGACCACTGTGCTATCTGCATCTTGAACTTCTTCAAGATGGATTTTACTTCCACTATTTCTTCTAGAAATAAACTCTTTTTCTAGAAAAATATCATTTCTAGCGATAAACACTTTGCCTAGAGTTGGATTGTAGAAGTAATATCCCTGAGTTTCCTTGGGATATCCTACAAAATAACACTTATCAGATTTGGGTCCTAGTTTATCTGAGATTTGACGTCAAACATAAGCCTTACAACCCGAAAACCTCATAAAAGACATCGTGGGACTCTTCCCAGTCTATATCGTATATGGTGTCTTTATGACGACCTTTGATGGAGCTCGGTTAAGTGTGAAAAGAGCCATCTCTAGAGCGAATCCCCATACGGAAGTAGGAAGATCTGTCCGACTCATCATCGATCGTACCATATCTAATAGGGTTTGATTTTTTCGCTCGGACACACGATTCCACTGTGGTGTTCCAGGTGGAGTGAGTTGGGATATGATCCCACACTCAGCTAGATGGTTACGAAACTCTTGGCTAAGGTATTCACCACCTCGATATGATCGAAGCATCTTAATATTCTTGCCAAGTTAGTTTTGTACTTCATTTTTGAATTCTTTGAACTTTTCAAAGGATTCCGACTTGTGTTTCATGAGATACATATAGTCGTATCTACTGAAATCATCAGTGAAAGTGATGAAGTACTGATAGCCTCCTCTAGCTGTGACATTGAAAGTGCCACATACATCAGTATGTATGAGTCCTAACAAGTCTGTCGCTCTTTCGCCGTGCCCACTAAATGAAGTCTTGGTCATCTTGCCTAGAAGACAAGATTCACATGTCTCATATGATTAAAAATTAAATGAGTCCAGTAATCCATCCTTATGGAGCTGGAATATGCGACTCTCATTTATATGCCCTAAGCGACAATACCAGAGATATGTTTGGTTCAAATCATTTGGTTTGAACCGTTTGGTATTTATGTTATAGATTGGGTTCTCTAAGTCTAGAACATAGAGTCCATTCATAAGTGGTGCACTACAATAGAACATGTCATTTAACATTATAGAACAACATTTGTCCTTTATGATAAATGAAAAGCCTTTCTTATCCAAACAAGATACAAAAATTATGTTCTTAGTAAGTGTAGGTACATAAAAGCACTCCTCTAGTTCTAAGATAAACCCAGTGGGCAATGATAAGGAATATGTTCTTACAGCTATAGCAGCAACTCTTGTGCCATTGCCTACTCGTAGGTCCACTTCACTCTTTGTCAACGATCTAGATCTTCGAAGGCCCTGCACATTAGTACAAATGTGAGATGCACAACCGATATCTAATACCCAAGAAGAAGAAATAGATAGATTGACTTCTATAACAAAAATACTTGAGGCAGAAGTCTTACATCTTTTCTTCTTTACTTCCTCTAGGTAGATTTTGCAATTTCGCTTCCAATGTCCGGTCTCACCACAGTGGAAGCAGGTCTCTTTCTTAGACACCCCGCCTTTGGCCTTCAGTGTAGTAGAGTTGGCCTTGCCTTTGGCTTGGGTCTTACCCTTGCCCTTAGGCTTCCATTTGCCTTTGCTCTTCTGTACCATTAATACATTACTGGTCTTGGTTTTCTTGAGATTGAGTTCAGCAGTTCTCAACATGCTGAGTATCTCAGGCAATGATTTGTTAATTTCATTCATGTTATAGTTCATGACAAATTGACTGTACCCTTCCGGCAACGATTGCAGGATAAGGTCCGTGGCCAATTCTTGGCCCAGTGGAAATCCCAATCTTTCAAGGTTTTCGATATACCCAACCATCTTAAGTACGTGAGTTCCTATGAGAGTTCCTTCTTGCATCTTGCATACAAATAGGGCCTTAGACACCTCAAACCGCTCGTGCCTAGCTTGCCCTTGATATAGTTGTTTTAGGTACTCAAGCATATCATGTGCATCCATGTTCTCATGTTGCTTCTGAAGCTCAGAGTTCATGGTGGCAAGCATGAGGCATGATACATCAAGTGCATTATCCTGATGCTTCTTGTAAGCATCTTTTTCCGCACGAGTAGCGGTATGATGGTTGTAATCGAGGTATGGCTCGGTGGGTTTCCTAACCGAACACGGGGTCGAACATGAGAGACCTCTCTATGTCTACGGATAAAAAAATTTAATCCGAATAGAGACCCATCTCTCAAACAACCGTCTCATCGTCGTATCAATTGATTCAAGTCACAACTTAGCCAAAACCAAAGGTAAGGCCTTGTAACTTGCCGAATCAATCGACCGCGGAAAAGATGACGAATGGATCACTAGTTTTTGTGTTTATTATCGGGGTCCATGACATAATTAATTATCAATATCAATTAACAAATAATTAAACCATGACAATTAATTAAAACACATGCGATGACAAGAATAATCAAAGCAAACAATAGAAACAAACAAGGAGCTAAAGAGAGGTATACCTTGTCGTTTACCTTGTAGTTTTATACCGTATGACCATCCCCTCTTGGACGTCGTGTGGGCGATGATCTACCAAGACGCAAAGTCACCAAGGCTTGCCAATTAATCCTCCTTTCTCCTTCTATTCAAAACACCAAGCAAAACCCTAGAATTAGGGTTTGCGCCGACCTTCAACGCCTCTTCCTTGATGCCACCAACGCCTATCCCCTTTCCAAGGGATCGCCGGCCACAAGGTGGTGTAAGGAAGATGTAGAAGACAATGAAGAAGATGAGAACCTCTCCTCTTCTTCCTTTGAACCCTCGCGAGCCACCTCCTCCTTCCCTTTTGTCACCGTCGGCCAACCTAGAAGAAGAAGACAATTCTTCTTCACCTCCAGCGATGTTCACCTTGGATTCCAGCTGCGCACGCCTCGGTGGAGAGCTGAGGGTGAGAAGACAAGAGTGGATGAGGAAGATCTTGTTCTCCTTCTTCCCCATGGTGCTTCTTCCTCCTCCACCTATTCCGGCGCCGAAACCACCAAGAAGCTGTCTCTACCGCCCCGGCCACCCTCCCTATCCGCTTGTTTCCGTGCATCACAAAGGAGGAGGCGTCTCCTCCTTGTCTAGTGTCATCCACAATCAAGAGAGGGAGAGAAAAGGAAGAGGAAGAAGAATGTAACGCTCACCCTTCCCAGCGGAAGGCGGCGTTACGCTAACATACATATACGCATATGAATATCTTAATGCAGCGGAAACATTTAAAACTTTATACATATGCATTTAACCCACGCAACTAATACTTGAATCATGTATACATGCCTTAACTATCATTCCTAAACATGGTGACACGGTAACTTAGCATATTGACATCATACGTAGCATCATGATATAAAAATCACATAAGTCATCCATAAGCATCATAAGTAGCAAGTGTATTTTTAGACAAAACCATCATAAGTATAACATGAGACTTAAGAGGACAATGCAAAATATAGGACATGTGACAAAGTATAAATATTAAAAGCTTTTTCTTTTTCTTGTGTCATGTCACTGCCACACACACACTCTTGCCCTTCCTGCTGCTTCCCTTAATATCCTTTTGCTTGATCTGCGGTATAAGAAAGTAAAACTATAAGCACATAGGCTTAGTAAGACCCTTTCCTACTCACTAAAACCATACATCGCATAATGTAAACTTATAACATTCTTAACATATAGAAGTTCTTGATACAAAACATAGGCATACAAAATACTTAACATGACATGGTTCTTAACATAAAATATAAGCATATGGAACATTTAACATAGCATGGTTCTTAACATGAAACATAAACATATGAAATACTTAACATGGCATGGTTCTTGTCATAATCATAAACATATAAAATACTTAACATGACATAGTTCTTGTCATAGACATAAACATATAAAATACTTAACATGGAGTAGATGGATAACATGAATAGATGCATGAGTCAAATGCATATCACATAAGGATGTTTATTTGAAAACCATAATTATAAATACTTAAAACATAATCATAACATCATGGGGGTCCCCGACTTGTACCATATACATACATCATATGCGCGCATCCCTAAGTAAATGCGAGGTAACTAGTCTCAACCTACTAGGGTAGGAACAGCTACGGTAGTTCCAGAACCGAGGCGTTCTTAAGGTGCCCATCCCTGTTGGACAGTTACGGTAGTCCCAGAACCGTGGACAGCTACGGTAGTCCAGAACCGAGGCGTTCTTAAGGTGCCCATCCCTTGGACCCTTACTTCGGTCCGGTACATGCCCATTCATAAAGTAAAATAACTTCACATGCTTCATCATTCATAGAACATACATAGCATACTTAAAGACATGAACATAATCTTGTTACATGAAGCATGACATAAAGCATACTTGGCATTTCATCATTCATACTTAATACATAACATTATTATGCCTTTAAGGCATGAACATTATCTTCATTCATCATCTTCATTCATAAGACATGACATACATACATAATTATGCCTTAAGGCATAAACATCATCTTAGTTCATAAAGCTTGCATGCTCATGATACATAAGGTAAGCATGCATTTCATACATAGTACATGTCACCTAGCATACATAATCATAGTATCTATCATAAGCATGCATGGGTAGGATTCATATGAACATGATATATACTACCTAGGTTCATGGCATTCAACCTAGAACATGCATAGGTCTACTCAACCATATATCTATCATAGGCGTTTAACTTAAAATATGCATCATTCTACACAAACATGAGACATTCTTCATAACACGTGTGTTCATGGTATAGAACTTAAAACATTAATAAATGAAACCTACTAAACATGACATCTAATATAAACATACAAAAATCATGAAGCATAACACTTAAGGTTAGGGTTTTAGGTAACATAAAATTCATACCACATGCTTGAACCTATATATACATCATAATAATCCATAAACAAGTATTCTTGAAACCCTAACTCAACCTAAACCCCAATTGGGGTGCTTGGCCGAAAGTTGGAAGGAGAGGGATCCTATTATCCAAGTAACATATAAGATACCATAAGTGAAGAAAAACTAATACATTACATACAATGCCATAGGAAGCCATTAGAACCCATGATTAGGGTGATAAGTCCATGGAAAAATTCATATAATTCACAATTTCTATCCCTTATATCATAGGGAACTATAATAAACATACTTGGAGGGTTGGATTTAATCCTAACCATGGAACATGGTTGGTGGCCGAAAACCCTAGAGGGCCTTAGGGTGCTACCAAAAATTCTCCAAATCATAATTTATACTTTACTTATCATGAGGAAACATTAGAAAACATAAGTGGGGTTTTAACATCATCTTAGCCCCAAAACATGCTTTGGCCGAAAGTTAAAGAATCCCCAATCCATAGTTTTTTCAATACAAATCCCAAACAATCATCTTAAATCATGATAAACCCATAAACTATTATACCACAGGTGAGGGAGTCTTACCTTTCTTGATCTTGGTTATAAACCTTGAATAGAGGAACAAAAGAAAACCTTTTTGACCCTAGAACTCTCCTTAGCCCTTGTAGCCTTGTAGGAAGCCTTGGATCCTCAAGATTAAGGTCTTCTTATGAAGCTTCTCCAAGGGAAAACCCCTTGTGGGTTTTGGCTAGAAGGAGGAAGAAGAGGGAGAGAAAGAGCTTTGGTGGAAGAAGAAAACAAATAACTTAAGTGCTAAGTTGTCTCTTCCCTTCCCCTCTCTTTTATACTAAATGAAGGGGGCAAGTGAAGGGGCATTGTGCCTCTTCTCTTGATGACTCTTCACTTCCTTTAGCCTCAACTAAAATCCTCTTCCTTTTCCACTAGCACTCCCTTGCTAGGTGAATTGGTTAGTACATGTCTGATAAGGCTTTGCCTCTTCCTTAGGTCCAAGGTTCAATCCTTGGTGCATGCATTTTATTTTTATTTATTTTTTTCTTTTAGTTTTGACAAAGCCCACATAAGAACCCACTAAGAGTTATGCTAATTTTCCTAATTGGAGCCCAATTCTATTCATGCTAAAATTCTACCCAATGTTCACTAATAACCATGGTACTAGAAGAACCCATATAAGACCCATTGTACCTAGCTTTTAATTTATATAAGAGATCTTGCTACGGTTTATGCTAGTATTCATACGTTATTCGAGAATTCGTATAGGCATGATCAATATTTTAAAGAAAATATTGAGAGGATTTTACGGGTCGTTACAAAGAAAACCTCAAAGTTTTCTTCTCCTTCCTTTGCCGTGACCTAGGAGAGTGTAACGCCCGCTTTTTTTTTTCATAAAGCGGCGTTACGCTAACATACTTAGGGCATGTGAGCATCGTAAGGCAGTGGAATAACTTAAACTTACACATACATGCACCTAACTATCCTTGCTAACTTGGTGACATGGGAACTTAGCATTTTAACATTATACTTAACATCATATCATAAAGTCACATAGTCATCCATCAAGCACACAAGTAGCAAGTATAAGTTGTTTAGACAACACCATCATAAAATTAGCATAAAACTTGTAATTATGTATTTCCTTGACCAAGTCACTACCACACACACACATTCTTGCCTCTCCTGCTGCTTCCTTATTGTCCTCTCGCTTGATCTGCGGTATGAGGAAATAAAACTATAAACACATATGCTTAGTAAGACTCTTTCCTACTCACTAAACCATTCGTCATTTTAACATAAGCACATGAAACATTAACATGACTAATTAGTGCCTAACATAGAACCTAAACATGTAACATCATTCAGCATGACATAGTTCTTAGCATAAAACATGAGCATAAATTATACTTAACTTGGCATGTCACATGGCATAAATGTAAACATAAAGTACACTTACTAGGCATAATTCATGGCATGAATTTTTTTAACATAAAACATGGGCATGTTCTTAACCTAACATAAGCATAACCTTTGCTATCATGGCATAATTCTTAACATAAAACATAAGTATAATTCCTAACTTAAACATGGGCATACACTTAACATAAACATGAGCATACATTTGCTATCATGGCATAATTCCTAACATAACACATGGGCATACTCTTAACATAAACATAAGCATAATATTCGCTATCATGGCTTAATGCATAGCATGAATGAATGCATGAGTTGAATGCATATATATAAGGATGCTTAATTCAAAATCATACTTTCTTTTAAATACTTAAACATAATTATAACATCATTGGGGTCCCCGGCTTGTACCACATACATACATCATATGCGCGCATCCCTAAGTAAATACGAAGTAGCTAGTCACGACCTACTAGGGTAAGGACAGCTACGGTAGTCCTAGAACCGGGGCGTTTTTAAGGTGCCCATCCCTGTTAGACAGCTTCGGTAGTCCCAGAACCGTGGACAGCATAGTCGGTAGTCCAGAACCGGGGCGTTCTTAAGGTGCCCATCCCTTGGACCCATACTTCGGTCCGGTACAAGCCCATTCAGAAAGTAAAATACTTCACATGCTTCATCATTCATAGGACATTCATAACATATTCAAACATAACATAACCTTGTTACATGAAGCATGACATAAAGCATACTTGACCTTTCATTGTTCATACTTAATGCATAGCATCATGATGCCTTAAAGGCATGAGCATTATCTTCATTTATAAAACATAGCATGCATCTTTATTCATAAAACATGGCATGCTTACATAAAACATCATTCTTATTTATAGTGCTTACATTAACTTTATTCATAAACATGACATGCTTACATAAAACATCATTCTTGTTCATAGTGCTTGCATGATCATGGCATATAAGGTAAGCATTGCATTATATTCATTAAACATGACATGTTTACATAGACCATTGTCCTAATCCATAGAGCTTGCATGATCATGATACATAAGGTAAGCATTGCATTTCATACAAAAGCATGGTATCCATCACAAGTATGCATAGGTAGGACTTCTCTAAACATGCTACATACTATCTAAGTGCATGACATAGAACATAAGACATTCATGAACAAACCCTATTAAGCATGACATCTAACATAAACATATCAAACATGAAACATAACACTTAAGGTTAGGGTTATAGGTAACATACTTTCTACCACATGCTTGAACCTATATATATACATCATAATAAGCCATAAACAATCATTCTTGAAACCCTAGCTCCACCTAAACCCCAATCAAGTGGCTTGGCCGAAACTTGTAAGGATGGGGCTCCATCATTCAAGTGATATGTAAGGTAGCATAGGAAAAGGAAAAGACCATACATTACTCATAAGGCCATAGGAAGCTATTCCAATTAATCATCTAACACCTTCCATACCATACCATAGGAGCCATTGGAACCCTTACTTGAGGTAATCCCTAACTCCTTGCCCTAGGACCCTTCTTGGCCGAAACTTTTAGGGTCACAAGGCCTTGTGAAAATTCACATAGATCACCTTCAACCTCCCCTTGTATCATGAGGATGCACAAGGTACATACTTGAAGGGTTAGGTCCAATCCTAACCATGGACTCATGGTGAAGGTCCCAAACCCTAAAGGGTCTTAGGGTACCCTACAAATTTCCCAAAATTATATTCTATTCTATATCATCATGAGAACACATTAGAAAACATGAGAGATATTTTTAACATCATTTTTGAACCCAAAAACATGGTGGCCGAAAGTTCAAGGGCCAAGATCATGGTTTTTTTCTCAACATAAAACCTAAACGAAACTTCATAATATGATAAACATCAAGGGGAACTATCATACCACAGGTGAGGGAGTCTTACCTTGGGTTTTCTTGATTTTTCACCTTGAATATAGAGAACCAAAAGAACTTCTTAGACCTTAGGTCACCCCTAGCCCTTGTAGCCTTGTGAAACCTTTAGATCTTAAAGATGAGGCCTTCTTGTGGAGCTTTTCCAAGGGAAAACCCCACTTGTGGGTTTCGGCTAGAGGGAGGAAGGAGGAGGAAGAAGAGTGGCTTATAGATGAAGGAAGAAAAGTAACTCCCATGCCACCTCCCTCATTCCTTTATACTACATTAAGGAGGGTAAGTGAAGAGTCATGGTGTCTCTTCTCTTGATGACTCTTCATTTTCCTAAGCCTTAACTAAAATCCACTTCATTCCCTCATAGCACTCCCTTGCTAGGTGAATTGGTTAGCACATGCATGATGGTAGACTAGGTCCAAGGTTCAATCCTTGGTGCATGCACTTTATTTTTATTTTTATTTATTTTTATTTTTTCTTATTTTCAAAAATTCCCTAAAATTCACCCATAATCATGCCAATATTCCTAATTAAAATCCTTTTAGATTTATATTAAATTCTACCTAATTAAAACCCATTTTTGGAGCCCATATAAGGCTCATTAGTACTTAACTTCTCAATTTAAATAGGAAAACCATGCTAAAACTAGGCTAAACTTCATACTAGTATCTCTAGGTTCCTCGAACACTATCTAAACATGATCAATATTTTAAAGGAAATATTGAGAAAATTTTCCGGGTCGTTACAGAGAGAGTGGGAGAGAGGCTAGGGTTTTTTGTGGATTAATTCTTGAATTAATTAGAGATTATTTGGCCTTAGTTTCATGACTCCTATGGGGTATATATAGGGCTATGGTAGGGACCATGAGGAGGAGTTGGGTCTTGGTCTGCTAATGGATCCAAATCCGATCCATTAATGGAGATCCATTCCACTAAAGGATCCCCATTGAATTTCCTCACCAACCCCCATATTTTCATATGAGCTCCATATATTATAAGTGATCCATCTCCCCGTGTTTAAGATATCGAATGCCCGACGATTAATTTAAATTACTGACAATTTTAATTAATCATCCTCTTGATCCATGACTAGTACCACTCAACCTTTTCATCATGTTGGATCATAGTCCACTTGCAAGATTTAACATGACGATCCTTATTAGCTCATCAAGGGGGCATCATCATCCCGACTTACCAGGACACGGATTCTCTCAATAATCAACGACACACCATGTAGATAATATTATTTCTCAACATACCGGGCCTATCAATCTAACAGAATAGATCCCACCCATTGGTATATCAAAGTAATAATAATTAAATACACGTGCCTGTTATTATTTCGGGATTTAGAGATTGTACTACATAATATATCCGAGGTCTAATCCAATTTATGAAGTCAGTACAAAATTGGATGACCTCTATTTTGGTCCTACTCAATGCATACAAAGTGCACTAGTGTAATTCTATGGTTAAGACAAACCACACCTAATTACACTACAACCATCCTGATGGTTTGTCCAATTCAATCTCGGTTGTGAGCCTCTTACTTATACTGTTGGGTATAGCTTGGCGGGTTTCCTTAGCGAATACCTGGTCGATCCGAGAGACCTCTCCATGTCTACGGATTAAAAATTAATCCGAATGGAGACCCATCTCCCATCGACCGTCTCGTGCCGTATCGAACGATCCAAATTACAACCTAGCCAATTACCAAAATCGGCCTTGTAATTTGCTCGACCGTTCGACCGCGAAAAATGCCACGAGTTGATCGTCGGCTTTTGTGTTTATGGTCGGGGTCCAGTTAATAAATTATTCATCATTATTCGGAATCAAAATAATAAATTAACAAATATAAAATGACGAGACGAACAAGGCAAACACATAATTGACATAAGGATAATCAAAGGAGCATAAGGAAAGATATACCTTTCCGATCACCTCGCGATCTTCTACCTTATGTCCCTCCCTTCACGGACGTCGTGTGGGCGATGATCTACTGTGAACCGAGATCACCAAGGCATCTATTCCTTCCTTCTTCCTTCTTCCTTCTTCCTTCTTCCTTCTTCTTCCCTCGCCAACAAACCCTAGCCACTAGGGATGCCGTCGGCGCCACTCCCTCTCCAACCAAGTGCCCCCGACCACCTCCCTTCTCAAGGGAGATTTGTCCACAAGGTATGTAGGTGAGGGGCCGAAAAGAAGATGAAGAAGTAGTATAGGAAGAAGAAGAACTCTCCCTCTTCCTCCAACTTCCACCTGCCAACCTTCTTCCCTTGCTCATACACGCCGTCGGCCACCTTGCTTCAAGGTGGCGTCAGCTGTCCTTCCTGAGCCTCCTGCCGAGTCTTCCAAGGGAGAAGAAGAGAGAAGGATCAAAAGGGAGGAGGAAAAGATGAGTTTCCTGATAGATCGATCGGCGTGCTAGAGGGGGGTGAATAGCACTTTTTCGGTTGAATCACTACAAGATTGTTAGCGCAGCGGAATATACAATAAAACAATCAAACAGATACTAACCAATGCTAACATGGGAGATTTACTTGGTATCCACCCTGGACGGGTGACTATCCAAGAATCCGTCAGTGGATCACTCCCCGGATAACCTCCGGCTAGTCCTTGACGCTCCTTGTGGGTGGAGAAACCTCGCCACAGCACCTTGACACGATCTGGACTCAAGAGACTACTAACAAACCTTAACCAAGCTTGTTTGGTCAACAGTCTCAACCCAAATCGAGTTCACTTTAAATAGGACTCGGGCTGAAAACCCTCGCTGGCAGTCGACTGCTCCCAGGGCAGTCGACTGTGCCACTCCAACGTTCGAATTCTGCAAGCTCACAAGCCGCTACCTGTCGACTGCTCCTAGGGCAGTCGACTGGTCCCTTAGTAGTCCTAGGTTTACACTCCCCGAGTACAATTCACTCCGCACTCGACCCCTAGGACTTCCCGAGTACAATCACACAACACTCGTACCCTCACGACTCGACTGACTCCTCCTCCGTAGCCTCGACTGTTACCTTCGCGCCCTCTTTATCTTCGGCCCTCGTCCCTCAGATGCGCACACAAGCCTCCAGCTTGCCTCCATGCCACTCTTCACATACGCCTCGAAGTCCGTACCCATCAGCTCATTGTCCCTGCTCTCCAAGGCCCCTCGGGTGCACACAAGCCTCCAGCTTGTCTCCATGCCACCCTTCACCGTACCGAGGCCGTCCAGTCAAGTCCATATGTGCACCTATACAACCTGCACACTCAACATACACATATAAGAACACAAGGGTAAACCTAACATAAACCCTTTGCCCAAACATCAAAACACTTGGTCACTCTGGACCACAGAATGCCTCAACAATCTCCCCCTTTTTGATGTTTGGCAATACGTTTAAGTTAGGGAAACAAGATAGTAGTCAATAGCAAAAACCATGCTAAACAAATGCATATGCAATGCAAAAATGGATCCTATCTCAAGGTATCCCATACCTAACCCTCCAGGTTAGGACTTTTCACACACCTAGCCCTCCTAACTAGGACTTTTCCACACCTAGCCCTCCAAGTTAGGATTTTTCTCTAAAACGGGCTTTTTAAAGCTTCTCCCAAGCTCCACCTACATCTAGGGTTTCTAGCAAAGGTATGTCTCTAGCAAAGGTAAGTTTGGTTTCCCAACTTAAACCCAAACTTCTCCCCCTTTGCCTAACATCAAAAAGACCTCAATAATATCCCAATAATTGGTTCTTTGAATCCCTAATGATCATAAACAATGTGTACGAGCACCCCATACACTTGTTTTCCACCATTTGGATACCAAACCAGCTGCTGATACACATCAGCCCTGGGTAGTCGACTGCCCCTGTTGGCAGTCGACTGATACTCTGAAATTCAATTTTTCAGGCCACATTCAGAAATGCGCTAGAAATTCCACATATCTCTAAAATTCTCAAATTTTGTGGAGAACTTTGTGGTACCTATATTTACTTGGGAAAAATACATCTCATCATGTATCTATTACCATTCCCAAGTTAGACACAAAACTTAAAAATTTCTTATGAAAATTAAGGCAATTAGGAGGCAACCTCCCCCTTAACCTATGCCTTCACCCAATTTTCATTTTTCCAAGGTTAAGTTCTACCCAACTTAACACCATGACACAAGTTAGGTTCTACCCAACCTAACCTTCAAGTTCTTCTCCCTTGGCCACCATGAAGGATTGCTCCCAAGCAACCTTATCCCTAGTGCCAAAAAGAACTCAACAAAACCCTTGAACAACCTAAGAGGTTTGCAAACACATTTGCTAGGATATAACCTATCCTAGAAACATATGTTTTAAATAAGACTATCAAATGTGCTTGACTTTGGTACAACTTCTAATTTCCTAAAAAAAAAAGTTAAAGGTTTGGCATTTGGTATCAATTTTCAAATCCATCTAGAATTCTATGTGTTTGCTAAGGCTTATCATTATAATTTGACACATGGGATTGTCCACAATTTTTCTTTTTTACCTCTAAATCCTAGATACCTAGTGAAACTTATCAATCTTCCTTGATTTCAAAGATATCAACAAAGCCTTATCAAATCATGGGATAACACTCCATTCAAGGAATATGACATCATGAACATGAATTTTAAATCCAAACCATAACCCATAATCCAATTTTGCAATTTCTCACTACCTAATATCCCCTTTTTGCAAACACTCACTGATCAGTCGACTGCCCATATGGCAGTCGACTGCCAAAACTCACAGAGAGTTTCTGGGCTTGAGACCAGTCGACTGCCCCTGGGGCAGTTGATTGATACCTGATTTTCAAGTTTTTCAGCCCAATTTCAGAAATCCCTAAATAATTCTACACATGTCCAAAAATTATAAAATTTCGTGGGCAGATTTGTGAGGCCAATGTCTACTTGGGAAAAATTCGTCTCCAAATAAATGTACTCTGGATCCTAAGATTGGCACGAAACCCAACTTATCCTAATGTGTATCATTGAAACTCATCCGAAAAGTCTCAATTATGATTTCTCCTCACTGTTTCTTCCAATGCTTGATCACAATTCATTTCTATCATTGAATTATGTGGTATTCACATATTAAAACCTAATTTTACCCAATATAACCGTATTTTCATATTTTTCTCCCTAAATTCCCTTTTGAATGTGCCAAAACCTAGAGTTAAGACTTACCCAAGTCTTCCAATCACTTTTGACACATTTAACCTAATTTTCTAGGATAAAAACTTTTGAGATCCATTTACCATGGACCCCAAAGAATCCTAGAGCTCGCCCTTGAGCTCCGAGCCTTAGTCACCTCCCTCGGTGACTTAACCCATACTAGACCACACCGGTGAGCCTTCGGTGATTCTTGGCCTACAAAATAGACCTTCTTAACCTTGGACACCTTGTCCTTGGTTAAGTCACTCATTTTTCCTTTGGATGGCACTCCCTTGTCATCCTTGGACTTCTCCTTCTTGCCATGATCATATGCCTTCCCAGCATATTTCTTTTTATTGGCCTGGGAAGTCTTAGATCGGTATCCCAAACCCGATCTATCATAGTTGGGTTTTAAACTACCCAACACCATATCTAAGCCCTTAGATCCAACCGTGAATCTTTCTAGGGCCTTTTCTAATGTGTCAACCCTTGCCCTCAAGGCTTGATTTTCCCTTTCCAGAGTTCTAACCATAGAACCCATATGTCCACCTTGGACATTCCTAGGCCTACCCTCCTTTCTAGGTACATTCCTCCCTTTTTGGGATTAGTGCCATGATCCTTAGGTCTAGAGATCCTAGGTCTATCATTATGCATGCTTTTCTTAGGTTGTTGAACTACCTTGTTACTCCTATTCCTATCATTGTACTTAAAACCAAAATTGTACACAAGTAGGCAATTTTTATTAATCCTAGCATGCATGGATGAATGATTAACATGATTTCTAATATGTAATGAGGAACTTGAACTCGAATTACATTTTAATCTATGGTTAGGAATTACCTCCCTTACCCTTGAAGTTCCCCCTTAATGTGATCTTTGCTTCCTCCTTTCTTCTTTCTCCCATCTCCTCAAGTGTCCCATTTTCTTGAGCTCTTTCTTCCTTGGAAACTTGGTGTGGTAGTGCCCTAGCTCACCACACGTGAAACATCGAATCCTCCTCTTCTTCTCTTGGGATTCTCCATTCCTACACTTTATGTTAGATTTAAAAGAACTTGAAATGAGTGTTGATTTTACCTCCTTTTTACCTTTCGGGTACTTGTCCTTGTAGTGCCCCTTTTCGTTGCAACCAAAGCACGTGATGTGCTCTTTCGATTTAGCTTTGGTAGAGGTAGAGGCTAGGTTGACTTCCTCTTCAACCTTGGATGAAGAAGATGCTTCCTCTTGTTCTTGTGTAGATGAGGGTCTCTCCTCCCCCTCAATCCTTGAGGTAGATGCCCTCTCACTCCTTCCACTTCTTGAACCAATTGGGCTCTTGAATTTGTGTAGGATTTTCATGATATTCTTTGACATTATTCCATAATTCATGTGCATCTGTATATTCACCTACACAACTAAAAATGTTATTAGGCAACACATTTTTCAAAATACCAATTACCTTCTCATTGGTCCGAAATTGTTCTTGTTGCTCTTTGTTGCAATATCTAGGACAAAGTCTCTTTCCGTGCTTGTTCTTTGGAACTTTGAACGGCTCTTCAAGCGCAATTCGACATGCCCACTCCATTTCGAACCAAGTCTCGATTCTCGCCCTCCAAAAGTTGAAGTCTTCATGATCGTAGGGCGGTGGAATGTAGATGTCATCCCCAAATTTGTCGTCCATCTTTCTTCTTCCTCTAGCGTGTGCTCCCTCGGTGATTAGTCCGATCAAGAGCGATCCTTCGCTCTGATACCAACTGAAAGATCGATCGGCGTGCTAGAGGGGGGGGGTGAATAGCACTTTTTCGGTTGAATCTCTACAAGATTGTTAGCACAGCGGAATATACAATAAATCATTCAAACAGATACTAACTAATGCTAACACGGGAGATTTACTTGGTATCCACCCCGGACGGGTGACTAATCCAAGAATCCGTCGGTGGATCACTCCCCGGATAACCTCCGGCTAGTCCTTGTCGCTCTTTGTGGGTGGAGAAACCTCGCCACAGCACCTTGACACGATCTGGACTCAAGAGACTACTAACAAGCCTTAACCAAGCTTGTTTCGTCAAGAGTCTCAGCCCAAACCGAGTTCTCTTTAAATAGGACTCGGGCTGAAAACCCTCGCTGGCAGTCGACTACTCCCAGGGCAATCGACTACCCCACTCAGAATTCGACCGTTAACACTCCAACATTCAAATTCTGCTAGCTCACATGCCGCTACCAGTCGACTGTTCCCAGGGCAGTCAACTGGTCCCTTACTAGTCCTAGGTTTACACTCCCCGAGTACAATTCACTCTGCACTCGACCCCTAGGACTTCTCGAGTACAATCACATAGCACTCGTACCCTCACGACTCGACTGACTCCTCCTCCGCAGCCTCGACTGTTGCCTTCGCGCCCTCTTCATCTTCGGCCCTCGTCCCTCGGATGCGCACGTAAGCCTCCAGCTTGCCTCCATGCCACCTTTCACACACGCCTCGAAGTCCGTGCCCATCAGCTCATCGTCCCTGCTCTCCAAGGTCCCTCGGGTGCACACAAGCCTACAGCTTGTCTCCATGCCACCCTTCACCGTACCGAGGCTGTCCAATCAAGTCCATATGTGTACTTGTACAACTTGCACACTCAACATACACATATAAGAACACAAGGGTAAACCTAACATAAACCCTTTGCCCAAACATCAAAACACTTGGTCACTCCGGACCATAGATTGTCTCAACAATCTCCCCCTTTTTGATGTTTGGCAATACGTTTAAGTTAGGGAAACAAGATAGTAGTCAATAGCAAAAACCAAGCAAAACAAATGCGTATGCAATGCAAAAATGGATCCTATCCCAAGGTATCCCATACCTAACCCTCCAGGTTATGACTTTTCACACACCTAGCCCTCCTAGCTAGGACTTTTCCACACCTAGCCCTCCAAGTTAGGTTTTTTTCTCGAAAACAGGCTTTTTAAAGCTTCTCCCAAGCTCCCCCTACATCTAGGGTTTCTAGCAAAGGTATGTCTCTAGCAAAGGTAAGTTTGGTTTCCCAACTTAAACCCAAACTTCTCCTCCTTTGCCTAACATCAAAAAGACCTCAATAATATCCCAATTATTGGTTCTTTGAATCCCTAATGATCATAAACAATGTGTACGAGCCCCCCATACACATGTTTTCCACCATTTGGATACCAAACCAGCTGCTGATATGTTAGTAATATGAGAGAAGTGTCCTAAGGCAATCGCCTTATGATTGTAATCATTTACTTTAATAAATGAATATTCACTATTTGAGTGTACATGTTCATGTATTTGATTGAGATCTTAAACTCATTTACTGAATGTCCGCAATACAATTCACAGCATGAGAGAATTTGTGATGAATTCACAACTAGTGATTATCTCTACATCTGCAATTGTGAAGTATTGAAATTGTCCCTAGTCGATGAATTGATAAATACGGACACTATCAATTCTGTTGAGACTAGCATGGGTTATTCTCTAATCAGCTGATTCTCACTGGCTGGTGACATTGGGATGTCCGGAGATAAACATGAATGCTAGTTAAGGGAACTAGTTCATTGGAGTGATTGGCTGTAAAACTTCATATGGTAATCTACATATAGATATGTCAATGAAGTTCTTACTGCAGCTTAAGTGCAATGTTCCTTTGACTTGCGGTGTTCAAGTCATCTTGGTCATGGATACTTATACTTTGACATCTTAAGCAAACATCTCTAAGGAGGTGTGGACCCAGGATGGTTGGGTATAAGCCGAAGTGCCCGAAGATATTTGAACAGCCTACAAAGGATTCACCACTCCTTGCGAGGAGATGTATACCCAAGGCCTATCGTCGGATTGTTACTCGAAGCCTCTGGCCAGAGCATCACATGTTCAGAGTATGAATCTCTCAGAAACATGAGAGTAATTAGAATCCGTTGGACGAGAAAGACACTACTTGGGCTAGGTGTGACGTAGTCAGCCTAGTGGGGACTGACACACATAGACTGTGTCCTGAACCAAGTGAGTATAAGATGGTGAAGGGAATGGGGCACGATTCATTATAGCTGCTGAAGGATTTCAGAATAGTTTCTGAGGTCAACCGTTGATCTTTCAATTAATTGGGGATCATGATGTACTACTAGGTGCCACTCATGATCGTTCTATAATTGGTTAATTATAGACGACCAACATAAATCGAAAGCCTATTTAGTCACACGCACTACGAGTGATCCGAGGGATTTAAAACGAGTTGAAAATTGGATTTTCCGATAAAAAGAGATAAGTCGAATCTGAATTTTTCAGAGACGCATTGGAAGCATAAAATGGCTAAGTCTTTTGAAGACTTATTGAATGAATTAAATGAGTTTAATTCGTGAGATCGTGGCTTGGGTTTGGCCGGCCAAGGAGGGTCCCCACCCTCTTTGTTTGGCCGGCCACAATAAGAGGGAAGAACCAAATTGTTTGGTTCAAAATTATAAAATAAACCGCGCGTGGTTTGTCTTATAAAATTATGGATAAAGAAATTTGTATAAAGAAATTTGTATAAAGAAATTTATATAAAGAGATTTATTTATCATGGAAATTAAAATAAACCTTGGAATGGTTTATTTTATTTTATAAAATCAATAATGGATTGATTTACCATGATAAAGAAATTTATATAAAGAAATTTATATAAAGAAATTTCTTTTCATAATAAAAGGGGAGACATGGTTGTTTTTATTATAAATTAAGTTATAATAAAAACTTGACATAACGGAATAATTCATAGAAAAATTTATAAGATAAATTTCTTATGAAAAATTTATTCCGTTAAGAGGAGACTTGGCGATTAAGAGGCTACTATATAAAGGTACCAAGGCAAGGCTTGGAAATCAATTCAAGAGATCAAAGATTCTTGCCTAGCCTCTCTCCCTCTCCTTCTCTCCCTCTCCCTCCTCTAGTGGCGCCGACCCTAGAGGCCCTCCTTTTGGTTGCCGTGAGCTTCCACCACCAAGAAGAGGCCGAAGAAGAAGAAGAAGCGGGCGCGACTCCTTCCTTCCTCCCGGAATCTTGATTCCATTCTTCGTTTGGTGGTTAGTCTTTCCATCTCTCTCTTGGTATTCTTGTCGTGCCTTTGGAGAATGTAGTAGTTCTTGTCGGCACGAAACTCGTGGCTTTGCGAAGTCATCCTGAAGAAAACTCGGCGTGGACGAGAATAGAGGCGGAGCTTCCAAGGGACGCTACGGTTGGATCTCGTCCCTTTCTACGAGTTACGCGAGGTATTAAGTAAATTAGTTTACTTTCTGCAAAAATTTAAATGTATTATCATGTCTCCACAACATAAGGTTGCATGCTAGATACGTGGTTAAAATAATTTGAGAAATTATTTATGCTAAACCTTCCGTTGCACGTAATTAAATTTTAAAATTACGAACCCGTATCCACGTCAACATGCACCCGGTCCCAACAGTGGTATCAGAGCCGGTTAGTGTTCGACATAATCATATAATTGTTTTACGGAAATCTTTGTCATGATCTCAATTTTGAAAAATTTTCCAATTATGGAAACTTTCCAATTATAATAAATTTTAGATTTAGGAATTTCAAAGTTTGGAAATCCTCATGAAATTTCGCAAACTTTTGAAATATCCTAGTTTCTGAAATTTTATGATAATTGTGAAAACTTTCCATTTTTGGAAACTTTCCAATTTTAAAAATTTTCTATTTCGGAAATTTTCCAATTTTAGAAATATGTAAGTTTTCTTTGTACCAGAAACTTACAATTATTCTGAAAACCTATTATGAAATCTCACAATTTTGGGCACTTTCTTTCAAGAAAGTCTAGACAAATTTATGGATCATTAATTGACAATTAAATTTGAATTGGTTTTAAATTATTAACAAAATTCTTTATTTTGGATTGAGCCTCGGGGAGCCGTCCAATTTAAAGTTAGTTGTTGTAATTTAATTTCCTTTTTGAATAAAATTGTCATGTTTAATTTGGTTACGCCTCGGGGAGTGGACCAAATTAGATTTATAACAAATTCCTTTTTTTGGGTATCTGAGCCTCGAGGAGCCACCCAAAGAAAATATTTTGTTGTAATTAATAAATCCATAAATAAAATATGTAATCAAATCTTGGAAATTTTGAGGTGATTCTCAAATGATAATTTCCTTATTTGATTTAAGAGGTGATGCTCTTACATATTGTTGTCTCCAAAATTAATTAGGAAAATTGTTTCCTATAGAGATTTCTTAAATAAGATTTTCATGAAAATAATATGTGGTTGAATTAAGGGAATCTGTCTCTTAATTTAATAAGATTTGATTTAGAGAAATCAAAGTCTTAAACATATTATTTCCGAAATTGATTATGACAATTTAAGAAATTATTTCCCAAAACAATTCCTTGAATAAAGTATGAAATTAGAATTAGGAAATCCGGTTCCTAATTCAATTAATGAGACTTGATAAATTAAGTCACATACATACTTTATTAAGGAAATCGTTAGTATATGACATAATTATATGTCATGAATGTGCTTAGAAAAGAAAGGATGAGACCCAAAACCCCTTACAAAATATTAAGGCCAACACCTTCCATTAATATGGTTAGAACCGGAGTTTTGTTTCTCGTTTGGGTTGATGGACACATCCATGCCCGGCTTGAACCTCAACATGTTCAAACCATGGAATTAGTTTATGATTAATATAGTTGGAGTCAGAGGTCAATCCTTAGTTTTGGTTGTTGGACACATCCAAGCCTGACTAAACGGTTGAATGAACTCCAACCATATTAAAACTATTTTTTGATTAATGGGTCAGCCTTAAGCTTGGAGCATCGATTTGTTGTGCCACAGCCAAGATCGATGTAAAGAGAGGTGCAGTTGGGTGCTATGTATATTGTTGCATACTTGTTAATGAGTTAACAATCCAATGATTTATGCAAACATTCAATTAGTTGATAGTATAAAGTGATAGTTACATATATGTGATATGTAATCGGTATAATTACCTACCTTCATAGCTAAGAATAACTTGATGGCCACAACCATGGTTGTTCTTATCTATGGTTGGATATCAACCTATTTGGAGGTGTTTCTATGATCTCCCGAATTGATAAAAAGGGTTATTCAATTCGAAAAATAAATAGGATTTAATTAATGTATGTTGATGCATTCTTTATCATTCTTCTCACATAAGCTCAATTTGTATTTCTAGGATAATCACTCGATCATGTCTTCTCTGAATTTGCGTTCCATTTTGGACACCAATAAACTGACTGGGCCAAACTTTATGGACTGGCTTCGAAACCTGAGGATAGTCCTCAAGTCAGAGAATCTTGCTTATGTCCTTGAAGATCAACTTCCCAACCGTCCTCCAGAAAATGCAACTCCAGACCAGTTAGTGGCCTATCAGAAACATGTGACCAATTCTGAACTTGTAAGTTGTATCATGCTAGCCTCTATGGTACCTGAGCTGCAAAAGCAGCATGAGCATATGGATGCTTATACCATCATCTTCCACCTTCATGAGTTATTTGACGAGCAGGCGAGATCCGAAAGGTTCGAGGTCTCCAGACTCCTCTTCACCTCTAAAATGCAGGAAGACACTTCTGTCTCACAGTTTGTGTTGAAGATGTTGGGGTACATTGAGCGACTGGGCACACTCAGTTTTACAATGGATCATGAATTAAGTATTGACTTAATTCTGCATTGTTTGCCCAAAAGTTATTCACAATTTGTGATGAACTATTGGATGAACAAGCTGGAGACTACCATTCCTGAGTTGCTCAACCTGCTGAAGACTGTAGAGCCTTCTGTAAAGCAGGATCAAAAGACGGTACTGTTAGTTGGTTCCTCAAAGAAAGGTTCTAAGAGGAAGGCCATAGAATAGAATAAGGGAAAGAAGAAAAAGGCCAAAAAGACTGAAATGACACCAAAAGGCACTTGCCATCACTGTGGCAAGGAGGGTCACTGGCGAAGAAACTGCAAGGTTTATCTTGAGTCCTTGAAGAAGAAGGCATCCGATGCCCCATCCTCTTCAGGTATCTTCGTTATTGAATGTCACTCTATTTCCTCAACCACCTGGGTACTTGATACTAGGTGTAGCTCACATATATGTAATGACATACAGGGGCTAAGGAATAGAAGAAGACTCGTCAAGGGAGAAGCGAATTTGCGAGTTGGAAATGGAGCAAAGATTGCTGCTGTTGCCATCGGAACATATTTGCTAAAGCTCACTACTGGACGTGTCTTAAAATTGGATAATTGTTATTTTGTTCCTTCGTTAATAAAGAACATTGTATCTATTTCATGTTTGAATGAAAAGGGTTATCATTTAACTTTTAGTAACAATTGTTGTTACATAACTTTAAATGATGTTCTTTATGGGACCGGAACTTTGTGCAATGGTATCTACACGTTAGATTTATCCGGTGATGTTTTCAATATCGAAGTTAGCAACAAACGTGCTCGAATAGATAATTGAATAGACTCCTATACATGGCATTGTCGTCTTGGCCATGTAAGTAAGAAACGCATGACCAAATTACACCGATGTGGAATTTTGGAATCATTTGAACCCGGTTCATTTGATACATGCGAATCATGCTTGAAAGGCAAGATGACCAAATTACCCTTTTTCGGAAAAGGTAATCCAGTGGGAGAATTGCTTAGTCTAATACATACTGATGTATGTGGACCAATGTCAACTCTTGCACAAGGAGGCTATAGCTACTTCATTACCTTTATCGATGATCACTCACGATTCGGGTATGTGTTCTTGATGAAACACAAATCTGAAGCTTTTGAGAAATTCAAAGAGTTCAGAAATGAAGTAGAGAAACAGCTTGACAAAAGTATTATGATACTTCGATCCGATCGGGGTGGTGAATACTTAAGTCAAGATTTTCAAGATTATCATAGGGACAATGGGATATTGTCTCAATGGACTCCGCCGTATACACCACAGCATAATGGTGTATCTGAGAGGCGTAACCGAACCTTGATGGACATGGTTAGATCTATGATGAATCATGCAACTCTTCCAAAATCCTTTTGGGGCTATGCGCTTAAGACAGCTGTTTACTTGCTAAACAGAGTCCCGACCAAGGTAGTCTCTACTACTCCATATGAGATGTGGAATAGTAAGAAACCTCACTTAACTCACCTTAAGATATGAGGTTGTCCTGCTTATGTGAAGCGGACTGTATCAGACAAATTGGATGCTAAGTCTGATAAATGTCTATTTATTGGATACCCTAAGGAAACGAAGGGTTACCAATTCTATCATCCCTTGGAACAAAAGGTGTTTGTTTCAAGGCATGCTGTATTTCTGGAAAAAGAATTTCTTTTACAAGAAAACAGTGGGAGTGACATTGAACTTGATGAAGTTCAAGAAACTCCAATAGACATTACAGAGAAACCTAGTCTAGACCCACAACCAATAACTTATAATGATGAGCTATCGGTTGAACCTAAAACAACACCACTTCTTTGTAGATCTGATAGGACACGCAATATTCCAGAGAGATACGGATTTCTCGTAAGTGAATCGAACGACGAACCTATCAGTTATGATGATGTTCTGAAAAGTTTAGAAAGGGACAAATGGCTTGAAGCCATGAAGTCGGAAATGGATTCCATGTACGAAAATCAAGTATGGGACTTGGTTAACCCACCTGAAGGGATTAAGCCCATAGGGTGCAAGTGGGTTTTCAAGAAGAAAACCGACATGGAAAGTAATGTTGTTACCTTTAAGGCTAGATTAGTGGCAAAAGGATATCGTCAGAAACAAGGAATTGATTATGACGAAACCTATTCGCCAGTAGCTATGCTTAAATCCATTCGGATGCTCCTGGCCATAGCAGCTCATTATGATTATGAGATATGACAAATGGATGTGAAAACAGCTTTCCTTAATGGAAACTTGCTTGAGGATGTATACATGATACAACTTGAAGGTTTCACATCGGTTGATAAAACCAAAATATGCAAGCTTCGACGATCCATATATGGACTGAAGCAAGCATCCAGGAGCTGGAACATCCGTTTTGATGAGACAATCAAAGAGTTTGATTTCTCACAAAATCCTGACGAACCTTGTGTGTACAAGAAGGTTAGTGGGAGTGCAGTCGTATTCCTAGTACTATATGTCGATGACATATTGCTTATAGGAAATGATATATCAGTCTTACAGTCGGTTAAAATTTGGTTGTCCAAAACTTTCTCCATGAAAGACCTGGGAGAAGCAACCTATATCCTTGGGATTAGAATCTATAGAGATAGATCAAAACGGTTGCTTGGTCTTTCGCAGTCTACATATATAGACCGAGTGCTAAAAAGGTTTAGCATGTCGGAATCCAAGAAAGGTTACCTTCCCATCAGGCATGGGATCAACCTTTCAAAGTCTATGTGTTCACGCACAGAAGACAAGAGGATTTGCATGAATAAGATTCCTTATGCATCCGCGATAGGATCTATCATGTATGCTATGTTATGTACTAGGCCCGATGTATTGTATGCTCTGAGCGTCACAAGCAGATACCAGTCTGATCCAGGAATGGATCATTGGGCAGCTGTCAAGACAATCCTTAAGTACTTAAGAAGAACTAAGGATGTGTTCCTAATATATGGAGAAGGAGATATGGTAATACGTGGGTATACAGATGCCAGTTTCCAGACAGATAAGGATGACTCCAAATCTCAGTCTGGATACGTATTTACTTTGAATGGAGGCGCAATAAGTTGGAAGAGTTCCAAGCAAGACACTGTAGCGGATTCTACCACGGAAGCGGAATATATTGCGGCTTCGGAAGCAACAAAAGAAGCAGTCTGGATCAAGAAGTTTGTCTCGGAACTTGGTGTGGCTCCAACCATTGATGAAGCAATACCGGTTTACTGCGACAACAATGGAGCTATTGCACAAGCAAAGGAACCAAGGTCTCATCAGCGATCTAAACACGTGCTTCGCCGCTATCATCTGATCAGAGAGATTATAAGTAGGAATGATATACAAATTGAGAAAATTCTCACTGAAAGGAATTTAGCGGATCCTTTAACTAAGGCCTTGCCTCAAAGCACGTTTGAGGGTTATGTTAGAGCTTGTGGTATTGGATACCGTAGCGATTGACATTAGGCCAAGTGGGAGTTTGTCAGTAATATGAGAGAAGTGTCCTAAGGCAATCGCCTTATGATTGTAATCATTTACTTTAATAAATGAATATTCACTATTTGAGTGTACATGTTCATGTATTTGATTGAGATCTTAAACTCATTTACTGAATGTTCGCAATACAATTCACAGCATGAGAGAATTTGTGATGAATTCACAACTAGTGATTATCTCTACATTTGCAATTGTGAAGTATTGAAATTGTCCCTAGTCGATGAATTGATAAATACAGACACTATCAATTCTGTTGAGACTAGCATGAGTTATTCTCTAATCAGCTGATTCTCACTGGCTGGTGACATTGGGATGTCCGGAGATAAACATGCATGCTAGTTAAGGGAACTAGTTCATTGGAGTGACTGGCTGTAAAACTTCATATGGTAATCTACATATAGATATGTCAATGAAGTTCTTACTGCAGCTTAAGTGCGATGTTCCTTTGACTTGCGGTGTTCAAGTCATCTTGGTCATGGAGACTTATACTTTGACATCTTAAGCAAGCATCTCTAAGGAGGTGTGGACCCAGGATGGTTGGGTATAAGCCGAAGTGCCCGAAGATGTTTGAACAACCTACAAAGGATTCACCACTCCTTGCGAGAAGATGTATACCCAAGGCCTATCGTCGGATTGTTACTCGAAGCCTCTGGCTAGAGCATCACATGTTCAGAGTATGAATCTCTCAGAAACATGAGAGTAATTAGAATCCGTTTGACGAGAAAGACACTACTTGGGCTAGGTGTGACGTAGTCAGCCTAGTGGGGACTGACACACATAGACTGTGTCCTGAACCAAGTGGGTATAAGATGGTGAAGGGAATGGGGCACGATTCATTATAGCTGCTGAAGGATTTCAGAATAGTTTCTGAGGTCAACCGTTGATCTTTCGATTAATTGGGGATCATGATGTACTACTAGGTGCCACTCATGATCGTTCTATAATTGGTTAATTATAGACGGCCAACATAAATCGAAAGCCTATTTAGTCACACGCACTACGAGTGATCCGAGGGATTTAAAACAAGTTGAAAATTGGATTTTCCGATCAAGAGAGATAAGTCGAATCTGAATTTTTCAGAGACGCATTTGAAGCATAAAATGGCTAAGTCTTTTGAAGACTTATTGAATGAATTAAATGAGTTTAATTCGTAAGATCGTGGCTTGGGTTTGGCCGGCCAAGGAGGGTCCCCACCCTCTTTGTTTGGCCGGCCACAATAAGAGGGAAGAACCAAATTGTTTGGTTCAAAATTAAAAAATAAACCGCGCGTGGTTTGTCTTATAAAATTATGGATAAAGAAATTTGTATAAAGAAATTTATATAAAGAGATTTATTTATCATGGAAATTAAAATAAACCTTGGAATGGTTTATTTTATTTAATAAAATCAATAATGGATTGATTTACCATGATAAAGAAATTTATATAATGAAATTTATATAAAGAAATTTCTTTCCATAATAAAAGGGGAGATATGGTTGTTTTTATTATAAATTAAGTTATAATAAAAACTTGGCATAACGGAATAATTCATAGAAAAATTTATAAGATAAATTTCTTATGAAAAATTTATTCCGTTAAGAGGAGACTTGGCGATTAAGAGGCTACTATATAAAGGTACCAAGGCAAGGCTTGGAAATCAATTCAAGAGATCAAGGATTCTTGCCTAGCCTCTCTCCCTCTCCTTCTCTCCCTCTCCCTCCTCTAGTGGCGCCGGCCCTAGAGGCCCTCTTTTTGGTTGCCGTGAGCTTCCACCACCAAGAAGAGGCCGAAGAAGAAGAAGAAGCGGGTGCGACTCCTTCCTTCCTCCCGGAATCTTGATTCCGTTCTTCGTTTAGTGGTTAGTCTTTCCATCTCTCTCTTGGTATTCTTGTCGTGCCTTTGGAGAATCTAGTAGTTCTTGTCGGCACGAAACTCGTGGCTTTGCGAAGTCATCCTGAAGAAAACTCGGCGTGGACGCGAATAGAGGCAGAGCTTCCAACGGACGCTATGGTTGGATCTCGTCCCTTTCTACGAGTTACGCGAGGTATTAAGTAAATTAGTTTATTTTCTGCAAAATTTTAAATGTATGATCATGTCTCCACAACATAAGGTTGCATGCTAGATACGTGGTTAAAATAATTTGAGAAATTATTTATGCTAAACCTTCCGCTGCACGTAATTAAATTTTAAAATTACGAACCCATATCCATGTCAACATGCACCCTGTCCCAACATGATACACATCAGCCCTGGGCAGTCGACTACCCCTGTTGGCAGTCAACTGATACTCTGAAATTTAGTTTTTCAGGCCACATTCAGAAATGCGCTAGAAATTCCACATATCTCCAAAAATTCTCAAATTTCGTGGAGAACTTTGTGGTACCTATACTTACTTGGGAAAAATACATCTCATCATGTATCTATTACCATTCTCATGTTGGACACAAAACTCAAAAATTGCTTATGAAAATTAAGGCAATTAGGAGGCAACCTCCCCCTTAACCTATGCCTTTACCCAATTTTCATTTTTCCAAGGTTAAGTTCTACCCAACTTAACACCATGACACAAGTTAGGTTCTACCCAACCTAACCTTCAAGTTCTTCTCCCTTGGCCACCATGAAGGATTGCTCCCAAGCAACCTTATCCCTAGTGCCAAAAAGAACTCAACAAAACCCTTGAACAACCTAAGAGGTTTGTAAACACATTTGCTAGGATATATCCTATCCTAGAAACATATGTTTTAAATAAGACTATCAAATGTGCTTGACTTTGGTACAACTTCTAATTTCCTAAAAAAAAATAAATAAAGGTTTGGCATTTGGTATCAATTTTCAAATCCATCTAGAATTCCATGTGTTTGCTAAGGCTTATTATAATTTGACACATGGAATTGTCCTCAATTTTCCTTTTTTACCTCTAAATCCTAGATACCTAGGGAAACTTATCAATCTTCGTTGATTTTAAAGATATCAACAAAGCCTTATCAAATCATGGGATAACACTCCATTCAAGGAATATGACATCATGAACATGAATTTTAAATCCAAACCATAACCCATAATCCAATTTTGCAATTTCTCACTACCCAATATCCCCTTTTTGCAAACTCTCACTGATCAGTCGACTGCCCATATGGCAGTCGATTGCCAAAACTCACAGAGAGTTTCTGGGCTTGAGACCAGTCGACTGCCCCTGGGGCAGTCGATTGATACCTGATTTTCAAGTTTTTCAGCCCAATTTCAGAAATCCCTAAATAATTCTACACATGTCCAAAAATTATAAAATTTCGTGGGGAGATTTGTGAGGCCAATGTCTACTTGGGAAAAATTCGTTTCCAAACAAATGTACTTCGGATCCCAAGATTAGCATGAAACTCAACTTATCCTAATGTGTATCATTGAAACTCATCCCAAAAGTCTCAATTGTGATTTCTCCTCACTGTTTCTTCCAATGCTTGATCACAATTCATTTCTATCATTGAATTATGTGGTATTCACACATTAAAACCTAAATTTACCCAATATAAACGTATTTTCATATTTTTCTCCCTAAATTCCCTTTTGAATGTGCCAAAACCTAGAGTTAAGACTTACCCAAGTCTTCCAATCACTTTTGACACATTTAACCTAATTTCCTAGGATAAAAACTTTTGAGATCCATTTACCATGGACCCCAAAGAATCCTAGAGCTCCTCCTAGAGCTCTGATCCTTAGCCACCTCCCTCGGTGACTTAACCCATACTAGACCACACCGGTGAGCCTCCGGTGATTCTTGACCTACAAAATGGTCCTTCTTAACCTTGGATACCTTGTCCTTGGTTAAGTCACTCATTTTTCCTTTGGATGACACTCCCTTGTCATCCTTGGACTTCTCCTTCTTGCCATGATCATATGCCTTCCCAGCATATTTCTTTTTGTTGGCCTTGGAAGTCTTAGACTGGTATCCCAAACCCGATTTATCATAGTTGGGTTTTAAACTACCCAACACCATGTCTAAGCCCTTAGATCCAACCGTGAATCTTTCTAGGGCCTTTTCTAATGTGTCAAGCCTTGCCCTCAAGGCTTGATTTTCCCTTTCTAGAGTTCTAACCTTAGAACCCATATGTCCACCTTGGACATTCTTAGGCCTACCCTCCTTTCTAGGCACATTCACTAGTAGAATTTCCGGCATTTACTTTGTATATTCACCTAAGTCATAGATAGATAATTACCGAAGTAGACGCACGTGATGTAAAAAGGGGTTATTTTACTTCGCCATATAACCGAAGTCATATCCATGAAATTAGCGAAGTCTTTTACTGGTTCAAAGAGGCAAACCGGTTCCGATTTAGACCGATTCTGAAGTAAAAAACTTGTCTTTTACTTCGTTGGTTTTGTAAAGTGCTGAAGTAATCGATGTTATAAAACTTTACAGTTTAAATTGTAACGACCTGGAAAATTCTCTTAATATTTTCTTTAAAATATTAAGCATGTCTAGATAATTTTCCGAATGATCTAGAAATATCAGTACGAACCTTAGCCTAGAAACCCAAGGTTCTCTCATTTAAATTGAGAGAAACTAAGTACTAAGGGGCCTTATAGGGGCTTCTAGTGCCATTATCATGGGTGGTTTTAAGTAGAATTTAATATAAAAATAGATGGATTGTAATGAAAAATATTAACATAATTATGGGGGAATTTTCGAAAAAGAAAATAGAAAATTAGTGCATGCACCAAGGATTGAACCTTGGACCTAGTCTACAACCATGCATGCACTAACCAATTCACCTAGCAAGGGAGTGCTATGAGGGAATGAAGTGGATATTAGTTAAGGTGTAGGAAATGAAGAGTCATCAAGGGAAGAGGCACCATGACTCTTCATTTACCCCTTTTCAAAATGATATAAATAGGGAAAGGAAGTTACAACTTCCCTCTCTTCTTCATTCCTTCTTCCTACTTGCTTTGGCCGAAAATTCAAGGTGCTCTCCCCCTTGAGAAAAGTTCCACCAAGGACTCTATTTGGAAGATCTAAGGCCCCCCCTACAAGGATACAAGGACTAAGGAGAATTTAGAGACAAGGAGGTTCTCTTGTTATCTTTTATCCAAAGTTGTAAGCAAGATCAAGGAAGGTAAATCCCTCTCACCTGTGGTATGATAGCTTTCAAAGTTATACGTCATGATCTAAGTCTTATTGGCATGATATGTTGGGAAAGAAAAAAAAAGGGAAAACCCATGGAAAGGGCATGAAGGTTTCGGCCAAGACACATCTTGGGCTAGAAATCATGTTAAAGACTTGATTTATATTTGCAAATGGTTACATATGATAGGTGAAGTATAAAAGCATGATGTTTGAAGTTTTAGGGCACCCTAAGAACCCCTTAGGGTTTCGGCCACTTTCAAGATTAGACATAGGTTTAATCTTCAATTCTCCAAGCATGCTTAGTATGTCTTGTTATGATATAGTATGGATGAAAGTAGTGATTTGTATAAATTTTCTATGAGTTTATTACTCTTATAGGTTTCGGCCAAGTCCTGGACTAGGGCTAAGGCTTAATGTTAAATCCAATCAAGGGCTAAATTGGTCTTCCATGGTATGATATGCAAGGTATAGGATGTTAATCTTAACCTAGGAAAATTTTCTATGAATTTAGACCTCCTTCAAGTTTCGGCCAAGACCCCAAACTTAGGGTTTGGTTTGGGTTTGGGTCTCAAGAATGTATGTTATAAGTTACCATGATGCTAGTGCATTTTTAAGCATGATGTAAGGGCCTCCATGTGACTAAAATCCTAGTTTATGTGTTATATAACATGACTTTGTATGGTTGATGTTAGGTTATGTTTTAATCATGAATATTTAGATCATATGCCATGAATACATGTAATTGATGTAGAAGTAGGTTATGATAAATATGATGATGCCTGAATATTGATAAATGCTTATAATGGATTTATGAATCATGATGATATATATATATACATGTTTTATGATGAATGCTATGAACCCTAGTAGTAGGTGTTAGGTTTATATGTAGCTTATCATCCATGTCTTATGATGAATACTAGGATTATGTACGCTAGATGAAATGTATCTTGTATGAGGTGTATGTTTATTATGTATCATGATTGTGCAAGCTTGATGCACCCGGATAAGGTTATGACTAGAACCATGATTATGCATGTATGTCCTATTATGTGAATAAAGAATGATAAGTATGAATGAAGTTGATGGTTATGCCTTAAGTATGTATGACAAGTATGAATGATAAGTATGAATGATGAAGGCATAACGATGATATGAAATAAGTATGAATGACAAGTATGAATGATGAAGCATGCATGTTTATTTTTATGTATAAGGCTTGTACCGGACCGAAGTAAGGGTCCAAGGGATGAGCACCTTAAGAACGCCCCGGTTCTGGACTACCGACTATGCTGTCCACGGTTCTGGCACTACCGAAGCTGTGCAACAGGGATGAGCACCTTAAGAACGCCCCGGTTCTAGGACTACCGACTATGCTGTCCTTACCCTAGTAGGTTGAGGCTAGCTACCTCATATTTACTTAGGGATGCGCGCTTATGATGTATGTATGTGGTACAAGTCGGGGACCCCAATGAAGTTATGTTTATGTTAAGCATTTAAAAGTATGATTTCAAAACTAAGCATCTTATGTAGTAAATGCATTAGACTCATTCATACATCCATATTATGCATCACGCCAAGGTAAGTATATTTTATGTTGTGTTTATGCTCATAATTTATGTCATGTATAAGTATGCCTTATGTTCATGTATGCTAGGAATTATGTCATGTATAAGTATGCCTTATGTTCATGTATGCTAAGAATTATGTCATGTATAAGTATGCATTATGTTCATGTATGCTAGAAATTATGTCATGTATGAGTATGCATTATGTTCATGTATGCTAAGAATTATGCCATGTATAAGTATGTTTCACGTTCATGTAGGTATGCTTTATGTCATGTATACATTGCTTGATATATTAAGTCATGTTCATGTATGTTCATTTATGCCAAGTATGACTATGCTTATGTTTATGCTTGAAGTTATGTTATGTCAGATGTTTGATATGTTTATGTTGAAACAACGTATGATTTTAGTGAGTAGGAAAGGGATTTTACTAAGCCTATGTGCTTATAGTTTTATTTTCCTTGTACCGCAGATCAACCAAGAAGCTATTAAGGGAAGCCGCAGGAGAGGCAGAAGCATGTGTGTGTGTGGCAGTGACTTGGCAAAAGATTTTATATTCATACATAATGCATGTCTTGGGTGTGGGAATGTTCTTAAATTTTATGCTATGTTTTATGGTTATGACTAATGGGTGACTTAAGACTCATGATGCTACATTTATGGATAAGTATATGCTACCTATGAAATGATGAATAAGTTATGGAACGGTTAAGTTATGATGCTATGCATATGAGTTTATGAATGACAAGTTTAGGCACGTATAGATATTTCATGTATTAGTTGTATGGTTAAGAGCATGTTTAGAAAAAAAAATGATGATTCCGCTGCATTAAGATATTGTTTAAGTACATATATGTTTAGCGTAACGCCACCTCTCTCGCCACACCACGAGGTGTGGGAAAAAGGCGGGCACTACATAAATTAATTGTCGAAGTAAAAAAATATCTGTTGCTTTAGTAGTTTTGTAATGCGACGAAGTAATAAATGATATATAACTTCACAGTTTACATTAATTATCGAAGCAAATATATTTTATAACTTCGCCAGTATTTATATTTATCGAAGTATATAGTATTATGTTACTTCATCATATATGTTTATTGGCACAGTAATCGATTTCAAAGACTTCATTATTTTGTATGATACAGAGGCAATAGATTTGAAACGACTTCACAATTATTAAATTGTGATGAAGTAAATATATTTTTTAACTTCATCACAATTCAAATGGATGAAGTATTTTATTTTTGATTACTTCACCATTAAATTTTATTATCGAAGTAAATAATCATATTTTATTACAATATAATTTTAATTTAGTGAAGTAAATGTCAATTACCACCGCACTAATTTAATAAAAAGAGTGAAGTAAAAATTGTTTTTACTTCATTAAAATTAAACAATTATCCATTCAAAATGATAAATATATATCAACGAATCCATCAATGCACAAGTACATATCCACAAATCCACAAGTATATATAACCAAAATATATATCCACAAGTATATCCAAAATCCATAATGAAAGATCAAAATATGTATCCTAAATACACCACCAATTTAGACACCTACATATGAGTAGACAAATTCACTCCATTCACTTCTAACATCATCATATTCGGATTGTTGATAATATTGATCCTTGATTATTCCTGCAAACTTTTAAGCAAAAATACAAAATGCATTAGATTCATCCAACTGTAATAGTTTATCTCAATTATAAACCAAAGCATATAATACAAAAAATATTACCATCCTCTCCAACTGTGGATTTTCACATTCTACTATCTCTTTCATGTACCTCATCACACAATATCCACATTCAATTGAACCACTTTGTTTTAGATTACCCTATAATGAAATATAAAAAGTAATGTAATGGTCACAATCAAGTTATAAGAACCATCCATTCATATCTTCATACATAAGCACAATATATACCGTTAATTGTTTAAAACCTGGTCTTTTAGAGATACCCTTTGAGGCATTATACATCTTGACCCCACTACATTTTAAAAAGTAAAAAAGTTATTTTTTCCATATTTATAAGTGAATGCATTAGAAATCAACATAATCTACTACTTACTTGGTCACTATAGTTTTCCAAGCATCATCGCGATTTCTGTTTGACACGGAGTCCAATAAATATATCATATCTTTATCTTCATTGACGATAGTCAAAATCCAATGGTACCTGGAAAAATGAAAATATAGCATTGACTAGTATGTAGTAAAAATCAATAAATAGCTAAAATATTACCCAGTGTTATATGGGATGAGGCAAATGCTATCTTTACACATTGCTTTTAAGTGATCAGCAATATTTTGTGATAAGTTACGACCATCATTGCCAAGTGAACATGTAGGTATGTAGTCGGGATCCATAAATGAAATATAATTAGCTCTGTCTTCGTCCCTCAAATATTTGTAGAGATAACTGCACTCAAATATTATATAACTCAGTTAGAAATGTTTCAAGATATGGACAAGTTCCAAAAAAAATATAAATATGCAAACAAACATTGTATGTGAGACATAGCATACCCCATATAAATCAAAATTTGTCTGGCACCTATCTCTCTCATCTCCATAAAGCATAGGATATCTTCTCTTAGCAATCGTATGCTTTTAGGATGTCCAAACATAGCATCCTCAAACTTAATGTATATGCTCTCCGATTCATTCATCAATCTAACAACATGAGAATAAATATACTTACATGCCATAGGTAATGTTTTCTCAATATCCTTGAACTTGTCGCGCTGACCAGGAACATCCGACAGAGCAAATGGTTGAGGTTTCCCCTTTTTCTACAATTTAAAATATTCATATAAGTATTCTAAACTAAATCATTGTCCAAGCAACGTATATAATATTTGCAAACACAAAATTTAAAGTACCTTTATCGTTGGAAAAATTACCAACTCTTTCGGCCAACCAACTACAACTCCAATTGCATCATTGATGATTTTTGGTCCAGACTTAATTGGGATTGAAAGTTCTGCTTCTTCATCTAAGACAACATCAATAGACACTTTGAAATTATGTTCCCCAAGTGGAACATGGTGAATCATGATATTTGGACCTCCTTCTGATATTATTGTACCATATGCTACCACATTTTCACGCTGCTTTACGGCCAAATGACATTTTTTCCCCTTTGAAGAACAATAAGTATTATATATAAACATACGAATGTGAAAATAAAATAATTTGACTTGAAATTAAAAAAAATATAGAACCATCATATTTGATGTATCGCACTCATAAACTTCTTCCACATCATCAGGTAGTTTTGGATCTTTCATGTCTGAGCACTTGTTGGATACTATAGTCTCAGAAGTTCGATCATTGATGACAGCAAGTTGAGCCTTCAATTTCTCCAATTCAGCTTTTAAAATCTTATTCTCTTCCAATTGAGCACTTGATGAGACTGATTCTCTCTTCTTTCTTGGAGTTTTAAAAAAGACTTGAGGTTTCACGAACCCTCCCACACCTCGAACTCTTCCATAGTGTTCTTGGCTTTCTAAGGCAGTGGTTAGTACATCATTCATTCCAGACGATTTAAACTCCCCTTTGATTTTCTTTTCGAACAAGTCATCCTACAATTAGAAACATAACAAATCAATCCAAAAACTACTATTTTATTTATCTAGCCAATACGAAGATTAAATAAAATTAAACATTTACAATTTTTGTGACGACTTCTAACGTCTCCACATCTGTGATATTGCCAGATTTGTCTTCACGGGCTTTACGCCAAAGCACCGATCTATCAACTTCCTCATCTTCAGCAATTATGTTCTTTTCTCTCTACAATTCCAAAATTCATTACCTTACGAACATGAAAAAATTACTAAAAATAATGATTCATACTTACCATTTCAGCCTCCAACCCGATGTAACCCTTGTGAGACAATCTGTGGTGATATTTACAATGCATGGACTGTTCTTTTTGTTTTTCGTGAATAACCTACATCATTATGTTCTTCAATTAAATATGAAAATTAATAGTTCTTAAATGAAACATGACAATTCTTAAAATATACCTCCCATGATGGATCCAGTCTCATATCAACAAATGCTTTCCAATCTGCTAATGGGAACTGATACTGACTTGGTGGAGTATTCAACTTTTCAGGATTATTTCTATTCAGCCAAATAAACCTGCTATTCAATTTATTTTTGAAATCTCGCCACTTTTGAGCTGCTAAACTCATCACGGCAAACTCACTTTGTGGCGCTAGTTCAAAAACATTCTGCAACAAACAAATTAGTTGACACAATTTCATATCATATAAGTTGTAACAAACAGATTCAAGCATATTCAATGTATAAGTTGTAACAATGTTCAAATATTATGGTGTATAAGTTGCAACGTATAAGCAGATTATGTAGGATCAAGCAAATTATGATATGCAAATTATGCAGATTTGCCATGAAATTACAAAGAAACCACAATGACATCATAACAATTGAAAATAACCTAATAATGGTGTCGATGCTCAGAATCACACGCAAAGTATTAAATAAACATTAACTATAAAAGAGTTATGATGCTTAAACACTTCAACAATGTGTACATAACAAATAAAGATTCATTAGAAGTAAACAATCACTATTATGTAATCTATTTGACAGAAAATCAATGTCGGCTTTACTTTGTTACTATTAGCACCAAGTTTTTATTTTATTAGTAAGGAATAGCTTCAAATATTATGAAACACTAATCTATGATTAAACATTTTGATCCTATGGTCCAAGATTATGGACTCTAAGCAAATTATGCATGTAACGCCCGCTTTTTTTTTTCATAAAGCGGCGTTACGTTAACATACTTAGGGCATGTAGACATCATAATGCAGCGGAAACCTTTAAACTTACACCTACATGCACTTACTACCATTCCTAGCATCATAACATGGGAACTTGACATATTAACTTTATACTTAGCATCATATCATACTTAGCATCATGTCATACTTTAGCATCATGTCATACTTAGCATTATGTCATACTGTAGCATCATGGCATAGAGTCACATTCAAGTACTTAATAGTAAAGGTAAAGTTCTATCATAAGACGAGCAAACATATGGTCTCTTGGCCAAGTCACTATCACACACATGCTGTAATGCCCTCCTGCTGCTTCCTTACTGTCCCCTTGTGTGATCTGCGGTATAAGGAAAATAAGACTATAAGCACACAGGCTTAGTAAGACTCTTTCCTACTCACTAAAACCATCATCATCTAATCATGATCACGTAAGACATTAACATACTTAGTGCTTTACTTAGAACATAAACTTTTTCATCACTTAGCATACATTCGTCATGGCATGAACATAACTTAATCACATTCGTAGCATGACATAAACATAACCATAAAACATTTATGGCATGGCATAATACTTGGCATAGACATAAACATCATCATCATAACCTCATAAACATTCTTAGCATGGACCTAAATAAAATCATGACATCCTATCTTAGCACAAACCTACTTAAATCATGGCTTCAAAAAATAACATGGGCATAAATAAAATCGTGGCATCCTAACTTAGCATAACCTAATTACATCATGGCATCATAAATAAGCATGGACATAAATAAAAACATGGCATTCTAACTTAGCCTAAACATAAGTAAATCATGGCATCCTAAACTAGCATGAACATAAATAAAATCATGGCATACTAACTTAGCATAAACATAAATAAATCATGACATCCTAAACTAGCATGAACATAAATAAAATCATGGCATTCTAACTTAGCATAAACATAATTAAATCATGGCATCCTAAACTAGCATGAACATAAACAAAATCATGACATCATATATTAGCATAAACATACATAAAATCATTTGCATAAACATACCTTGCATAAACTTACTTTGCATAATATTCTTATCATAAATATAATGCATAACATGGATGGATGCATGTGGCAATTGCATATATATATATATAAAGATGCTTAATCTTTAAAAACATGCTTTTAAATACTTTAACATAATCATCATATCATTGGGGCCCTGGCTTGTACCACATACATACATCATAAGTGCACATCCTTAAGTAAATACGAGGTAGCTAGCCTCGACCTACTAGGGTAAGGACATCATAGTCGGTAGTCCCCGAACCGAGGCGTTCTTAAGGTGCCCATCCCTGTTGCACAACTTCGGTAGTGCCAGAACCGTGGACAGCATAGTCGGTAGTCCAGAACCAGGGCGTTCTTAAGGTGTCCATCCCTTGGACCCATACTTCGGTCCGGTACAAGCCCATTCATAAAGTAAAATACTTTACATGCTTCGTCATTCATAAGACATTCATGGCATCTTTAACATAGCATAACTTGTTACGGCTCGACCCGTCTACCGTCCCATTTACCGGTCCTCACGACCGTCGTACCGTCGATCATCGATCGTGCCGTTTAGCATATTTATTCCTTAAAGACATAAGCATCATCTTTCATTCATAACATGGCATGCATCTTCTTTCATAAAACATGACATGCATCATCATTCATAAAACACGACATACATACCTATCATTCATAAGACATGACATACATACATTTCATTTATAAGACATGACATACATACATATTATTCATAGAACATGGCATACCTACATATCCTTCATAAATCATGCCACATGTCTAAACATTGATGACCTAATCATATAGTTCATGACATATAAACTAAGGGTATGGTTAACATAGAATTCTTCCACCTTACTTAAACATACATCTTAATAACCTATGTAACACCCGTTTTTTTTTCTTTGACCATCATAAAGCGGTGTTACGTTAACATACTTAGGACATGTAGACATCATAATGCAGCGGAAAACTTTAAACTTACACCTACATGCACTTTCTAGCATTCCTAGCATCATAACATACTTAGCATCATGTCATACTTAGCATCATGCCATACTTAGCGTCATGTCATACTTTAGCATTCTGTCATACTTTAGCATCATGTCATAGAGTCATAGTCATATTCAAGTACTTAGTAGTAAAGGTAAAGTTCTATCATAAGACAAGCAAACATATGGTCTCTTGGCCAAGTCACTATCACACACATTCTGCAATGCCCTCCTGCTGCTTCCTTACTGTTCCCTTACGTGATCTGCGGTATAAGAAAGTAAGACTATAAGCACACAGGCTTAGTAAGACTCTTTCCTACTCACGAAAACCATCCGTCACTTAATCATAAACATATGAAACATTAGCACACTTAGCGCTTTACTTAGAACATCATCCTTATCATCACTTAGCATTCATTTGACATGTCATGGACATAGCTTCATCCCATTCATAGCATGGCATAAACATAACCATAAACATTCGGGTACGACATAATACTTGACATAACATAATCATCGTAAACATTCATAGCATGGCATAATACTTGATATAGACATAAACATCGTAAACATTCATGGCATGGCATAATACTTGACATAGACATAAATAAAATCATGGCATAAATCTAATTACAATCATGGCATCCCATACTAGCATGAGCATGAACAAAATAATGGCATTCTAACGTAACATAAACATAATTAAACCATGACATCCTAAACTAACATAAACATCAATAAACTCATGGCACCCTAACTTAGCATACACATAATTAAAGCATGACATTCTAAACTAGCATAAAATCATGGCATCCTAAACTAACATGAGCATAGATAAAATCATGGCATCCTAAACTATCATAAACATAATTAAAGTATGGCATTCTAAACTAGCATCAAATCATGGCATAAACATAAATAAATCATGGCATAACCATCCTTTTCATGAACATACTTTTCATAAACATACTTTTCATAACGTAATGCATAACATGAATGGATGCATGTAACAACTGTGCATATATATATATAAAGATGCTTAATCTTTAAAACATGCTTTTAAATCATCATCATAACATCATGGGGCCCTGGCTTGTACCACATACATACATCATAAGCGCGCATCCCTAAGTAAATACGAGGTAGCTAGCCTCGACCTACTAGGGTAAGGACAGCATAGTCGGTAGTCCCCGAACCGAGGCGTTCTTAAGGTGCCCATCCCTGTTGCACAGCTTCGGTAGTGCCAGAACCATGGACAGCATAGTCGGTAGTCCAGAACCGGGGCGTTCCTAAGGTGCCCATCCCTTGGACCCATACATCGGTCCGGTACAAGCCCATTCATAAAGTAAAATACTTTTCATGCTTCATTATTCATAAGACATTCATGGCATACTTATCATAACATAACTTGTTACGGCTCGGCCCGTCTACCGGCCCATTTACCGGTCCTTATGACCGTCGTACCGTCGACCATCGACCGTGCCGTTTAGCATATTCATTCATTCATCATACTTAACCTTCATTCATCATTTTCATTCTTATCATGCATAACCATGGCATATCATTCATAAACATGGCATATCATTCATAACATGGCATATCATCCATAAACATGGCATATCATTCGTAAACATGGCATATCATTCATAACATGGCTTATCATTCGTAAACATGACATATCATTCGTAAACATGACATATCATTCATCAACATAAATCACATCTTACCATAGGGCCATTGGGACCCTTACTTGAAATAAATCTTAACTTTTACCCTATTAACCCTTATATGACCGAAACTTGTGGAGTCCCATGGCCATGTGAAAATTCACAAAATCGCCATCCATCATCCTTATATCATGGCAACACATAAACATAAGTTGAGGTTAAAGACTCAACCCTAACCCTTGGGTCCTTGGGGTTGGCCGAACCATATGGGGCCTCTAGGGTACCCCAAAAATTCCCAAAATTTATACTTAACCTCTACACATCATGAGGGAACATTAAATGACATTATCCTGATTTTTAACATATTTTTAGACATTTAAAACATGGGGGCCGAAACCCTTGAACTTAAGGTTCTGGGTTTTGCTTCTTTCATGTTGGCTGAGACATATGGGGCCTCTAGGGTATCCCAAAAATTCCCAAAAATTATACTTAATGTCTAGACATCATAAGGGAACATTAAATAATATTATCATGATTTTTAACATATTTTTAGACATTTAAAACATGGTGGCCGAAACCCTTGAACTTAAGGTTCTGGGTTTTGCTTCTTTCATGTTGGCCGAGACATATGGGGCCTCTAGGGTATTCCCAAAATTCCCAAAAATTTTACTTAACTTCTAAACATCATAAGGGAACACTAAATAACATTATCATGATTTTTAACATATTTTTAGACCTTTAAAACATGCTTGCCGAAACCCTTGAACTTAAGGTTCTGGGTTTTGCTTCTTTCATGTTGGCCGAAACATATGAGGCCTATAGGGTGTTCCAAAAATTCCCAAAAATTTTACTTAACTTCTAAACATCATAAGGGAACACTAAATAACATTATAATGATTTTTAACATATTTTTAGACCTTTAAAACATGCTGGCCGAAACCTTTGAACATAGGAACCTTGATTTTGTTTCCCTTCAACATTAAATCCGAAACTAACCCATATATCATGCCAAAAATCATGGAAATCATTGGTAACTATTATACCACAGGTGAGGGAGTCTTACCTTAGATTTCTTGATTTTTGGACCTTGGATGGAAAGAAGAAAGAAGACTTGACCACACCTAGCCCTTGGAAACTTGAGAAGACCTTAGATCTTGGAGGATGAGACTTTTTGTGAAGTTTTCTCAAGTGAGAAGTCCTCCTTGAGTGCTCGGCAAGAATGGAGAAGGAAGAGAGGAGCAAATGCACTTGATGGCATGAAGAATGAAACTCCCAAACCCCCTTATTAATCAACCATTAAGGTGGTGAATGAAGAGTTTTCTATGGCCCTTCATCTTCCTCTACCATTTAACCACCATTCACTTCCTTTCCTCACAAGAATTCCTTGCTAGGTGAGTTGGTTAAAGCATTCATTGGTTGCATAAGAGGTCCAAGGTTCAATCCTTGGCCCATGCATCTTTATTTTTATTTTATTTAATCTTTTTTCTTATTTTCGAAAATTCCCCTTTTATTTCGAAAATTCTCCAAAAATGACCCATAATTTTGCCAATATTCCTAAATAAAATTCTTTTATATTTATATGAATTTTACTCAATTAATACCCATTTTTTCGGAGCCCATTTAAGACCCATTAGTACCTAATTCCTCAAATTAATTGGAAAAATTAAACTAATACTTACCCATAATCATGCTAATATGTCCCATTAAATCCTATTTATCTTTATACTAATTTCCACCTAAAATCCACCGATAATTATGGTACTAGCAAGCCCATATAAGGCCCATTAGTGCCCTTTTTCCCAATTTAAATGGGAAAACATGGATTTTCTAGGCCAAAGTTTGCATTATTACCTCTAGGTCCTTCGGAAAATTATCTAGACATGTTTAATATTTTAATAAAATATTAAGAGAATTTTCCGGGTCGTTACAACCTATACCCAAGCATCTTGGTAGGTTTAACCCCACCCTAGCCCTAGGTTAGATCCTTGGCCGAAAGCCCCAAGGGAACCCTAGGTCCATGAAACTTCACATAACTTCCCAAACAACATCTCATACACATATACTAGGCCATAGGAACCCTTTGATTCCATACTTAAGGCCAACCCTAATCCTTTAGCCCTAATCTTGCTCTTGGCCGAAACTTCAAGGCCATGGGGGTATGGAAAAATTTCCATTAAATACCCCAAATCAATTGTTAAATACCAACCATACCTTACCACAGGGCCATTGGGGCCCTTACTTGAAATAAGTCTTAACTTTCCACCCTAGTAGGGTACTTGGCCGAAACCTATAGGGTCTCTAGGCCATGTGATGCATTCACATAAACACCCTCCATCTCCCTTATATCATGATAAAACATAAAACATATACTTGAGGTTTTAAACCCAACCCTACACATGAGTTCTTGATGTTGGCCGAAACCCTAGGGTATTCTAAGGTACCCCAAAAATTCCCAAAAATTATATTTAATCTCTAAACATCATAAAGGAACATTAAACAACATTATAAAGATTTTTAGCATCATCTTTGACCCTACACTTCTAGTGGCCGAAACCCATAGGAGATCCTAGGGTTCTTGGTTTGCTTTTCTTGTTTCTTTTAACATCAAATCCTAAAAACCAACCAATAAATCATGCTAAAACATAAGGAACTATTATACCATAGGTGAGGTAGTCTTACCTTGGTTGATCTTGATTTCTAAACCTTAAAAGAGAAGGAAATGGTAAGATCTTTGGACCCTTGAACCCCCTTGTCCTTGTATCCTTGGACAACCCTTAGATCTTGGAGATGAGACCTTCTTGTGGAGTTTTTCCAAGGGAGAATCACCCTTGTGGTGTTCGGCTAGGATGAGGGAGGAGGGAGGAAGAAAATGCAATTGATGGAAGGAAGAAGTAACTCCCAAACCCCCCTCTTTATAACTCATCAAGGAGGCAAATGAAGAGTCTCTTCATGACCCTTCATCTTCTTCGAAGCCTTAACCTATATCCACTTCATTTCCTCATAGAAATCCCTTGCTAGGTGAGTTGGTTAAACCATGCATGGTTGTACAAGAGGTCCAAGGTTCAATCCTTAGTCCATGCACCTTATTTTTATTTTATTTTTTTCTTTTTAATTCCCTAAAATTCCGAAAATCCTCTAAAAATTCCCCCATAATTATGTTAATATTTCCCATTAGAATCCTTTATATTTATATAAATTTTCACCTAAAATCCACCAATAATTTTGGTACTAAAAAGCCCATATAAGGCCCATTAGTGCCCTTTTCCCAATTTAAATGAGAAAACATGGATTTTCTAGGCCAAAGTTCGCATTAATATTTCTAGGTTCCTCGGAAAATTATCTAGACATGCTTAATATTTTAAGAAAATATTAAGAGAATTTCCGGGTTGTTACAATGCAAGCATCATTCTACTTACTGAGATCTCTTCCCACACTTTTTGTTTGATATTTTCAGGAACATCATGCCAAGACTTTATATTGATTGGCACCATGAATCTAACAATAGAGCCAATGTATGATTGTAAAGCTCTTCCATTTGCATTGTATACTGGCCTCCCCATGTCATCATAATCAATCTTTGCTTTTTTTCCCCATCTTGCAACTGCAGTTAGTTTGCACATCATTGTAGGTCCTCTCTTGTTCTTCTGCACATGTACAAGTTGTTCTTTTTCATCAGCAAGTCCATGTAGATCTTGATCAACTGTCTCTTTTTTTCTCTCTTTTTTATGATCCATTATGCTCTCCGCTATATAACAACATGAATAAAACGAATGTTAAAATCTACATAGTAACATGAATAATTAAACTATCACAAACAAAAACATAACATGAATAATAATAATAACATAAACATAAACATGGCATAAATAATAACAATAAGATTCAAGTCATTCAACATAAAAAGTTAAACTCTATGACACTTTCTACCATAAAAAGTTATAAACAACAGTAACCAACGGCAATGTTGAATTGGGATAATGCACCTTATCTTCCATTATTCTTAAAAAAGCAACAACAGGAACAGGAATACAATGAGTTCATGATAAAAATGCATAATCATGTTAAAAATGCATAAACATGATAAAAATACATAATAAAGTGTCTTTTCTTGTCCATGACATAAAAGTATAAATCATCATTTCATCTTATTTGTTTCCTAGACGCCCTCGTTTTCTGATCTAAAGTATCTTGCATGAACAGGAATACAATGAGTATCAACATCATCAATTGGTCGAGATTCAGGAATACTAGTCCAACCATCATCCTCTTCCTCATAACATCTATTCGGCACTGGGAGCACAATTGACCATCCTTTTTTTTAAAGGATCATCAATATAAAAGACTTGATTGACTTGACTTGCAAGGACAAATTCATCATTTTTGTGCCCTCGTTTGTTCATATTCACCAAGGTGAAGCCACATTCATCGTTGTTGATTACTCCCTTGTCATTTGCAACCCACGCACACTTGAAAAGAGGAACTTGAAATTGATGATAATCTAATTCCCATATTTCTTCAATCACTCCATAAAAAGTCACGTCAGCCATTAAAGGATTCTTATCTTTGGCACTACAAACAAGCATGGTGCTGTCAACTAGAGAAACTCCACTATTTTTGCAAACTCTCTCATCATCCCGTGTCTTTGTTTGATATAAATTACCATTTATCACATAACTACTATACTTGATGACGTGTGCACGTGGTCCATGAGCTAGCCATGTCAATGTCGAAGTCTTTCCACCATTACAGTTGTCTATTTCACCAGCCACCTAACATGTATTCAATTTGAATAGAGTGATTAAAATAGTCACTACAACTTGTTTAACGCAAATTGCATAAAAAAATTATTGAATCCACCTAACCTTTGCATGAAACCAATCAATGAACCTCTTGTTGTGAGCATCTTGTATCCACCTTTCATCTGTCTCTTTTTTCGGAAACATCGACTTCAGGAAGATTTTATGTTCACTGTGGCAATATATATATATATATATATATATATATATATATATATTATAAACAATATATATTGACAATTATACAGTGTACAGATTAATAAATTAATACAACGCACTTACATTATGTAGGGAGAAACTTCTTCTGTATTTTCCAATACAGTTAGATGTGCTTTTTGGAGATCAACTTGTTGCACTACAATTGGTGCTTTGCATGCTAAGAAGCCAGGAGCATTTGCTTTGGGGTCTCGAATTGATTGAGGAACCCCAACAGGATCAAGGTCATTGAGGTATTCTGAACAAAACTCAATAGCTTCTTCAGCTGAATATCTCTTAACAATACAACCTTCAGGATGTTTTCGACTGCCTACATAACTCTTAAGCACCTTCATGTATCTTTCGAACGGATACATATATCGGAAATACACTGGTCCACATAATCGGACTTCTCGAACAAGATGGACTGTTAAGTGAAGCATGACATCAAAGAAAGAAAGGGGAAAATACTGCTCCAATAAGCAAAGCGTAACAACCAAGTCAGATTGCAGTTTATCTAACTTGGCTACATATATAACCTTGCAACAAATATCTTTAAAGAAGAAGCATAGTCTTATGATGGCATATCTAACATGTTTTGGTAGCGCATCACGTATGAGTATTGGCAGGAAATGTTGCATTAGAACATGACAATCATGAGATTTCAATCCAATCAACTTTAGCTCAGACATGCACACAAGATTTTTCATGTTTGACGAGAAACCTTCTGGAACTTTTAAATCCATTAATGATTGACAGATTTGTAACTTTTCATTTTTTGTGAATGAGCATGCAGCAAGGGGAAGATATGTTCTTTTTTCACCAAATTTAGGAGCCAATTCAGGTCTAACTCCCATTTGAACCATGTCTAACCTAGCTGCCACATTGTCCTTAGTTTTCCCTTTAACATCCATCAAAGTATTAATGAGGGATTCGAAGACATTTTTCTCAATGTGCATCACATCGAGACAATGCCTAACATGTAGGTGCTTCCAATAAGGAAGATTGAAAAAAACTGACTTCTTCTTCCAACATTTTCTGAAATTTGTTGTGCCGAAATCTTTTCTTCTTTACTTCTTCCACATTATTCTCCTTTGGATTCTTTTTCTTTTTACCTTTAACACTAGTCTTTTTTCCAAACTCACACTTTATGTCCGAAAGCTTGTCAAACAAGGTAACCCCAGATAATGGTGTAGATGCTTCTCCATGTTCTTCCATGCCATTAAATTCCTTCATTTGCCTCCGATAGGGATGAAATCGTGGTAGGAATCGTCGATGACCAACAAATGACATTTTCTTCCCATTTTCCAAATACTTTGCATAAGTATCTTCTCCGCACACGGGACTGTTGGTGCCCCAGTTGGTTTTGATGTGATCAACCAAGTTAGGTTAGGTCCTGTTGGTTTTAATCCATCTGCTAAGTGTGCAGGAGCTTAGGTACGGAGGAAGTCGAGTGTAAGACGTAGCGGACGAGAAGGATTGTGCGGGGAAGTGAGCCGACGGGATTGGTACAATCCGAGGGACTCGGAAGCTGCGGAAGAGTACACCGGTGGAGCGAGAAGGACGTGCGCGGTGTCCGAGGGACGAGAAGTCGGGAGGAAGGACGCTCGAGGGACGAAAGGTCAGAGTCGGGTTCGGGTGAGCCTAACTCCGGTTGGCCAGAAATCACCCAGAAGATGAAGAATCAAAAAGACTAGTCCAAGCGCCCAAAAGAAAAGAGAAAATTAATTGGTGCCACGAAGGATCGAACTCGAGACCTCAACAACAAACACTAACCCACTTACCATTTGGACTAAAGGACGATGACAATAAAATGTTGCCAATATTGCTACTTAGAGATTACAACAGCGACATGGAGATTCCAACAACCATCTCGAGGAAAGATAAAGTTTTAATTAAAACAATTAAAACTTAAAGGATAATATTACATTATCCTTTAATCAAATCCAATGGATGCAATTTAATCCCATCCAAGATCAACCATCCAGATTACATCCATGGATCAACGGCCAAGAGAAAAGTGATCAACAATCAACAATCCAGATTTATTCTCTTAGGCTATAAATAGACTTAGAGGTTTTACTTTAGAATTCAATTAATTCATTGAGTTGTAAACTCTCTTTCTCTCTAAGCTTTCTTTGTGCTACAACTGTAAAGGCTTCTCCGCCTTAAGGAGTTTCTGTTTGAGCATCAACTGCCTTGGAAGCAACGACTCTGTTGCAACCAAGTTTATTTCTTTTTAAAGACGAGTGTTAGTGCTTATTTTTCATAAACCGTCTATTCACCCCCCTCTAGCCGGTCGACCCGATCCTACAAGTGGTATCAGAGCGGGTTCGCTTTTGAAGGACTAATCGCCTGAGAAAGCAACAAGACGATGGCCGGCGCGCACATTCATCCACCTAAATTCGAAGGGGATTTCACCGTTTGGAAGAAAAAAATAGAGCTATTTTTTCGTACAGATTTTGATATTCTTTTATCAATAAAATATGTTTTTGCAGTTCCTAAAGATGCGAACGGGGATGAAAAAGAAGAAAGCTTGTGGAATAAGAAGGAGCAGTCGGAATCTGTTGCCAATGGTAAGGCCGAGTTCCACCTCCTAACAGTCTTGCCTACTCAAGAGGTAAACCGGATCGGCAACTACCACTCCGCAAAAGAATTATGGGAGAAGTTCCTAGAACTTCATGAGGGTACCTCTGAAGCCAAATCAGCAAGAAAGGATCTCCTCCGGAACCAGCTGATAAACCTGCAAATGAAGGAAGGAGAAACGGTGGCTGAACTTCATGCCAAAATAAAAGATCTAATCTCCGGACTCACCCAACTCGGCGAATCGGTAAGTAATTGTGACTCCATTCGATACGCCCTCAACGCCTTCCCAAGGACCCAGGAGTGGAGCTCAATCGTCGACGCTTATTACATCTCCAAAGATTTAGAGGTAAGTACATTAGATGAAATGTTTTCCATTTTTGAATTACACGAATCTCGGTGGGCAGGATCTAGAAAGACGAAGAATCTGGCCCTAAACACAAGGAGAACGGAGAAGGTGTTGGGACCGGGTGCATGTTGACAAGGATACGAGTTCGTAAAATTTTAAATTTTTACGTGCAGCGGAAGAATTTGCATAAAATAATTTCCTAAATTATTTTAACTTCGTATCTAGCATGCAACCTTATAGTGTGTTGACATAATCATAAAATAAAACTTTACGGAAAAGTAAACTAATTTACATTATACCTCTCGTAACTCGAAGTAAGGGACGAGATCCAACCGTAGCGTCCCTTGGAAGCTCCGCCTCTATTCGCGTCCACGCCGAGTTCTCTTCGGGATGACTTCGCAAAGTCATGAGTTTTGCGCCGACGAGAACTACTAGATTCTCTATAGGCACAACAAGAAAGATCAAGAGAGGAAAGGGAAACTAACCACCAAGAAAATGGAATCGAATTCCGGGAAGAGAGGAGTCGCTATCCGCTTCTTCTTCTTCTTGTTCGGGTTCTCCTTCTTCTTGAATGCTCACGCCACAACCCAAGGAAGTGGATGAGGTGCACCGGCCCTAGATGGAGGAAGGGCGCCGGCCCTAGGTCACCAAGTGGGCGCTGGCCCTAATGGAGGAGAGGGGAGGGAGAAGAGAAGAGAGAGAGAGGGAGAGCTCTTCATAACTTGATTAGTTGATTAGGAATAAGGGCTTGCCTTTGGTTCCTTTATATAGTAGCAGCTCCTTTGCTAAGTCTCCCTCTTAACGGAATTAACGGAATTAGTTATAAGAAATTTATCTTATTAATTATTCCGTTTAAGCCGAGTCTTATTATAACTAATTTATAATAAAATAAATTTTTCTTCTCTTTAAATTATGGAATAAATTTTATAAGAAATTTATAAACTTTCTTATTATGGAAAAATCAATTCTTTATTGATTTTATAAAATTAAAATAAACCAATTCATGGATTATTTTAACTTCCATAAAAGGAATAAATTTCTACAAATTTATTTATATAAATTTCTTTATACAAATTTCTTTATCCATAATTTATAAAATAAATCGTGCTAGATCTATTTTATTAATTAAACCAAAATTAATTGGTTTTCTCCCCTTTAATGGCCGGCCACCACAAGGAGGGTTAGCACCCTCTTTGGCCGGCCAAACCAACCCGAACCGGTCGCGAATTAAACTTATTTAATTCGCCCAATAAGTCTTCAAAAGACTTAGCCATTTTTAGCTTCCATTGCGCCTCTGATTAACTCAAATTCGACTTATTTCTCTTGATCGGAAAATCCAATTTTCAACTCGTTTTAAATCCCTCGGATTACTCGTATTGCGTGTGACTAAATAGGCTTTCGATTTATGTTGGCCGTCTATAATCAACTAATTATAGAACGATCATGAGTGGCACCTAGTAGTACATCATGATCCCCAATTAATCGAAAGATCAACGGTTTGACCTCAGAAGAAATTATTCTGAAACCCTTCAGCAGCTCTAATGAATCGTGCCCCATTCCCTTCACCACCTTATACCCACTTGGTTCAGGACACGGTCTATGGTGTCAGTCCCCACTAGGCTGACTACGTCACACCTAGCCCAAGTAGTGTCTTTCTCGTCCTTTAGATTTCTAATTACTCTCATGTATTTAAGAGACTCGCACTCTAAACATGATATACTCTGGCCAGAGATTTCTGAGTAACAATCCGACGATAGGCTTGGGTATACATCTCCTCGCAAGGAGTGGTGAATCCTTTGTAGGCTGTTCAAACATCTTCGGGCACTTCGGCTTATACCCAATCATCCTGGGTCCACACCTCCTTGGAGATGCTTGCTTAAGATGTTAAAGTATAAGTCTCCATGACCAAGATGACTTGAACACCGCAAGTCAAAGGAACATCGCACTTAAGCTGCAGTAAGAACTTCATTGACATATCTTTATAGATAACCATATGAAGTTTTACAGCTAGTCACTCCAATGAACTAGTTCCCTTAATTAGCATCCATGTTTATCTCCGGACATCCCAATGTCACCAGCCAGTGAAAATTAGCTGATTAGAGAATAACCCATGCTAGTCTCAACAGATTGATAGTGTCCATTTTTATCAATTCATCGACTAGGGATAATTTCAATACTTCACAATTGCACATTAGAGATAATCACTAGTTGTGATCCCATCACAAATTCTCTTATGCTGTGAGTTGTATTGCGAACATTCAGTAGATGAGTTTAAGATCCCAATCAAATACACAAAACATGTATACTCAAATAGTGAATTATCATTTATTAATATAAATGTTTACATCATAAGGCGATTGCCTTAAGATCCCAATCAATAGTGAATTATCAAGAGGGGAGCAGTGTTGAAGGGGGAGCGACATCAGAAAGCGACAACGAAGAAGGAACCTCGCTTTTCGAAAGCGATCCGGTAAGTGAGGTTTGTTTTCTTCGTCATGATCAATTGTATGCTGGTGTTAAAGCCTTGCTCAAATCTAATTGCAGATTAGAAAAAGAAAATTCTAAATTAAAAAATGAAAATATTGATCTGAAAAATTTAGTTGAGAAATTAGAATGTGATATTGTCTGTTTGCAACACAAGAAAAATAGTTATCCTAAAAAGTTGAATTGGTATTTTAAAAACCATAAAGGCCAATTTAAAAAGGTGCCAAAGAATTACATTCCATCCAAATTTTTAGTTAATCCTGTCGATAGAAATCTATTTTGGATACAAAAATCAATTTTAAATTAGTTTTCTATTACTGTATAATTTTTCTTGCAAAATTAGAAATAGATTAACACATTTTATGATTAAGTTTCTTTTGAAAAAAAAAATTAACTTTAAAAATAGAAAATTAATTTATTCTGCAAGAACCGATTTTTTTGAGATCTACACATAGTCAATTAAACTTGGTAAATTTTTTTTAAAATTTTTTATGAGATTTTTGAATTTTTTATTCTGCCACTATATGATTTATTTTTTTTGAATATACAAAATAGATTTTAATTTAGAAATTTTTGTAAAAAGCAATAATTTTATCTTCCACCTGTATAAAAATTTTAAAATTTTCCAATGGACGAATTAATTTCTATAAATTTTTAATTGAAATTCATATTTTTTAATTTTAAAAAATATTTAAAAATTTTTTATTCAAAAATTAAATTTCGGTGATATGCACTTAATCTATTCACGGCTCAAAATAAAATGTTTCACATTTTTCTAAGTTCTAATCATATTTTTTCCTTTCCCTATTTTTTGTGCCCCATTTTTGCTGTGATCAAAGGGGGAGAGTAGCTTAAGTTTAGGGGGAGGTTGTGGTTATTAATTGCAAAATTTTTTATGCTTAATTCTGTTACAATACTATTATTGTTTGTTGTTTATCCCTAACTAAACTTGGGTTGATACACATCAAAAAGGGGGAGATTGTTGGTGCCCCAGTTGGTTTTGATGTGATCAACCAAGTTAGGTTAGGTCCTGTTAGTTTTAATCCATCTGCTAAGTGTGCAGGAGCTTAGGTACGGAGGAAGTCGAGTGTAAGACGTAGCGGACGAGAAGGATTGTGCGGGGAAGTGAGCCGACGGGCTTGGTACAATCCGAGGGACGCGGAAGCTGCGGAAGAGTACACCGGTGGAGCGAGAAGGACGTGCGCGGTGTCCGAGGGACGAGAAGCCGGGAGGAAGGACGCTCGAGGGACGAAAGGTCGGAGTCGGGTTCGGGTGAGCCTAACTCCGGTTGGCCAAAAATCTCCCAGAAGACGAAGAATCAAAAAGACTAGTCCAAGCGCCCAAAAGAAAAGAGAAAATTAATTGGTGCCACGAAGGATCGAACTCGAGACCTCAACAACAAACACTAACCCACTTACCATTTGGACTAAAGGGTGATGACAATAAAATGTTGCCAATATTGCTACTTAGAGATTACAACAGCGACATGGAGATTCCAACAACCATCTCGAGGAAAGATAAAGTTTTAATTAAAACAATTAAAACTTAAAGGATAATGTTACATTATCCTTTAATCAAATCCAATGGATGCAATTTAATCCCATCCAAGATCAACCATCCAGATTACATCCATGGATCAACGGCCAAGAGAAAAGTGATCAACAATCAACAATCCAGATTTATTCTCTTAGGCTATAAATAGACTTAGAGGTTTTACTTTAGAATTCAATTAATTCATTGAGTTGTAAACTCTCTTTCTCTCTAAGCTTTCTTTGTGCTACAACTGTAAAGGCTTCTCCGCCTTAAGGAGTTTCTGTTTGAGCATCAACTGCCTTGGAAGCAACGACTCTGTTGCAACCAAGTTTATTTCTTTTTAAAGACGAGTGTTAGTGCTTATTTTTCATAAACCGTCTATTCACCCCCCTCTAGCCGGTCGACCCGATCCTACAGGGACAGGCATAATAACCATGAGTAGTACATCCACTAAGGTTACCATATGCAGGATGTAACGCCCGCCTTTTTCCCACACCTTACGGTGTGGCGAGAAGGGCGTCGTTACGCTTAACATACATGTACGTATAAAACATCCTAATGCAGCGGAATAATTTTTTTTCTTCTACACATGCTTTTAACCATGCAACTAATACATGAAACATCTATACATGCCTAAACTTGTCATTCATGAACTTAGTGTCATTAGACTTAGCATATTAACGACATGCATGGAATCATAACCTAACCATTCCATAACTTATTCATTATCATCATAAGTAGCAAGTAACTTCCGTAATCATAGCATCATGAGTCTTAAGTCATTCATTAGGCATAACCATATAAACATAGCATAGATTCTAAGGAGGCATCTCAAAACTCAAGACATGCGATATGCGTAAATAAAAGGATCTTTTGCCAAGTCACCGCCACACACACACATGCTCTTGCCTCTCCTGCTGCTTCCCTTAGTAACCTCTTGCTTGATCTGCGGTACGAGGAAAATAAGACTATAAGTACACAGGCTTAGTAAGACCCTTTCCTACTCACTAAAACCATACGTCACTTAAACATAAACATATCAAGTATCTGACATAACATAATTCTGAACATAAAACATAAGCATAATCTTGGCGTAAGTCATAAGCATATGAACAACTAACATAGCATGATTCATAACATCGACATAAATCTACCACATACTTAGCATAGCATAATTCTTAACGTACATGAACATGAAACATACTTATTCATGGCATAATTCTTAGCATACATGAACATGAAACATGCTTATTCATGGCATAATTCTTAGCATACATGAACATGAAACATACTTATTCATGGCATAATTCTTAGCATACATGAACATGAAACATGCTTATTCATGGCATAATTCTTAGCATACATGAACATGAAACATACTTATTCATGGCATAATTCTTAGCATACATGAACATAGTCTTAACATAGCATAAACAAAGAATCTACTTACCCTGACGCGATGCATAACATGAATGAATGCATGAGTCAATGCATTTACTACATAAGGATGCTTAGTTTTAAAATCATACTTTTAAATGCTTAACATAAACATAACATCATTGGGGTCCCCGGCTTGTACCACATACATACATCATAAGCGCGCATCCCTAAGTAAATACGAGGTAGTGAGCCCCGACCTACTAGGGTAGGAACAGCTACGGTAGTTCCAAACACCGGGGCGTTCTTAAGGTGCCCATCCCTGTTGGACAGCTTCGGTAGTCCCAGAACCGTGGACAACATAGTCGGTAGTCCAGAACCGGGGCATTCTTAAGGTGCCCATCCCTTGGACCCTTACTTCGGTCCGGTACAAGCCCATTCATAAAAAATGAAATAATTATGCATGCTTCATCATTCATACTTGTCATTCATACTTATCATTCATACTTATTTCATATCATCGTTATGCCTTCATCATTCATACTTATCATTCATACTTAAGGCATAACCATCATCTTCATTCATACTTATCATTCTTTATTCATAAAATAGGACTTACATGCATAATCATGTTTCTAGTCATAACGTTATCTTGGTTCATAAAGCTTGCATGATCATGATACATAAATAAACATGCACTTCATACATGATACATTTCATCTAGCATACATAATCCTAGTATTCATCATAAAGGATGGATGGTAAGCACATATAAACATGCCGCATACTACTAGGGTTTATGGCATTCATCCTAACACATGCATATACCTTCATAACACCATAATCTATTATAAGCATTTATCAACATACATGCATCCTTCTATTTATCATAACATGCTCCTACATCAATTACATATATTCATGGTATATGATCTAAATATTCATGAGTAAAGCATAACATAAAATCTAACATACAAGGTCATGTTATATAACACATAAACTAAGATATTGGTAACATAAAGATCCTTACATCATGCTTAACTATGTACTAACATCATGGTAACTTATAAACATACATTCTTGAGACCTTAACCCAACCCAAACCCTAGGTTTGGGTCTTGGCCGAAACCTTAGGGGGATGTGAATCCATAGAAAATTTGCCTAGGTCATGATTAGCATTCCATACCTTACATATCATGCCATGGGAGACCATTTGAACCCTTGATTGGACTTAACCCTAAGTTCTAGGCCTAATCCATGTGTTGGCCAAAACCCTATAAGGGTAACAAGCCCATAGGAAAATTCATATAATCACCCTTTTTACCCATAAGATGCCATAGGAAACATACTAACCATGCTTGGAAAGATTTGAGTTTACCCTAGCCCTTTAACTTTGATGTGGCCGAAACCCTAGGGGGTTCTTAGGGTGCTACAAAACTCCCAAAATCATACTTTTATGCTTAACCTATCATGAGTAAACATTTGAAAATATAAAAGAGGTCTTTAACATGATTTTTAGCCCAAAATATGGCTTGGCCAAAATCTTCACAAGTCCTAACCATGGATTTTTCAACGTATCATGCCAATAATAACTTAGATCATGACAAATATCTTGAAAGCTATCATACCACAGGTGAGAGGGGTCTTACCTTCCCTTATCTTGGATTTAATCCTTGGATAAAGAAATAAGAGGAACCTTCTTGACTCCAAACTTCTCCTTAGCCCTTGTAGCCTAGTGGAGAGCCTCGAGTCTTCAAGATAGAGCCCTTGGTGGAACTTTTTTTCTAAGAGGAGAGCCCTTGTGGTTTCGGCTAGAGCAAGGAGGAAGAAGAAGAAATGAAGAGGAGAAGGGAAAATGTAACTCCCATGCCACCTTTATACCACATTAAGGAGGGCAAGTGAAGAGTCATGGTGTCTCTTCCCTTGATGACTCTTCATTTTCCCTAAGCCTTAACCAAAATCCACTTCATTCTCTACTAGCACTCCCTTGCTAGGTGAATTGGTTAGTACATGCATGGTGGTACCATAGGTCCAAGGTTTAATTCTTGGTGCATGCACTTTATTTTTATATTTTATTTTATTTTATTTTTATATTATTTTCGAAAATTCCCCAAAAATTCCCCCATGATCATGCTAATACTCCTAATTAAAACCCATTTATATTTATATTAAATTTCACCTAAAATCCACTAATAACCATGGTCTTAGAAAAGCCCATTAGTACTTAGCTTCTCGATTTAAATGAGAAATTATGGATAATTAGGATAAGGTTCGTACTAGTATCTCTAAATTCCTTCAAAACTATCTAGACATGATCAATATTTTAAAGAAAATATTGAGGAGATTTTTCGGGTCGTTACACAGGAAAGTCATTAATGGTCCATAATAAGACTGCTTTAAGAGTGAAAAACTATCTTCGATAAGCATCATAGACACCATCAACTCCTTCCCACAATTGTTGCAAATCTTCAAATAGTACCTCAAGATAGACATCTATATCGTTTCCTGGCTGTTTAGGCCCTGAAATGAGCATAGTTAGCATAACGAATTTCCTCTTCATACACATGTTTGGAGGTAGATTATAGGTGACTAACATGATTGGCCAACAGCTGTACTTACTACTAAGGTTGCTGTAAGGATTAATGCCATCAGCTGAAAGTGCTAGGCGAAGATTTCTTGGCTCACTTTCAAAGTCAGGCCACATATGATCCACCAACTTCCAAGATGGTGAATCTGCTGGATGACGTAACTGTAACGCCCGCCCTTATATCTACTCTCGGGGCGGGGTTACGTATCAACCAATCATATAATTATTTTCTTTTCTTCTAGCATAAAATTAAAACAACCAATGCAAGGGTGCGAGGACTAAGTGCTGAGCATGCTTATCTAACTATCAGGTGATATTTACAAGTGTTAAGCATACTAGTCGATACATGCCAATCTAATATCATGCTTGAATCATTGGAACATGGTAAGTGCATAGTAAGTTTAGTAATACGTGAGTCATGATAGTAAGGTTCACAAGTAGTTCAACTCACAACATAATCAAACCTAATCAATTATAAGGGTAATTACTAACATTCGTTATCAAGGAGTCACTAACAAAAGCATAATAAAGTAGATATATAGAAATCTTTCTTTCCCGAGCCACCACCCCACACATCTTCAGCCCTCCTGCCTCTTCCTTTAGTTCAAGTGTTCCTTAACTTTATCTGCAGCATAAGACAACACTTAACTAGTAAGCACAAAAGCTTAGTAAGGATCCTGTCCTACTCGCAAAATCCATACGAAAGCAGATAACATGTACACATAATAAATCATAAACATGAGTTCATCATAGAATACTAAATATCAAAGTTTCTAAGCATGCAGCATAAAGCATCTTAAGCATACCCTTCACATATAATCAATGTTTTTCAAAACAATTCCATAAAGGTATTACTTAAAAATACATCCATATCATATAGGGCCCAGTTGTGTACCACATAATGCGCGTTCCCTAATGGATTGGGGTAGCGAGCCACCAACCAATTAGAGCAGGACCCTTACGTCCTACCGGAGCCATGACCTTACGTTAACATTCACCCCGGATTTGTTTAACGACCCCCTTACGAGTCGGGTACACAACTTCCAAAGTAAAATACTTATCATGTCTTTACATATATGCTAAGGAGTACTCCAAATTCACTTCTCAAGGGACACACCACTCTTCAAGGGTGTTTCTGATCCCATAGGGACACACCACACAACATAAGGGTGTTCTTGATCCCATACTTAGTGGAGTATCCTTTCAAGCATTTTAACATACACATCACATGCAATCTCATAAGGGTGCCCCATGGGCTATAAGACATGCTCATATATATATCATAATTCAACCACTTAAACATACTTATATATATGACAAGATTGGTCACATAGATCATACTCATATCATAGGAAGTGGTAGCATGCTAAAAGTTAAAGTTTTCCAATCAAACATTCCATTTAAACATCACATGCATATACATATCATCATCCCCAACATAAGCATATTCCATAGGGTAGTTTGACCTTCACAAACCCTAATCTTAGGGTGTTGGCCGAAAGTCATAGGGTAGGGGAAATTAGGGTTTTTGCAATAAAACATTCACACAGGCATTTATACAAACACCTTGTATACACTATCTTACAATACACTAAGCATGGCTATATATTATAGGATAATTCGACCCTCACAAACCCTAGTTCCCATGCCTTGGCCGAAACCCATCCAACCCTAAACCCTAGTTTTTGTCATCACAAAATGAAGGGACACAACATATATGTATACTCTAAGTTCCAAGGGGTCTTCTCATGCATCAAGGAGTAACCAAGGTCTCCCCCTTGGGGTGGCCGAAACCTATACAAGGGTAAAACCCTAGGTTTTGTTCACAACATTTTGAAGGAAACAACATATACATATACCCTAAGTTCCAAGGGGTCTTCTCATGTATTAAGGAGTAACCAAGGCCTTCCCCTAAGGGGTGGCCGAAACTCATCAAGGGGAAAATCCCCATTTTCGAAACAATCAAGGAGAAGAAGAAAAAAAGAACAAACATACAATGACCATTACACTGTAGGCGAGGGGATACTTACATCCTTTCGCTTGAATTTCTCCTTCTCTTACTCCTTAGGGTACCCTTGGTTGAAGGAGAAATGAGAATTTCCCTTGTTAGACTTCTCTAGCACTCTTGGCCCTAGTAGAGGGCAAGATCCTTGAATGGTTCCTCTTCCTTCCAATTCCCTAGGGTTAGAACCCTAGGGTGCACTTTTCGAAATTGGAAAGGGAGAAGAAGGGCTCTAGGTTTTCGAAAATTGAAGTGGGGAAGAAGAAGAAGAAATGTAACTTCTTTCTCCCTCTCTTATTTATACTCTTCTCATGAAGGGACATGTCTCTTCACTTCCCTAGCTTTAACAAGCATGTTTCTTATTATCTCAACATGAAACATGGCTTGGTGCAATGGTTAAGACATTGTTAGTGCAACTAGGAGGTTCAAGGTTCAATCCTTGCTTCCTCCTTTCTACATCTTCTTTTTATTACATTTTGCACTAACCCACATCCAAGCCCATTAAGCCAAGCCCATCATAAAATTTCATAATAATAATGTTTCATGAATTCATAATATTTCATATGGGAAATTTTGGGGTGTTACAATCCTCCATACCTTATAAAAAGTTCGTCCCGAACTTTAAAATAATTCCGGATACTTTAATCGTATTGTCTCCTCTCGTTCCCATGTGGCTTCTTCGAATTGTTTGTTCCGCCACAGAACCTTTTCTAAGGGTACTTCCTTGTTCCTTAGCTTTTTGACTTCCCGATCTAGGATCTGAATAGGTCGGCGTTCGGAACTTAGGTTCTCCTGTACTGGTTGGGGCTCTATCATTTGATTCACATCAGAGGTACATTTCCTGAGCATTGATACATGGAAGACATTGTGGATAGCCGACATTTCTGGCGGTAACTCCAGTTCGTAGGCCACTTTGCCTACCCGTCTCAGGATCTGATACGGTCCCACATATCTTGGACTCAGCTTCCCTCTCTTCCCGAATCTCATCACCCCTTTCATAGGGGCCACTTTCAGGAATACTGAATCCCCAACCTCAAACTCTAGTGGTCTGCGTCGCTTGTCAGCGTAGCTTTTCTGCCGGCTCTGAGCAGTCTCTATCCTCTGGCGGATATTCTTTATAGCCTGAGTTGTTTCATCTATAATATTAGTCTGAAGTCCCATCTCCTTCTTTTCACCACTCTCAAGCCAGCATATAGGATATCTGCATTTCCTTTCCGTATAGTGCTTCGTACGGTGCCATCCCAATAGTAGCCTGATAACTGTTGTTATAGGCAAACTCTGCCAGGCTCAGGTATCGGCACCAGCTTCCCTTGAAGTCCAAGGCACAAGCTCGTAGCATATCCTCTAATATCTGGTTTACTCTTTCAGTTTGCCCGTCAGTCTGGGGGTGAAAGGCAGTACTGAATTTCAGTTTCGTACCGAAAGCCTTCTGTACGTGTTCCCAAAAATCTGAAGTAAATCGACCATCCCTATCAGAGATAATGGTCTTGGGAACCCCATGCAGTCAGATAATTTCCTTGACGTACAGTTGAGCCAGCTGCTCCACTGAGTAGGTCATCCTGATAGCCAGAAAATGGGCAGACTTGGTGAGTCTATCCACAATAACCCATATACCATCATATCCATTCGTCGTTCTAGGCAGCCCGGAGATGAAATCCATGGAGATGTCTTCCCATTTCCATTCGGGAATCGGCAGAGGTTGTAGAACTCCTCCAGGCCTCTGGTGTTCTGCTTTGACCTTATGGCAGATCAAACACATACTGATATAGTGGGCTACATCTCGTTTCATACCGGACCACCAAAACTTGCTCTTCAGATCTTGATACATCTTGGTAGACCCAGGATGCATCGCATAAGGTGTTCCGTGAGCTTCCTCGAGAATCCTTGTCCATAAGTCGGAGTCGTCGGGAACACATAATCGATCCCGAAGATATAAGACTCCGCTGTCCGAAATCCTAAATCCATCGTCCTTGCCTTCGAGAACTTCTTGCTTGATTCTCTGAAGGCTCGGATCATGATTCTGCTTTTCCAGAATATCGCTGAATAATGTCGGCGCAATCATCAGGGTGGATAACTATCCCGATATGATTTCAATTCCGTAATTCATAATTTCTTCCCCTAAGGGTTGTGACAAAGCTGATAAAGACATCAAAGCAGCACATGATTTTCTACTGAGAGCATCGGCTACCTTGTTGGCTTTTCTCGGATGGTACAAGATCTCACAATCATAATCCTTGACCAATTCGAGCCATCTGCGCTATCTTATATTCAGATCTTTCTGGGTGAAGAAATACCGCAGACTCTGGTGATCTGTATAAACTTTACACTGAGTTCCATATAGATAGTGCCTCCATATTCTCAGTGCAAAGACCACCGCTGCTAGTTCTAAGTCATGGGTAGGGTAGTTTCTTTCATGTTCCTTCAGTTGCCTAGAGGCATAGGCAATTACCTTCCCATTTTGCATAAGCACAGCTCCGAGTCCAAGTTTGGATGCGTCGCTGTACATATCGAAACCCATATCGCTCTCTGGAAGAGTCAATATTGGAGCGCTAGTCAGTCTCCTTTTCAGTTCAGTAAAGCTCTTCTCACATTCCTCGGTCCATACATATTTCTTGTCTTTCTTTGTAAGAGCTGTCATAGGGGCTGCAATCCGAGAGAAGTTCTCTACGAATTTTCTGTAATAGCCTGCTAGCCCGAGGAAACTTCTGATTTCACTGGCATTCTTGGGTCTAGTCCAGTTACTCACGGCTTCGATTTTAATTGGGTCCACCATTACTCCTTCCTTGGAGATCACATGTCCCAAGAATGATACTTGATCGAGCCAGAACTCGCATTTGGAAAATTTAGCATATAGTTGTTCCTTCCGAAGAATCTGTAGTACTATATTCAGGTGCTCAGCATGTTCTTCGGGAGTTCCCGAATATATAAGGATATCGTCGATAAAGACGATGACAAATCTGTCGAGGAATGCCGAGAATACCCGATTCATTAAATCCATAAACATAGCTGGAGCATTGGTAACTCCAAATGGCATAACTACGAACTCATAATGTCCGTATCTGGTTCGAAAAGCCGTCTTCGGTATATCCTCCTTTTTCACCCTAACTTGGTGATAACCCGATCTCAGGTCAATCTTAGAGAAAACCGTGGCTCCCTTCAGTTGATCGAACATGTCATCTATCCTGGGTAGAGGGTACTTGTTCTTGATAGTCACGTTGTTCAGCGCCCGATAGTCGATACACATTCGCATCGACCCATCCTTCTTTTTCACGAACAGTACGGGAGCTCCCCAGGGGGAATGACTAGGGCGGATGAGTCCCTTGTCAAGAAGCTCTTGTAACTGTCCCTGTAATTCCTTTAATTCCGTCGGCGCCATACGGTACGGTGCCTTAGAAATGAGGTTAGTACCAGGAACCAACTCAATTGCAAATTCTATATCTCTTTCAGGTGCTAACCCTGGTAAGTCATCGGGAAATACCTCTGGGTAATTGCATACTACTTTGACGTCTTCTAGCTTCGGGCCCTCTGTAGGACTGGTATCAACCACATGTGCTAGAAATCCAGAGCATCCCTTTTCTAACATCTTCCTTGCTTTCAGAGCCGACAAGAATTTGCTTGTCCTCTTCTTCGGCTCTCCGATAAATTCGAATAGAATTTTCGCCTCCGGTCGGAAGATAACCCTTCGTTTATGGCACTCAATAGAGGCGCCATATTTGTTCAAGAAATCCATGCCCAATATCACATCATAATCTGACATATCAAGTACTATCAGATCGCAGTAGAGTTCCCTATCTGCGATTCTGATTGGTGCGGCACGTAGCATTTGGGTAGAGGGCATCACCTCACCCGAGGGCAGTGTTGTCAGAAATTTACAGTCTAAATCTTGCAGTGACATATCCTTTCTTTTGGCATATTGCATAGAGATAAACGAATGTGTTGGTCCGGTGTCAAATAAGGCAGTAGCATATTGACTGTAAATAAATATCTGACTTGTGACAACGGTAGAGGCAGTCGCCACGTCTTCTTTCGTAAGAGAGAAAACCCTGGCGTTCGTCGTGNCATCGGGAAATACCTCTGGGTAATTGCATACGACTTTGACGTCTTCTAGCCATATCTATCGTACAGGTGATAAATAAACTAATGTGAGAAGTAATACTACTTTCATTAGTTATGTAAGCATAAATCACCTTTATACATATCATTTCTGTACATGAAATAAAGTAAAGCGAGGTTAGGATCTCTTACTTGGAAACGGCAGGATGAAGCTTGATGTGTGTGTGGTGGAGGAGAAATCTGCTCTGATACCAACCTATAACGCCCGCCCTTATATCTACCCTCGGGGCGGGGTTACGTACTAGTCATTCATTCGTGTAATAAAATTTTAACATACAATAAAAGCAAGAGTGCAAGGGCTAAGTGCTGAGCATGCTTGTCTAAAACTATCAAGTGATATTTACAAGTGCTAAGCATACTAGCCAGTACATGTCAATCAAATATCATGCTTGAATCATTAGAACATCATTTGAAATATTTTAATCAAGAGTTATTCTATAACATGATTTCGCATATTATTTCAACTCATAATATAATCAAACAAAATCAAGTATATGAAAATTCCAAGTGAAATCACTATCATGCAATATCAATCCTAATCACTAACATTCATTGTCAAGGAGCATAAACATAAGCATAATAAAGTAGATATAAGAATTCTTCTTTCCCGAGCCACCACCCCACACATCTTCAGCCTCCTGCCTCTTCCTTTAGTTTAAGTGTTCCTTACCCTTATCTGCAGCATAAGACAACACATAAACTAGTAAGCACAAATGCTTAGTAAGGATCCTGTCCTACTCGTAAAATCCATACGAAAGAATACAACAAGTACACATAATAAATCATAAGCATGAGTTCATCAATGCATGCTAAACATCAAAGTTTCTAAGCATGCAGTATAAAGTACCATAAGCATTCCCTTCACATATAATAAATGTTTTCAAAATAATTCCATAAAGGTATTACTTAAAAATACATCCATATCATATAGGGCCCAGTTGTGTACCACATATTGCGCGCTCCCTAATGAATTGGGGTAGCGAGCCACCAACCAATTAGAGCAGGACCCTTCCATCCTATCGGAGCCATGACCTTACGTTAACATGCACCCCGGATTTGTTTAACGACCCCCTTCCGAGTCGGGTACATAACTTCCAAGGTAAAATAATTATCATGCTTTTACATATATGTTAAGGAGTACTCCAAATCCACTCTTAAGGGACACACCACTCTTCAAGGGTGCTCATGATCCCGTAGGGACACACCACACAACATACAGGGTGCTCTTGATCCCATACTTAGTGGAGTATCCTTTCAAGCATTTTATCATACACATCACATGCAATTCATAAAGAGTGCCCCATGGGCTATATAAGCATGCTCATACATACATCATATTTCCACCACTCACACATACTTATATATGACAAGATTGGTCACCTAAATCATATTCATATCATAGGAAGTGGTAACATGCTTCATGAGTTAATTGAGTTCTTCTTAACCCTAAACCTAAGGTTTTGGCCAAAAGTCAAGGGTAGAGGTAGCTTAGGTTTTTGACATCAAACATCCCATATAAGCATCATATATATATACATCATGTATCATACTAAGCATAGCATTCATCATGGGGTAATCGATCTTCACAAACCTAATGTTCCATGCTTTGGCCGAATATCACATGCTAGGGAAAAATTAAGTTTTCAAATCAATCATTCCATTTAAACATCACTTGCCTATACATATAATCATCCCAATCATAAGTACATCTCATAGGGTACATCCCATACATTCATCACATATATATATATATATATCATGTATCATACTCAACATAGCATACATCATCGGGTAATCAACCTTCACAACCCTAACATTTTATGCCTTGGCCGAAAGTAACCCTAGGGAAAGTTAAGTTTTCCAATCAAGCATTCCATTTAAACATCACATGCATATACATATCATTTTCCCAAACATAAGCATATCTCATAGGGTAGTTTAACCTTTACGAACCCTAACTTTAGGGTGTTGGCCGAATGGTGTAGGGTAGGGGATTAGGGTTTTTGGAAATAAAACCTTCACACAAACATTTACACAAACACCTCACATACATATCATGCAACATTATTAAACATGGATTTCATCATAGGATAATCATGCACCCTAAACCCTAATTCTTCTAGGGTTGGCCGAAAGTGTAGGGTAGGGGGGATTAGGGTTTTTGAAATCAAACATTCACACAACCATTTATACAAACACCTTATCTACACTATCATGTCATACACTAACATAAGATACATCATAGAGTAATTCAACCCTTGAATCCCTAATTTTTCCATGCCTTTGCCGAAACTTGTAGGGGGTGCAAACCCTAATTTTTGTTATCATAACTTGAAGGAAATCAACATATAGGTATTCCCTAAGTCCCAAGGGTTCTCCTCATGCATCAAGAAGTAACCAAGGCCTCCTCTTTGGGGTTGCCCGAAACTTGTAGGGGGTGCAAACCCTAATTTTTGTCATCACAACATGAAGGGAAACAACCTACATATATACCCTAAGTCCTAAGGGATCTCCTCTTGTATCAAGGAGTAGCCAAAGTCTCCCCCTTGGGGGTGGCCGAAACCTACACAAGGGGTAAAACTCCCATTTTCGAAAAACAAGAAGAAGAAATCATACATAACAATTACACTGCAGGCGAGGGGATACTTACATCCTTTCGCTTGAATTTCACCTTCCCTAAGTCTTTAGGGTACCCTTGGTTGAAGTAAGAGTGAGAGTTTCTTTTGCTAAAACCTCTCTAGAATTCTTGGCCCTAGTAGAGGGCAAGATCCTTGGATGGGATCTTCTTCCTCCCAATTCCCTATGGTTAGAACCCTACGGTGTGCTTTTCGAAAATGAAAAGGAAAAGGGCTCTAGGGTTTTCGGTTTTGAAGTGGGGAAGAAGAAGAGAGAAATGCAACTTCTTTTTCCCTCTCTTATTTATACTCTTCTCATGAAGAGACATGTCTCTTCACCTCCCTAGCATTAACTAGCACGTTTCTTATTCTCTCAATAAGAAAACATCCTTGGTGCATTGGTTATGACATGGTTAGTGCAACTAGGAGGTTCAAGGTTCGATCCTTGCTTCCTCCTTTCTACACTTCTTTTTATCACATTTTGCACTAATCCATATCAAAGCCCATTAAGCCAAGCCCATCATGACATTTCATAATAATGTTTTCATGAATTAATCACATTTCCTATGGGAGAAATTTTGGGGTGTTACAGTGTCACTCTCTCATAGAGCGTCGGTGGTGGGGGCTCTTCTATGTGCTCTCGGACCACGACTGCCAGATCTGCAACATGACCTCGACCTTCTCGTCAAAGTCGATCTGGGGTCCGGCTCTCTGTTGCCTCCATGATAAAACCCCGGTACCTGAGACCTCTATACCAGCTAGGGAAAAGTTCCTAAAACATATCTCATCGAAGTCAGTCATCATAGCCATCTCACCCTCGGTGATGTTATGGCCGTGATAATGTAGAATAGACGTGATGATGTGGCAATAGGGAGTGCGTACCCCCCCCCCCCCCCCCCGCGTGGTAACACTGGACGCATGTAGGATCGTGTGGAACATATGGAGTCCAATGTCGATGTCAAGATGATGAATCAATGTATATAGGAGGAAAGTGTGGAATGGTCGCATGGTAGCTACGTCTCTAGTAGGTAAGGGTAGAATGCAGTGGACTATTACTCTATAAAGAGCATAGTCCTGGACGTGAAGGTCAACAGACTGAAATAGTCTGGCCAGGGGGTTCCTAGCATCCCTATAGAAGTAGGAGTGTAGAGTATCTAGGGTAATGTGAGAGTAGGGAGCATCAAAGGGAGGCTCCCTAGGGGGGTAACAACAAAAGGTGGACTGTGAGAGTCGTAGTCCAAGAAATCGGTTAAGCAATGAGGGAGTGATTGTCAAGGGCATCCCTTGAACGGTGGTGGCAAACATAATGTTGGATCGAGAAAACCGATAGAGGGGGGGGTTAATATCGAAAATCGTTCAGATTTTCGTAAAGAGCAGTTGCACAGCGGAAATTTAAAAACAGCACACAGACACAGTCGATTTACTTGGTTCGGAGCCTGTGTCGACTCCTACTCCAAGGCCCACGGTCGTTGACCATTTACTTTGGGCAATTCTATATACGCGTAAAATAGTTTACAATATTTGATTACAAATAAGTGGAATAAAATAATAATATTAAAATTTCAATCTTCGTTACCGACGTCCTGAGTGTATTGGCTTGTTCGGGGCAGCGGGACATCGTCGGCTCGAGTTGGAGTGTTTCCGGAGCAAGGCACGAGCGTAGAAGATCGTTGGGGCGTTGAGAGAACAGTTGTTCTGAAGCCTTGGTCGAAGGCCCTTTATATAGGGCCTGGGGGTGCCCGGGACGTCGGGGGCGCCCCCCACGTGGCCTTCGATCCGCCAAAGTCTCGGTCGCGTCTGATCCTCTGGATCCGCTTTGACCGGGGCGCCCGGAGCGCTCGAGGCGCCCGGATTGACCGGGTCAAACGTTATCTGCTTGGCATCGAGGGCTTCTTGGTTCGAGGTATGCGCCTGGGGGCGCCCGGGACGCAGGGGGCGCCCGAGAGCAGTGCGGGCGCCCGGGAGCACGGGGGCGCCCCGCCCAGCAGCTATTCGAGCCCTTTTCCTTTGACATGTTTTGTATGTACCTTGGGGGCGCCCGGGACACTCCGGGCACCATACTCATCTACTACCTCATTCCTTTGAGGCTATCTGAACTACAGACACTCCTTCCTTTGGTCCTGCATCCAGGGTTAGTCCAAAACACAATAAAGCAATAATGTATTTGTTTATACAGCCTTAGCTGTCTTGGTTCTGACTTTGGTCTCCAAAATGGAGCCCTAGGTCGAACCGACGCCTACTGTTCCCTCGACGGGGAACGCGTCCTCACCTACTCCTCTCGGGAGAATTTACCTGATGCCAACCGTTCCTCTGGTTGGACTTTTGCCTGACGATCCTTTGTCAGGTCTTGTAAACTGACAGTCCTTCGCCAGTTCCCTAGCAGTCCTTCGCTAGGGCTTTAGTCCCAGGCTGTCCTTCGCCTGAAGCCTAGCAGTCCTTCGCTAGGGCTTGATACTGGCAGTCCTTCGCCAGTTGCCAAGCAATCCTTTGCTAGGGCTTTCTTTCCTAGAATTCCTTTGCCAGTGCCTAGCAGTTCTTCGCTAGGGCTTTTCCTGCACACTAGATTAACTTGTTAGAAACCAAGAAAGACTTAACTTTTGACCTATGTTGCCATTATCAAAACACAGGTTTGATTTGGGTGCATTCTGCACCAACAATCTCCCCCTTTTTGATTTATGGCAACCCTAGTTCAAAAAGTTAAGTTTAAGCAAAACATGAAAAAGTTTTAACTTTTGTTCCCTCCCCCTGGAAGGAATCTCCCCCTAGATTATTCAAAAATTCGTGGGGTTAAAAAAAACTTTATTTGTACTTGAAAACTTTTTGAAAATGTTAGCTTAAGTAAGAATTTTAGTTTTAATACAGTTTTGAAAAACTTAAGCTTTAGAGTACCTAAAAAAATTTTGACAAGCTTAAGTAAGAAACTTTTGAATGGCTAGAGTACTTAGCAAAATTTTGAATGCTTGAATAAAAATTTTGAGGCTGGAGTACATAGTAAAATTTTGAAAGCTTGAATAAAAATTTTGAGGCTAGAGTACTTAGCAATATTTTGAAAGCTTGGATAAAAATTTTGAGGCTAGAGTACTTAGCAATATTTTAAAAGCTTTAATAAAAATTTTGAGGCTAGAGTACTTAGCAATATTTTGAAAGCTTTAATAAAAATTTTGAGGCTAGAGTACTTAGCAATATTTTGAAAGCTTGGATAAAAATTTTGAGGCTAGAGTACTTAGCAATATTTTGAAAGCTTGGAAAAAAATTTTGAAGCTAGAGTACTTAGCTAAATTTTGAAAGCTTGAGAAAAAATTTTTAAGCTAGAGTACTTAGGCAAAATTTTGAAAGCTTTAAGAACTTTTGAAACTGGAGTACTTAGGCAAAATTTTGAAAGCTTTAAGAACTTAAGTACTTCTTCAAAAAGTTTAAGCTTTTGAATAAAGGATAAGTATATTTTGAACCTTTTTGAATAAAGGAAAAAATTTTGAAAAAGTAAAAGTAATTTTTCTCTAATTTTTGAAACAGTAAAAGTAATTTTTCTCTAATTTTTCTCTTTCCTTTCCTATCTCTCCCCCTTTGCTATATATCAAAACAAGATAAATATGATTACATAAAGGAAATAAATAAGAATTTGTTGTACTGAACCAATTCATAATTAGATTTACACTAAATCAATCAATTTTCTCTGTAGGGACCTGTCTAACCCAATTAGCTACTTACTAACTGTTATAAACAGTAGTTTTTGCTAGGGTTAGTCAAGTTAAGTGTTTCTGTTCAAGTTAGATTTTCTAAACTTGACACTTAACTCGATTGCTGTTTAAGTTGTATTTAGTGCCCCAATTACTGCAGATGCACTGACTTAAAGCATTTTGAATTAAGGCAAAGACCTAAGCATCTCAACCCTTTCTAGATTATCAATCAAAAGTACCCTAATGTGCTTGTGAGATGCTGGCTTCTAAGTCTATAGGTGCATGCAGTTCTAGGGTTAGGGCCTAGGCTAAGTCCATTTTCGAAAAAGCCCTAATTTTTAAAGGGGGTAGTTTTACAATAAAACTAAGTAAAAAAAGTGAAAACTGATTTTGAAATCAAGTAAAAGCAGTTTTTCAAAATCTATTTTTAGAAAACTGATTTTTGAAATCAAGTAGAGCAGTTTTTCAAAATCTATTTTTAGAAAACTGATTTTTGAAATCAAGTAGAGCAGTTTTTCAAAATCTATTTTTAGAAAACTAATTTTTGAAATCAAGTAGAGCAGTAAAAAATTTGAGATACTCTATTCTACAGAGTACAATCCTAACTGCAAAGAGAACAAGTACTCATAAACTGGTCAACAGAAAATAAAGCAGATAATCAAGGTTCAAATACAGTCAAACAGTCAAACCCAAGTCAACCTTACTGAGTAGGGGCAGTCAAATAGGTACAATACTAAGTGAATCTAAGACGAAGGACCGGGATGATCAGACGGGCCAGGCTGGCATGCATCGAATCGTGCCATCATCTCTATGTATCGTGCATCAGCCACTTCTCGATCGGCTCGACGAGCTTCCATCTGCTCTAGGTGGTAGGCTTCGACTTCCTCTCGGAGACTCTGAACCTTTGTGTCTAAATGCATCACTCTCTGGTAGAGTGTCGGTGGAGCGGGCTCGTCGATGTGTGCTCGGGCGGCTACAGCTATGTCTCCAACATCGACTTCAACCTCCTCGTCTGAGTCGACTGGTGCTCCGGCCTGCTGTCGTCTCCAGCTAAGAACCCCGGTGGCCGACACCTCTAGACCCGCTAAGGAAAAGTTCCTAAATCCTATTTCGTCAAAGTCGATCATAGCGGTATTTTCACCAACGGTAATGTCCCGACCGTGGTGATGAAGAAGGGATGTGATGATGTGGCAATATGGTGTCCGTACTCGTCCCTGGGTCGTGACACTGGACGCATGCAGAATGGTATGAAACATATGGAGTCCAATGTCTAGGTCAAGGTGGTGGACTAGGGCATAAAGAAGGAAAGCATGAAAGGGTCGCATAGTCCCTAGGTCTCTGGTGGAAAGTGGTAGGATACAGCGGACCAGAACTCTATACAAGGCATAGTTCTGGGCCTGAAGTTCAACAGCTAGGAAGCGTCTGTTTGGGGGGAGGTCTGCCCTAAAGAAATAGGAGTGAATGGTATCTAGGGTAATATCTGAGTAGGGAGGATCAAATGGGGGGTTCCTAGGAGGATAGCAGCAGAATGTGGACTGTGAGGGTCGCAGTCCTAGGAAGAGGTTCAACAGAGTAGGGGTGATGGTCAAAGGAATCCCTTGGACATTGGTGTGAAACATAAGATTATCTTGTCGAATAATATTATTGTAAAATTCTCCGCATAATGATTCATTAATGGTATGTGTGCAGAAGACAAGATTGTCCAATTGATAGAAGTTGATGATGTTCATGGCGACAGGGCATGATTGGGTAAAAAAATGCCTATTGAGATAACTCGTTTTAATAGGCTTGTAGATTATTTATGCAAACCTATTACATAAGTCTAGATTAGGAAATCTAGGGTCGGGACTAGGTTGGGCACCGGGGTTGGCCGGGTTCGATCGGCGTCTTCTAAGTTAAAAGAGTTAAAGGGAGAATAAAGATATTGCATGAAATAATTTTAAATGCAATAAAAATAAATGATAATTATACCGGACGGCTCGGGGAGGCATGGATGAGGAAGAGGACTTGCAAGGTCTTCTTGAAGAGTAAGAAGTGGAGAAGAAGGTTGATTTTGGTGTGGGGAGTAAAGGAGGTTCGGGTGCCTTTTATAGGCAAACTCATGGGGGCGCCCGGGAGCTTCCGGGTGCCCTGGTCAGGGTTACTGCCAAAGGCAGTAACTTTTGGCTGCTGGGGGCGCCCGCGTGGTTTCGGGCGCCCTGGTCAAGGGCAAGGCAGCTTTTCTGTCTCGGGGAACGAAAAAGCTATGGGGGGGGCCCCCGTGTTGTCCCGGGTGGCCGGGTTTATATAGAAAAGGACAAGCTTTATGTCTTGTCATCTTTTGACCATGATTAAATTGGTTTGACCATGGTTTGACTGCTTTGACTGTGGTTTGACCGCTTTGACCATGGTTTGACTATATTAATCATGGTTTGACCATGATTTTGACAAATACAAGAATATCTCATCCTATAGGTAAAAGAATTTCCAACTTAGTCTTAATCCTGCTGTCTCACCCAAATCTAGGATTTTCAATCACGTTAACCTTATAGGTTTTGTGAGACAGGTTTTGATAGTTAAAATTATTTTGAAAATTTTGATAAATTTTGAAAACAATTAAACTTTAAAAACTTAATTAATTTTGAAAACAATTAATTTTGACAAAAATGTTTAAATCTACAAATACCTGAAATTTTGTGTTAGATTCGAATTTGACAAAAAAAAATTTAATTTGAATTTCAGAAATTGGCTTCCCGGTCTTGGCGAGGCACTAGGCCTTCTTTGGCCGTAGCCTTATGGGATCATCCACCCTTTCCTTGACAAAGCCTTTTAATTAAATTTCATTTTCAAAAATTCTTTGAAAAATTTCTGATCTAACTAGTTTGGGTCTTGGATCGGTAGCTTCGGCTAGTTCTGCCAAATTGGCTTCCCTAACGTACTATCATCTCACCTCCATCCAATACTATGTTGTCAAATTTCAGCTAAGTTTGTTTAGTCCTTAAGTTAGCCTAAGTCTAAGCATGGTATATAGCAGAAATTAAATAACCAATCAATCAAGCAATTTAAATCAAGAATAACAAGTTTATCTAATAATGAATATAGTTTTCAGTTTGGCTCCCCCTGGACTAAAGCCACGGTGATGGTTGGGCAAGATGTGAATCTTGTCCTTGGGGATCCAATACTGATTTGATCCAATCGGTTTGTTCAGGTATAGTTTAGGTACCCATGCCTGAATTTTACCTCTGGACTGATTCAGTACAGCAATGTATGATCTTTGCCGAGATTTGGTTCTATAGCCCAATCCGGATCGATTTAGAACTGATTTCTGTTTTCCAAGGATCATGTCAAGACCCTTGGAACCAGATGTAAATCGTTCTAATGCTGATCTAAGATCCTTAACCTGAGTTTTCAGGGAGGAGTTGTCCTTTTCAAGTTTTTCAACTTGAGTAGGAGTTCCTTCCTGAACCTTCTCGGTTAAGGATTTAGAGTCAGCTCCCTCTTTCAGGTGTTTTACTTCCTGTCGGAGGGATTCGACTCAGAGTTTGGCTTTGGCCAAATCTCGAGAAAGGAATGAAATTAACTCACTTAATTGCAATCTATTAAAACCAGTTACCTTAATTTCTCCGTCTTCTGTGAAGGTCAGCTCGCCGTCTTCTAGTTCTGTTTCTGACTCAGTCTCAACTTTATCTGAGGCGGTCAGAGCTAGGAGGTTGGACTGGGGTGCCTCTTCTTCTTCTTCTGAGGACGATTCGTCCCAGGTTGCTTGTAGTGCCTTCTTTCTTCTCGTCCTTTTTGTCTCCTTTAGGTTAGGGCACTCTGACTTGTAGTGGTCCTTTTTCTTGCACTCGTAGCAGGTCACATTAGGCTTGTTGGCGGGTTCAGCTGGTTCGTCCTTTCTTCGGCCGGTTTTCCATTTGTTGGTTCGGTTCTTCAGCTCCTTATAGTAGCTTCGAGCGAGGGGGACCAGCTTAGTTTGTTCTCCTTCTTCGTCTTCTGAGTCTGAGTTTGAGTTAGACTCAGGTTCGGGTTCAGGCTTCTTCTTTGTTGTCCTTCCAGTTTTACTGGCAACGAAAGCAATACCTTTCTCGACCACATTGGTGTTAGTTTGTTCGTGCAGTTCTAGTTCGGAAAACAATTCATCTAATTTTATTTTAGAAAGATCCCTAGATACCTTATATGCATCTACCATAGATGCCCACAAGGTGTTTCTAGGGAAGGCGTTTAGAGCATACCTTATTAGGTCACGGTTTTCAACCTTGTGACCTATTGTGTGAAGACCGTTCATTACCTCTTGGATTCGTGCGTGGAGCTGGGCTGCTGTTTTGTTGTTGGCCATCTTGATGGTGTAGAGTTTGTTCAGTAGCAGATCCCTCTTACTGATCCGAGTATCTGAAGTCCCTTCGTGCAGCTCGATCAGTTTTGTCCATAGCTCCTTTGCACTGTTGAAAGGGCCCACGCGTTTCAGCTCTTCCTTTGTCAGCCCGCATTGTAGGGTTTGTGTAGCTTTTGCGTCAGCTTCTATCTTGCGTTTAAGGGAGTTGTCCCATTCGGAGTAGCTTTGTGGTTGTCGTTCGGCGTCTTTGGGGATCTCCAGACCAGACTGGATGATGATCCACATATCCACCTGAGTTTTCAGGTGGACCTCCATACGACTTTTCCAGTAAGAAAAGTCTTCTCCACTGAAAAGTGGAGGTCTGGCGCTGCTGAATCCCTCTTGCATGGCCATTTTAATCTGTAACAAAAAACTAATAGAAAAACAAATTTTCCAAGACTAGGTCTTGGATTAGTAGTGCTGGATAAGGGAAATAAAATATCGAGGGGTGTTGCACCAACCTCGATTAGCGGGGAAAAAAATTCGAACAAAAAAAATATTTAAAAAAAAATCGAAAATAATAAAGAAAATCCGAAAAGAAATTTTCAAACTTGTGGTTGCACCAAGTTTGAACTTCCCCGCTCTGATACCACTTGTTGGATCGAGAAAACCGATAGAGGGGGGGGGGGTGAATATCGAAAATCGTTCGAATTTTCGTAAAGAGCAGTTGCACAGCGGAAATTTAAAAACAACACACAGACACAGTCGATTTACTTGGTTCGGAGCCTGTGTCGACTCCTACTCCAAGGCCCACGGTCGTTGACCGTTTACTTTGGGCAATTCTATATACGCGCAAAACAGTTTACAATATTTGATTACAAATAAGTGCAATAAAATAATAATATTAAAATTTCAATCTTCGTTACCAACGTCCGGAGTGTATTGACTTGTTCGGGGCAGCGGGACGTCGTCGGCTCGAGTTGGAGTGTTTCCGGAGCAAGGCACTAGCGTAGAAGATCGTTGGGGGCGTTGAGAGAACAGTTGTTCTGAAGCCTTGGTCGAAGGCCCTTTATATAGGGCCTGGGGGCGCCCGGGACGTCGGGGGCGCCCCCACGTGGCCTTTGATCCACCAAAGTCTCGGTCGCGTCTGATCCTCTGGATCCGCTTTGATCGGGGCGCCCAGAGCGTTCGGGGCGCCCAAAGCGCTCGGGGCGCCCTGATTGACCGTGTCAAACGTTATCTGCTTGGCTTCGAGGGCTTCTTGGTTCAAGGTATGCGCCTGGGGGGGCCCGGGACGCAGGGGGCGCCCGGGAGCAGCGCGGGCTCCCGGGAGCACGGGGGCGCCCCGCCCAGCAGCTATTCGATCCCTTTTTCCTTTGACATGTTTTGTATGTACCTTGGGGGCGCCCAGGACACTCCGGGCGCCCTACTCAGCTACTACCTCATTCCTTTGAGGCTATCTGAGCTGCAGATACTCCTTCCTTTGGTCCTGCATCCAGGGTTAGTCCAAAACACAATAAAGCAATAAAGTATTTGTTTATACAGCCTTAGTTGTCTTAGTTCTGACTTTGGTCTCCAAAATGGAGCCCTAGGTCGATCCGACGCCTACTGTTCCCTCGACGGGGAACGCGTCCTCACCTACTCCTCTCGGTAGAATTTACCTGATGCCAACCGTTCCTCTGGTTGGACTTTTGCCTGACGGTCCTTTGTCAGGTCTTGTAAACTGACAGTCCTTCGCCAGTTGCCTAGCAGTCCTTCGCTAGGGCTTTAGTACCAGGCTGTCCTTCTCCTGGAGCCTAGCAGTCCTTCGCTAGGGCTTGATACTGACAGTCCTTCGCCAGTTGCCTAGCAATCCTTTACTAGGGCTTTCTTTCCTGGCATTCCTTTGCCAGTGCCTAGCAGTCCTTCGCTAGGGCTTTTCCTGCACACTAGATTAACTTGTTAGAAACCAAGAAAGACTTAACTTTTGACCAATGTTGCCATTATCAAAACACAGGTTTGATTTGGGTGCATTCTGCACCAACACATAAGATTGTCTTGTCTTACTATGTTGTTATAGAATTCTGCACAGAGGGAAGTGTTGATAGGATGAGTGCAGAATACAAGATTGTCTAGTTGGTAAAAGTTGATGACATTCATTGCCAATGGACAAGATTGAGTAAAGAATTGCTTATTTAGGTAACTTGTCTTAATAGGCTTATATGTTGTTCGAGTAAATCTATTGCAAAGCTCTAAGGTTGGGAACCTAGGATCGGGACTAGGTTTGGTACCGGGGTTTGATAGGTTTGCTCGGCGTTTTCTAAGATAAGAAATATGCATTTAAGCGAAAGGAATTGAGAAAATAATTTTAAATGCGTAAGGATAAAAATTATACCGAGTAGCTGTTCGGGGAGGCATGGTCAAGGTTGAGGGAGCAAGAAGGTCACTTGGTCGCCTTGGAAGGAAAATGTAATGACCCGCCTTCTGGTACTAAGCTTTAAGGCGGATCGCTACTAACTAACTGACTAACTGACTAATTAATAATTTCTTATAATGCTAAACCAACTGGGAGAATTTTAAAAATTCTTATTTTACTATTTACTGAACTAACAATTCGTAAACATGTTGAAAGTACTGACTAGCCCAAAATAAAGCTAAACTTTTAATTTATTATCTTGGCAGGATTCGATCCCCCAACCTCTGGGTTGCATGGCTAAAGCACTAACCAGCTGCTCTACACCAGTTTTGTTTTACACAGTACCAGTCGACTGCTATATGCCAGTCAACTGGTCGAGCCACAGAATGTTTCTGTGCCCGATACCAGTCGACTGGTAATTCCCAGTTGACTGGTAATTCTGAAATCCCAGTTTTCAGATTTGCTAGAATTTACCAAACTTGAGCCACAATGTACCAAAATCATATCTAACAAGCAGAATGACATAAATAAAGTTCCACGACTATTCTAAGACATTTATTACATGTTTTTGGAGGGTTTCTAGCATATATAGCAACTTAGAAATCATAAAAATGACATGTAGAAGCAATAACATAAATGTGTCAAGTTCGTATCAACTTCTTATTGAAACCATTCATCATTCATATCTAAGGGCATTCTTAGCTACTACATGTCATTCTATATGGTGCATATATCATAAAACAAGCATATCCTATGTATTTAGCATGTAAATCAAAAGTATCAAGTTCTTATCTCTAAAGCTTAAGCATGGATCTAAATTACCATATTGCAAGTAGTAACTCATATCATTCAACATTCGCTAAGCAAGTATTAACATAGGTAAATAAACTACTTTAATATACTAGGCACCACAAATAACGAGTCTAATTAAGTTCATACATGGTTCACATAACCTATTGCGGAAAAACTAAAAGAAACATAATAAAGACTATTTCTATGCTTTGCAAGTTCCGAAGACTTTTATTCCAACTCCATCATCACACACACTTTGCATCAAGCCCGCCGCCTCCGCTACTAGTGCTTTCCTTTACCTGTATCTGCAGTATAAGGAAATGCAAACTAATAAGAATAAAGCTTAGTAAGTACCATCTAGCCTCACAAAATTATAAAAACTCGAATTATGCTTTTGTAAAACATGCTATGCACGTACATACTCATATCCATAAGAAATCATGCTAGGCTCATGCTAACTTACATATCATAGAATGTCATGGCATATAACTGAGACATGGCACATACTGAACTAAAACTGAAAAGTAAGCTATACCATGGTATACATATCCGAACTGGAACTGAAACTAACTAACATAAAACTAATTATTAAATTCACCACATGCTAATATAAATTTCGAAAAACTAAATACATATAGTAGGTGAAAGTAATAATCAACTACTGTGGGCCCGGCAATGTACCAACTGTGCGCGCATCCCTAATAAACCCGAGGTAGCAAATCCCGAATCCATTAGGGTTATACTAGGTTATCTAAACCTAGGGGCAACTAGGAGCCCATCCCATACTAGGTTATCTAAACCTAGAGGCAACTTGGAGCCTATCCCTGGACCAAAGTCCGGTACAATGCCAACTGAAAATAAAATAGTTCTTTTATACTTTTCTTTTTCTCTTCTGATTCTTGCTTTTACTAGGTTATCTAAACCTAGGGGCAATTAGGAGCCCATGCCACTGGACCTTGGTCCCAATCATAACTGAAGCAAGAATTTCTATTCTTTAATGCTTTCTATAGCATTAGCTGACTAACAATTTAACAAACACCTTGCAACTTAACCCTTTCTTTTCTTTTAAAGTCGCTCCCTAGGCACTCGAACGTGCTCCTTAACCCGAAACTGAAGGGTAAGTGCACTCAAGCCCATCCAGGGATACCTTCAGACTCTGAAACTAATCCGAAGGGTTAATACAACGTGCTTGTTCATAATCCACATTTTCTAATCGTAGGACATACATATAAGGAAATAAAACATACGAAACGTCAATCGAAACTACTTATACTGCAGGTGAGGGGTACTTACATCCTGCGCTAGGTTTTCCTTACGAATAAAATCTGAAATTCCCGAGGGAACGTCGAATTTCGACGTTCTTCTTGCTCCTTGGCGTTCTCCTCACATCTACGAGAATTCTCATAGAGAATAGGGCCTCTTGAGACCTTCCCTTGGCTTCTCCTTTGTCTTGGGCGGAAGAGAAGGCGAGAGGAGAGGTCGCGTGCGTGAGGGAGGGCGTCGGCGTCGCTGGGTTGGAAGGAAATTAACCTAAAACTCGTAACTCCCTCTTTTATACTTATGGGGGGGCGAATTTAACTAATTTCACCTTATCTATTCTTTCCCTTAATCTATTTTAACAAAAGCAAACCATCCCAATTGGTCCGCCCTTTCTCCTCTCACTCCGTAGGTTAAGGGATCAAATCCCACTTAACGTTTTTTTCCTTTTTATCCCTTTTTGCCACTTTCGTTTATGTAAAAATTCTATAAAAATATCCATAATTTCAGAATAAATTCTAAGATATTTCTAAAATTAGTTTCGAGAATTTTCGGGCGTTACAATCCCCCATACCTTATAAAAAGTTCGTCCTCGAACTTAAAACAACTCTGGGTATTTCTGCCTCATGCTATCCTCTGGTTCCCATGTTGCCTCTTCTACTCTGTGATTTTGCCATATGACTTTCACTAATGGTACATCCTTGTTTCGCAATTTCTTAACTGCTCGGTCTATTATCTGAATTGACCGACTATCATAACTGAGATCTTCGCGAAATTGGTACCTTCTGTGGCTCTATCACCTGGGTGGCATCTGGGATATGCTTCTTCGGCATGGAAACATGAAATACATTGTGGATAGCTGACATCTCTTGAGGTAGCTCTAACTCATAAGCTACTTTGCCAACTCTTCTAGTGATGGGGTATGGTCCTACATACCTCGGACCTAGCTTGCCCTTCTTCCCAAAACGTATTACTCCCTTCATGGGAGCCACTCTGAGGAACACTGATTCCCCAACTTCAAACTCTAATGGTCTGCGCCGTGTATCAGCATAGCTCTTCTGACGGCTTTGAGGTGTTTCTATTTTCTGGCGAATCTGCTGTATGACTACGGTGGTATCATCTATAAGATCTGTCTGTAGGCCTAACTCTTGCCTCTCACCACCCTCGTACCAGCAGATAGGAGATCTACACCTCCGCCCATATAAAGCCTCATAGGGTGCCATGCCGATAATGGCCTGATAACTATTGTTGTAAGCGAATTCCGCTAAGCACAAGTATCTGCACCAACTACCCTTGAAATCTAAAGCACAAGCTCTGAGCATATCTTCTAGTACTTGATTAACTCTCTCTGTCTAACCATCTGTCTGAGGATGGAAAGCTGTGCTAAACTTCAGTTTGGTGCCTAGAGCTGTCTGTACGCACTCCCAGAAGTGCGAAGTGAACCTACTGTCCCTATATGAAATGATAGTCCTAGGGACTCCATGTAGTCTGACGATCTCCTTGAGGTATAACTGAGCTAGTTGTTCCATGGAATAGGAGATCCTGATAGCTAGGAAGTGGGCAGACTTAGTCAATCTGTCTACTATTACCTAGATTGCATCATATCCATTTGTTGTTCTGGGTAGTCCCACTATAAAATCGATGGAAATATCTTCCCATTTCCATTCTGGAATCTGAATAGGCTGCAGAACTCCACCTGGTCTCTGATGTTCTTGTTAGTGATATGAGAGAAGTGTCCTAAGGCAATCGCCTTATGATTGTAAAATATTTATTTTAATAAATGATAATTCACAATTTGAGTATACATGCTTGTGTATTTGATTGGGATCTTAAACTCATCTACTGAATGTCCGCAATACAACTCACAGCATAAGAGAATTTATGATGGGATCACAACTAGTGATTATCTCTAAATGTGCAAATGTGAAGTATTGAAAATATCCCTAGTCGATGAATTGATAAATACGGACACTATCAATTCTGTTGAGACTAGCATGGGTTATTCTCTAATCAGCTGATTCTCACTGGCTGGTGACATTGGGATGTCCGGAGATAAACATGGATGCTAGTTATGGGAACTAGTTCATTGGAGTGACTAGCTGTAAGACTTCATATGGTAATCTATATAGATATGTCAATGAAGTTCTTACTGCAGCTTAAGTGCGATGTTCCTTTGACTTGTGGTGTTCAAGTCATCTTGGTCATGGAGACTTATACTTTAACATCTTAAGCAAGCATCTCCAAGGAGGTGTGGACCCAGGATGATTGGGTATAAGCCGAAGTGCCTGAAGATGTTTGAACAACCTACAAAGGATTCACCACTCCTTGCGAGGAGATGTATACCCAGGCCTATCGTCGGATTGTTACTCAAAACCTCTGGCCAGAGTATATCATGTTTAGAGTGCGAGTCTCTAAAATACATGAGAGTAATTAGAAATCCAAAGGACGAGAAAGACATTACTTGGGCTAGGTGTGACATAGTCAGCCTAGTGGGGACTAACACAAATAGACCGTGTCCTGAACCAAGTGGGTATAAGATGGTGAAGGGAATGAGGCACGATTCATTAGAGCTGCTGAAGGGTTTCAGAATAATTTCTTCTGGGGTCAAACCGTTGATCTTTCGATTAATTGGGGATCATGATGTACTACTAGGTGCCACTCATGATCGTTCTATAATTGGTTAATTATAGACGGCCAACATAAATCGAAAGCCTATTTAGTCACACGCACTACGAGTAATCTGAGGGATTTAAAATGAGTTGAAAATTGGATTTTCCGATCAAGAGAAATAAGTCGAATCTGAGTTAATCAGAGGCGCAATGGAAACTAAAATGGCTAAGTCTTTTGAAGGCTTTTTGGGCGAATTAAATGAGTTTAATTCACGATCGGTTCGGGTCTGTTTTGGCCGGCCAAAGAGGGTGTTAACCCTCCTTGGGTGGCCGGCCATTAAAGGGAGAAAAACCAATTTAATTGGTTTAATTAATAAAATAGATCTAGCGTAATTTATTTTATAAATTATGGATAAATAAATTTGTGTAAAGAAATTTATATAAAGAAATTTATAGAAATTTATTCTTCTTATGGAAATTAAAATGATCCATGGAATAGTTTATTTTAATAAATCAATTATGAATTGATTTTTTCATAATAAGAAAGTTTATAAATTTCTTATAAAATTTATTCCATAATAAAAGGAGAGATTAATTAGTTTTATTATAAAGTTAGTTATAATAAAACTTGGTTTAAACGGAATAATTTATAAGAGAATTTATAGGATAAATTTCTTATGATAATTAATTAGTTTTATTATAAAGTTAGTTATAATAAAATTCATAAGAGAATTTATAGGATAAATTTCTTATGATAACTAATTAGTTTTATTATAAAGTTAGTTATAATAAAACTTGGTTTAAACGGAATAATTCATAAGAGAATTTATAGGATAAATTTCTTATGATAATTAATTAGTTTTATTATAAAGTTAGTTATAATAAAATTCATAAGGGAATTTATAGGATAAATTTCTTATGATAACTAATTAGTTTTATTATAAAGTTAGTTATAATAAAACTTGGTTTAAACGGAATAATTCATAAGAGAATTTATAGGATAAATTTCTTATGATAACTAATTCCGTTAATTCCGTTAATTCCGTTAAGAGGAGGCTTGGCAAGGGAGAAGCAACTATATAAGGAACCATAGGCAAGCCTTGGATTCCTAAGATTTTGATAATCGAAATAGAGCTCTCCCTCTCTCTCTTCTCTTCTCTCCTCCTTCCCCCTCCCTTCCATTAGGGCCGGCGGCCACCCTAGCTCTATTAGGGCCGGCGCCCAACCTACACCAAGGCAAGGTGTTGCCGTGAGCTTCAAGGAGAAGAAGAAACCAACCAAGAAGAAGAAGAAGCGAATCACATCTCCCTCTCTCTCGGAATTCGATTCCGTTACTTCGTTGGTTAGTTTCCTTTTCTTCTCTTGATCTTCTTTGTTGTGCCTATAGAGAATCTAGTAGTTCTCGTCGGCACAAAACTCGTGACTTTGCGAAGTCATCCCGAAGAGAACTCGGCGTGGACGCGAATAGAGGTGAAGCATCCAAGGGACACTACGGTTGGATCTCGTCCCTTACTTCAAGTTACGCGAGGTACTTGGTAAATTAGTTTACTATTCCGCAAAGTTTTATTTTATGATTATGTCAACACACCATAAGGTTGCATGCTAGATACGAAGTTAAAATAATTTAGGAAATTATTTTATGCAAATTCTTCCACTGCACGTAAAAATTTAAAATTTTACGAACTCGTATCCTTGTCGACATGCACCCGGTCCCAACAGTGGTATCAGAGCCGGTTAGTGTTCGACATAATCATATAATTGTTTTGCGAAAAACTTTGTCATGATTTCAATTTCAGAAAAAATTTTCAATTATGGAAACTTTCGAATTATAATAAATTTTAGATTTAGGAATTTCAAAGTTTGGAAATCCTCATGAAATTTCGCAAACGTTTGAAATTTTCTATTTTCTGAAATATTATAATAATTTCGAAAACTTCCCATCTTTGGAAACTTTCCAATTTTGGAAAATTTTTCTATTTTAGAAATTTTCCAATTTTGGAAATATGTAAGTTTTCTTTGTACCGGAAATTACAATTATTCTGAAAACCTATTTTTGAAATCTCGCAATTTTGGGCACTTTCTTTTAAGAAAGTCTAGACAAATTCATGGACAGTTAATTGACAATTAAATTTGAATTGGTTTTTAAATTGACAACAAAATTCTTTATTTTGGATTGAGCCTCGGGGAGCCGTCCAATTTAAAGTTAGTTGTTGTAATTTAATTTCCCAATTTTAATTGAAATTGTCATGTTTGATTTGGATTGAGCCTCGGGGAGGCGTCCAATTGGATTTACAACACATTACTTTTCTTTGGGTATCTGAGCCTCGGGGAGCCACCCTTAGAAAACAATTTGTTGTAATTAATTAAATCCATTAATAAAATATGTTTGAAGAGGTGATGCTCTTACATATTATTGTCTCCAAAATTAATTAGGAAAATGGTTTCCTATAGAGTTTTCTTAAATGAGATTTTCATGAAAATAATATGTAGTTGAATTAAGGGATTTGTCTCTTAATTTAATAAGATTTGATTTAGAGAAATCAAAGTCTTGAACATATTATTTCCGAAATTAATTATGACAATTTAGGAAATTGTTTCCCAAAACAATTCCTTTAATTAAGTATGAAATTGGAATTAGGAAATCCGGTTCCTAATTCAATTAATGAGACTTGATAACTTAAGTCACATACATACTTAATTAAGGAAATCTTTAGTCATGACATTGTTCTATGTCATGAATGTGCTTAGAAAAGAAAGATGAGACCCAAAACCCCTTACAAAATATTAAGGCCAACACCTTCCATTAATATGGTTAGAATTGGAGTTTTGTTTCTCGTTTGGGTTGATGGACACATCCATGCCCGACTTGAACCTCAACATGTTCAAACCATGGAATTAGTTTATGAATAATATAGTTCGAGTCTGAGGTCAATCATTAGTTTTGATTGTTGGACACATCCAAGCCTGACTAAGCGGTTGAATGAGCTCCAACCATGTTAAAACTATTTCTTGATTAATGGGTCAGCCTTAAGCTTGGAGCATCGATTTGTTGTGCCACAGCCAAGGTCGATGTAAAGAGAGGTGCAGTTGGGTGCTATGTGTAATGATACATACTTGTTAATGAGTTAACAACCCAATGATTTATGCAAACATTCAATTAGTTGATAGCATAAAGTGATAGTTACATATATGTGATGTGTAATCGGTAAAATTACCTACCTTCATAGCTAAGAAAAACTTGATGGCCACAGCCATGGTGGTTCTTATCTATGGTTGGATATCAACCTATTTGGAGATGTTCCTACGATCTCCCGAATTGATAATAAGGGTGACTCAATTCGTAAAATAAATATGATTTAATTTATGTATAATGATACATTCTTTAATCATTCTTCTCACATAAGCTCAATTTGTATTTCTAGGATAATCACTCGATCATGTCTTCCCTAAACACGCGTTCCATTTTGGACACCAATAATCTGACTAGGCCAAACTTCATGGACTGGCTTCAAAACCTGAGGATAGTCCTCAAGACAGAGAAGCTTGCTTATGTCCTTGAAGATCTACTTCCCAACCGTCCTCCTGAAGATGCAACTCCAGACCAGTTTCCTGAGTTGCTTAACCTGCTAAAGACTGTAGAGCCTTCTGTGAAGCAGGAATAAAAGACAGTGCTGTTAGTTGGTTCCTCGAAGAAAGGTTCTAAGAGGAAGGCCAAAGAAAAGAATAAGGGAAAGAAGAAAAAGGCCAAAAAGACTGAAAATATCCTAAAAGGCACTTGCCATCATTGTGGCAAGGAAGGTCACTTGCGAAGAAACTGCAAGATTTATCTTGAGTCCTTGAAGAATAAGGCATCCGATGCCTCATCCTCTTCAAGTATCTTCGTTATTGAATGTCACTCTATTTCCTCAAACACATGGGTACTTGATACTGGGTGTAGCTCACATATGTAATGACATACAAGGGCTAAGGAATAGAAGAAGACTCGTCAAAGGAGAAGCAAATTTGCGAGTTGGAAACGGAGCAAAGATTGCTGCTGTTGCCATCGGAACATATTTGCTAAAGCTCCCCACTGGACGTGTCTTAGAATTGGATAATTGTTATTTCGTTCCTTCGTTGATAAAGAACATTGTATCTATTTCATGTCTGAATGAAAAGGGTTATCATTTAACTTTTAGTAACAAATGTTGTTACATAACTTTAAATGGCGTTCATTATGGGAATGGAACTTTATGCAATGGTATCTACACGTTAGATTTATCCAGTGACATTTTCAATATCGAAGTTAGCAACAAACGTGCTCGAATAGATAATCGAATAGACTCCTACACTTGGCATTGTCGTCTTGGCCATGTAAGTAAGAAACGCATGACCAAATTACACCGATGTGGAATTTTGGAATCATTTGAACCCGGTTCATTTGATACATGCGAATCGTGCTTAACAGACAAGATGACCAAATTACCCTTTTCTGGAAAAGGTAATCCAGTGGGAGAGTTGCTTGGTCTAATACATACTGATGTATGTGAACCAATGTCAACTCTTGCACAAGGAGGCTATAGCTACTTCATCACCTTTATCGATGATCACTCACGATTCGGGTACGTGTTCTTGATGAAACACAAATCTGAAGCCTTTGAGAAATTCAAAGAGTTCAGAAATAAAGTAGAGAAACAGCTTGGCAAAAGTATTAAAATACTTCGATCCGATCGGGGTGGTGAATACTTAAGTCAAGAGTTTCAAGATTATCTTAGGGACAATGGGATATTATCCCAATGGACTCCGCCGTATACACGACAGCATAATGGTGTATCTGAGAGGCGCAACCGAACCTTGATGGACATGGTTAGGTCAATGATGAATCATGCAACTCTTCCAAAATCCTTTTGGGGCTATGCACTTAAGACAGCTGTTTACTTGCTAAACAGAGTCCCGACCAAGGTAGTCTCTACTACTCCATATGAGATATGGAATAATAAGAAACCCCACTTAACTAACCTTAAGATATGGGGTTGTCCTGCTTATGTGAAGCGGATTGTATCAGACAAATTGGATGCTAAGTCTGATAAATGTCTATTTATTGGATACCCTAAGGAAACGAAGGGTTACCAATTCTATCATCCCTTGGAACAAAAGGTGTTTGTTTCAAGGCATGCTGTATTTCTAGAAAAAGAATTTCTTTTTCAAGAAAACAGTGGGAGTGGCATTGAACTTGATGAAGTTCAAGAAACTTCAATAGACATGACAGAGACACCTAGTCTAGACCCACAACCAATACCTCATAATGATGAGCTATCAGTTGAACCTAAAACTACACCACCTCTTCGTAGAACACGCAATATTCCAGAGAGATACGGATTTCTCGTAAGTGAATCGAACGACGTGTTACTCATAAGCGATGACGAACCTATCAGTTATGAAGATGTTCTGAAAAGTTCAGAAAGGGACAAATGGCTCGAGGCCATGAAGTCGGAAATGGATTCCATGTACGAAAACCAAGTATGGGACATGGTTAACCCACCTGAAGGGATTAAGCCCATAGGGTGCAAGTGGGTTTTCAAGAAGAAAACTGACATGGAAGGTAATGTTGTTACCTTTAACGCTAGATTAGTGGCAAAAGGATATCGTCAGAAGCAAGGAATTGATTATGACGAAACCTATTCGCCAGTAGCTATGCTTAAATCCATTCGAATGCTCCTAGCCATAGCAGCTCATTATGATTATGAGATATGGCAAATGGATGTGAAAACAGCTTTCCTTAACGGAAACCTGCTTGAGGATGTATACATGATACAACCCGAAGGTTTCACATCGGTTGATAAAACCAAGGTATGCAAGCTTCGACGATCCATATATGGACTGAAGCAAGCATCTAGGAGCTGGAACATCCGTTTTGATGTGACAATCAAAGAGTTTGATTTCTCACAAAAACCTGACGAACCTTGTGTGTACAAGAAGGTTAGTGGGAGTGCAGTCGTATTCCTAGTATTATATGTCGATGACATCTTACTTATAGGAAACGATATATCAGTTTTACAGACAGTTAAAATTTGGTTGTCCCAAAACTTTCTCCATGAAAGACCTAGGAGAAGCACCTATATCCTTGGGATTAGAATCTATAGAGATAGATCAAAAC
>JAGFNQ010004414.1:0-21489 GCA_024364735.1 Boesenbergia rotunda
GGCACTAAGTCCTGGCTGCGGGCTGGGCAACTATGTCCTGACATAAGGTTGGGCAATAAGTCCTGGTCGTGGACTAGGCACCGAAGACTTGGTGAGTAAAGTTGGGCACTAAGTCCTGGCCGAGGGTTGGGCACCGAACACCTGGTGAGTAAAGCTGGGCACTAAGTCCTGGCCGAGGGCTGGGCACCGAAAACCTGGTGAGTAAAGCTCGGCACTAAGACCTGATCTGGGGATTGGGCAAATGTCCAACCGGAGGAGCCGGTTGGCATACAGGTATACTCTCCTGAGAGGAGTAGGTGAGGTCGCGTTCCCTGTAGGAGGGAACATTAGGTGTCGGTTCGACCTAGGGTTCCATTTAGGAAGCCCAAAGTCAGAACCAAGACAGCTCAAGCTGTAAATCATGTTCTAATCTTATCATTTGTATGCTTCTTGTGTCTTTGGAACTAACCTTGGTTGGATGAATAAAGGAAAGAAGATTTCTGCCGCTAGGTGCCTCAATAGAGTGAGGCGCCCTAACTAGGCTAGGTTCCTGTATTGAGACAGGCGCCCCTGTAAAGAGTTATTCCAAAGCAAACGAAGTAAACTACCACGCATGCCTCTGGACCAAGTCAAGTGAGTGTGTTAACACAGGCGCCCCAGTTGAAGGGATAAGCGCTGGCCAAGTCTGCGGATTGAGGTTCGCGCAGAGGAGGCAATGTGTCAGGCGCCCCCTTCAACACAGGCGCGGCGCCCCTGTTATCCCTATATAAAGGGGTTCACCCCCAAGGCTTCGGAACAAGCTACTCTCTACGCACTCATTCAAGTGCTACGCTCCGATAAGCTCCGTACTCACGATTCATTCACTGACGACGACCCGCTGCTCCGAACTTCCAACTTCTCCTGTCGTCGGCAAAAGTTCAATTTTTGTTTAAGTGATGTAATTTCATTTTAAATTCTATATTTGTACTCCAACTTGTAATATTTTACGAAAATATAGAATTGCCCATCGTAAACGGTCAAGGACTGTGGGCCTTGGAGTAGGAGCCGACCGCGACTCCGAACCAAGTAAAAACAAACCGTGTTAGCGATTGTTTTTGTTATTTCCGCTGCGCAATTACTCTCTTTGTCTAAAAATTTTAACGATTGATATTCACCCCCCTCTATCGATTCAATCTGATCCCACAACACCATGTTATCTACAATGCAAAGTATTAAACAGTTTGCACATACTAATATAAACATGCAATAGTGATCTTGTGATTCTCATTCAAAATGTAGATATTCATACATAAAAGGCAAGGCTTTTAGTATACATCCTAACACTCCCGTGCTCGAGTTCCAAGCGCCAACAACACTCAAGATCGATGACCTGCTGCTCCATTCTTCATATTATTTTCCGATCGTCGGTATATTTGTTTTAAGTTGTTTAAATTCTGTATTCATGATTTAAGTTTGTAACATCTTTTTCTGAAATATAGATTTGGCCAACAAAAATAGTCAAGGACTGTGGGCCTTGGAGTAGGAGCTGTTACAGACTCCGAATCAAGTAAAAAAGAAAACAAGTTAGCATTGCTTTAATTTTTCCATTGCGCAATATTCTTACTTATCCGAAATTTAATCGATATTCACCCCCCCCTCTATCGATTCTAAACGATCCCACACTACCATCTCGTGCTGCTGCAGATGCCCGAGATGAGTAGTCCTAGTCGTGATGTTGCAGATGCCTGACCAGGAGGAGCATAAAGCCCTACCATCTCGTGTTAGTGATATGAGAGAAGTGTCCTAAGGAAATCGCCTTATGATTGTAAACATTTATTTTAATAAATGATAATTCACTATTTGAGTATAAATGTTAGTGTATTTGATTGGAATCTTAAACTCATCTACTGAATGTTCGCAATACAATTCACAGCATAAGAGAATTTATGATGGGATCACAACTAGTGATTATCTCTACATGTGTAATTGTGAAGTATTGAAAATATCCCTAGTCGATGAATTGATAAAAACGGACACTATCAATTCTGTTGAGACTAGCATGGGTTATTCTCTAATCAGCTGATTCTCACTGGCTGGTGACATTGGGATGTCCGGAGATAAACATGGATGCTAGTTAAGGAAACTAGTTCATTGGAGTGACTAGCTGTAAAACTTCATATGGTAATCTATATAGATATGTCAATGAAGTTATTACTGCAGCTTTAGTGCGATGTTCCTTTGACTTGCGGTGTTCAAGTCATCTTGGTCATGGAGACTTATACTTTAACATCTTAAGCAAGCATCTTCAAGGAGGTGTGGACCCAGGATGATTGGGTATAAGCCGAAGTGCCCGAAGATGTTTGAACAGCCTACAAAGGATTCACCACTCCTTGCGAGGAGATGTATACCCAGGCCTATCGTCGGATTATTACTCAAAGCCTCTGGCCAGAGCATATCATGTTTAGAGTATGAGTCTCTTAAATACATGAGAGTAATTAGAAATCCAAAGGACGAGAAAGACACTACTTGGGCTAGGTGTGACGTAGTCAGCCTAGTGGGGACTGACACATACAGACCATGTCCTAAACCAAGAGAGTATAAGATGGTGAAGGGAATGAGGCATGATTCATTAGAGCTGCTGAAGGGTTTCAGAATTACTTCTGAGGTCAACCGTTGATCTTTCGATTAATTGGGGATCATGATGTACTACTAGGTGTCACTCATGATCGTTCTATAATTGGTTGATTATAGACGGCCAACATAAATCGAAAGCCTATTTAGTCACACGCACTACGAGTAATCCGAGGGATTTAAGACGAGTTGAAAATTGGATTTTCCAATCAAGAGAAATAAGTCTAATCTGAATTAATCAGAGGCGCAATGGAAGCTTAAAATGGCTAAGTCTTTTGAAGGCTTATCGGGCGAATTAAATGAGTTTAATTCGCGATGGGTTCGGCTCGGTTTGGCCGGCCAAAGAGGGTGCCAACCCTCTTTGGTTTGGCCGGCCACAACATTGGGGAGAAACCAATTTATTTGGTTTAATTAATAAAATAAATCTAGCGCGATTTGTTTTATAAATTATGGATAAATAAATTTGTATAAAGAAATTTATATAAATAAATTTATAGAAATTTATTCTTTTTATGGAAATTAAAATGATCCATGGAATGGTTTATTTTAATTTTATAAAATCAATTATGAATTGATTTTTCCATAATAAGAAAATTTATAAATATCTTGTAAAATTTATTCCATAATAAAAGGAGAGATGTATTTGTTTTATTATAAAGTTAGTTATAATAAAACTTGGCTTAAACGGAATAATTCATAAGAAAATTTATAGGATAAATTTCTTATGAAAATTCCGTTAAGAGAGAGACTTGGCAAGGGAGAGACTACTATATAAAGGAACCAAAGGCAAGCATTGAATTCCTAATATAGAGTAATCAAGAGATTAATTCTCTCCCTCTCTCTCTCTTATTCTCTTCCTCTCCTTCTCCTTCCCTCCTAGGGTCGGCGCCCCCTTTGCACACCCTAGGGCCGGCGCACCTCATCCTATTGCCGGCGCACCACCTTCTCTTCCAAGGGTTACCGTGGGTTATCATCACCAAGAAGGAGCCAAACAAGAAGAAGAAGAAGCGAGACGCAACTCCTTTCTTCCCGGAATTTAGATTTCGTTTCTTGGTGGTTAGTTTCCTTTCTTCTCTCTTGATATTCTAGTTGTGCCTTTAGAGAATCTAGTAGTTCTCGTCGGCACAAAACTCATGGCTTTGCGAAGTCATCCCGAAGAGAACTCGGCGTGGACGCGAATAGAGGCGGAGCTTCCAAGGGACGCTACGGTTGGATCTCGTCCGTTTCTTCGAGTTACGAGAGGTACAAAGTAAATTAGTTTACTTTTCCGCAAAGTTTTAATTTATGATCATGTCCACACATCATAAGGTTGCATGCTAGATACGTGGTTAAAATAATTTGAGAAATTATTTTATGCTAATTCTTCCGCTGCACGTAAAAATTTAAAATTTTACGAACCCGTATCCTTGTCAACATGCACCCGGTCCCAACATCTCATGGTGCTACGGATGCTCGAGATGTGTAAGCCTGGTCATGGTGCTGCGGATGCTCGAGATGTGTAGGCTTGGTCGTGGTGCTGAGCATAAAGTCCTACCATCTCACGGTAATACGGATGCCCGAGATGAGTAGCTCTGGTCATGGTGCTGTGAATGCCCGACCAGGAGGAGCATAAAGCCCTACAATCTCGTGGTGATGCGGATGCCCGAGATGAGTAGGCCTGCTCGTGGTGTTGTAGATGTCCGACCAGGAGGAGCATAAAGCCCTATCACCTCTTGATGCTGCGGATGCCCGAGATGTGTAGGCATGGTCATGGTGTTGTAGATGCTCGACCAGGAGGAGCATAAATCCCAACCATCTCGTGGTGCTGTGAATGCCCGAGATGAGTAAGCATGGTCGTGGTGCTACGGATGCCCGACCAGGAGGAGCATAAAGCCCTACCATCTCGTGGTGTTACAAATGCCCGAGATGAGTAGGCTTGGTCATGGTGCTGCGGATGCCCGACCAGGAGGAGCTTAAATCCCTACCATCTCATGGTGCTGTGGATGCCCGAGATGAGTAGGCTTGGTCGTGGTGTTGCAGATGCCCGACCAGGAGGAGTATAAAGCCCTACCATCTTGTGGTGTTGTAGATGCCCGAGATAAGTAGTCCTAGTCGTGGTGCTGCGGATGCCTGACCAAGAGGAGCATAAAGTCCTACCATCTCTGCGGGATCATTTAGAATCGATAGAGGGGGGATGAATATTGATAAAAATAAATTCGGATACGTAAGAGCAATGCGCAGCGGAAAATACAGCAATGCTAACTCCATTTGTTTTTACTTGGTTCGGAGTCTGTAACAGCTCCTACTCCAAGGCCCACGGTCCTTGACAGTTTTCGTTGGACAATTCTATATTTCAAAAAAGCTATTACAAGACTTTAATTAACGAATACAAAATTAAAAACAACTTGAAATTATATTGACGACCGGAAAGCAATCTGAAGAATGGAGCAGCAGGTCGTCGATCTTGAGCATTATTGAAGCTTGGAACTCAAGCACGGAGGAAACGAACTGAGCGTTTGAGTGCTTGAGTTGAGAGAAGTCATGTCTGGAAGCAGGGGTGAACCCCCTTTTATACTGGTGTCCAGGGTGCCTATGTTGCTAGGGGTGCTTGCCACATCAGCCGGTTTGGGCGCAAACTTATCCGCATACTCGGCCAACGTCTATCCCCCATCCAGGGTGTTGGGACCGGGTGCATGTTGACAAGGATACGGGTTCGTAAAATTTTAAATTTTTACGTGCAGCGGATGAATTAGCATAAAATAATTTCTCAAATTATTTTAACCTCGTATCTAGCATGCAACCTTATGATGTGTGGACATGATCATAAATTAAAAATTTGCGGAAAAGTAAACTAATTTACTTAGTACCTCGCGTAACTCGAAGTAAGGGACGAGATCCAACCGTAGCGTCCCTTGGAAGCTCCGCCTCTATTCGCGTCCACGCCGAGTTCTCTTCGGGATGACTTCGCAAAGCCACGAGTTTTGTGCCGATGAGAACTACTAGATTCTCCGAAGACACAACTAGAAGATCAAGAGAGAAGAAAGGAAACTAACCACCAAGTTAACGGAATCAAAATTTCGGGAAAGGAAGGAAGGAGTCGCGATCCGCTTCTTCTTCTTCTTCGGCACGAACTTGGTGGAAGAAACTCACGGCCACCCTTGGGGTGTGCGCCGACCCTAGGGAGGAGAGAGAGCCGGCCCTAGAGAGAGAAGGGTGCCGGCCCTAGAGAGAGAGAGAGTTAGAGAGAGAGAGGGAGAGAGTTAATCTCTTGATTACTCTATTGCTTAAGGAATTAAAGCCTAGCCTTGGTTCCTTTATATAGTAGCATCTCCCTTGCCAAGTCTCCCTCTTAACGGAATTTTCATAAGAAATTTATCCTATAAATTCTCTTATTAATTATTCCGTTTAAACCAAGTTTTATTATAACTAACTTTATAATAAAACAAATACATCTCTCCTTTTATTATGGAATAAATTTTACAAGAAATTTATAAACTTTCTTATTATGGAAAAATCAATTCATAATTGATTTTATAAAATTAAAATAAACCATTCCATGGATCATTTTAATTTCCATAAAAAAGAATAAATTTCTATAAATTTATTTATATAAATTTCTTTATACAAAATTTATTTATCCATAATTTATAAAATAAATCGCGCTAGATTTATTTTATTAATTAAACCAAATAAATTGGTTTTCTCCCCTTTTAATGGCCGGCCAAAACAAAGGGGTTTGGCACCCTCATTGGCCGGCCAAACCGAGCCGAACCGATCGAGAATTAAACTCATTTAATTCGCCCAATAAGCCTTCAAAAGACTTAGCCATTTTAAGTTTCCGTTGCGCCTCTGATTAACTCAGATTCGACTTATTTCTCTTGATTGAAAAATCCAATTTTTAACTCGTTTTAAATCCCTCGGATTACTCGTAGTGCGTGTGACTAAATAGGCTTTCGATTTATGTTGGCCGTCTATAATTAACCAATTATAGAACGATCATGAGTGGCACCTAGTAGTATATCATGACCCCCAATTAATCGAAAGATCAACGGTTGACCTCAGAAGTAATTCTGAAACCCTTCAGCAGCTCTAATGAATCGTGCCCCATTCCCTTCACCATCTTATACCCACTTGGTTCAGGACATGGTCTGTTTGTGTCAGTCCCCACTAGACTGACTACGTCACACCTAGCCCAAGTAGTGTCTTTCTCGTCCTTTGGATTTCTAATTACTCTCATATATTTAAGAGACTCACACTCTAAACATGATATGCTCTGGCCAGAGGCTTTGAGTAACAATCTGACGATAGGCCTGGGTATACATCTCCTCGCAAGGAGTGGTGAATCCTTTGTAGGCTGTTCAAACATCTTCGGGCACTTCGGCTTATACCCAATCATCCTGGGTCCACATCTCCTTGGAGATGCTTGCTTAAGATGTTAAAGTATAAGTCTCCATGACCAAGATGACTTGAACACCTCAAGTCAAAGGAACATTGCACTTAAGCTGCAGTAAGAACTTTATTGACATATCTATATAGATTACCATATGAAGTTTTACAGCTAGTCACTCCAATGAACTAGTTCCCTTAACTAGCATCCATGTTTATCTCCGGACATCCCAATGTCACCAGCCAGTGAGAATCAGCTGATTAGAGAATAACCTATGCTAGTCTCAACAGAATTGATAGTGTCCGTTTTTATCAATTCATCGACTAGGGATATTTCCAATACTTCACAATTGCACATATAGAGATAATCACTAGTTGTGATCCCATCACAAATTCTCTTATATTGTGAATTGTATTACGGACATTCAGTAGATGAGTTTAAGATCCCAATCAAATACACTAACATGTATACTCAAATAGTGAATTATCATTTATTAAAATAAATGTTTACAATCATAAGGCGATTGCCTTAGGACACTTCTCTCATATCACTAACACAGGGTGCCTGGGACATCTAGGGCACCTGACTGCTCACAGGCGCCTCACATGCTGACGTGGTTGTTGGATCGGAGAAAACGATATAGGGGGGGGGGGTGAATATCGTTATAAAATTTTCGGAATACTAGAGAAGACACGTAGCGGAAAATAACAAAAACACACACGAACACAAGTCGGTTTTACTTGATTCGAAGTTGCGGTCGGCTCCTACTCCAAGGCCCACGGTCCTTGACCGTTTACTTTGAGAAATTCTATATTCGGGAAAGCTTTTACATATTGATAGTATAGATATAGAATTGGAAATTAAATTAACAACACTTTCGTAATTTAAAGTTTTACCGACGCCCGAGGTGGATCGAATTTCGGAGCAGAGGGTCGTCATCGGCACTGGAATCTCGAAGTTGAACTTTGTCGGAGTGCAGCGCTTGAGCGAAAGTGTCTGGAGCGTTGAGAGCAATGGATGTTGAAGCCTTGGGGGTGAACCCCCTTTTATAGCACCCATACGGGCGCCTGTGACGATAGGGGCGCCTAACACGTGGCCTTCCCTACGCGATCTCTTATCCGCAGGCTTGGTCAGCGCTTATCCATCTCCACTTGGGCACCTGAGCTGATGGGGGTGCCCGTGATCTCACAGACGCCTGAGCTGACTCAATCCAGAGGCTTCGTGGCTATTTGCTTCGCTTGCTTCTGTTTTGCCTTTGCACTTGGGCGCCCGTATCCATCCGGGCGCATGTATGCATCCGGGCGCCTAACCCCAGTAAGGTGCCTCACTCCTTTGAGGCGCCTAGCTATAGAAAACCAGTCCTTCGATCCCTGCAACCAAGGTTAGTTCCAAAAATAAAGAAGCAAAACATATTAGCCTTTATTTACAGCCTAAGCTGTCTTGGTTCTGACTTCGGGTCTCCCAAATGGAACCCTAGGGCGAACCGACGCCTACTGTTCCCTCGACGGAGAACATGTCCTCACCTACTCCTCTCAAAAGAGTTTATCTTTTGCCAACCGGCTCCTCTGGTTGGACTTTTGCCCAATCCACCTAACCAAGTCTTCGTGCCCAACTTCTGGTCAGGACATCGTGTCCAACTTCCGGTCAGGTCTTCGGTGCCAAGCCTGTTGCCAGGACTTCTTGCCCTGTCCTCGACCAGGACATCTTTGCCCAACTTCTAGTTAGGTCTTCATGCCCAGTCCTCGACCAAGACTTCTTTGCCGAGCCCTTTGTCAGGACTTCTTGCCTAGTGCACCTACGACTTTTCCTGCACACTCAGTAAGCTTGTTAGATCATAACACCACCTTAACTTCTGAACCCTTTGCCATTATCAAAACCCAGGTTTGACTTAAGTGATGCCTGCACCAACAATCTCCCCCTTTTTAATTTATAGTAATACGGTTCAAAAATTTAAGTTAAGGAAACAAGCAATGTAAAAGATATTTAGTTTCCTCCCCCTGAAATAAAAATTCTCCCCCTAAGTTTTTCAAAAATAAGTGGGGGTTTTTGAAAACACTTCTAAGTCCTTGACTATTCTTCAAAAAGATATTTTCCAAAAGATTTTTCAGGTTAGATACTTAGAAAAAATTTTCAAATGATTTTTAAGTTTAAACACTTAGAAAATTTTCTAAAAGATTTTTAGGTTAGATACTTAGAAAATTTTCCAAAAGATTTTTAAGTTTAAACACTTAGAAAATTTTCCAAAAGATTTTTAAGTTAGATAATTAGAAAATTTTCCAAAAGATTTTTAAGTTTAAACACTTAGAAAATTTTCCACAAGATTTTTATGTTTAAATACTAAGAAAATTTTCCAAAACAATTTTAAGTTTTAACACATAGAAAATTTTCCAAAAGATTTTTAAGTTAGATACATAGAAAATTTTCCAAAAGATTTTTAAGTTTAAACACTTAGAAAATTTTCCAAAAGATTTTTTAAGTTAGATACTTAGAAAATTTTCCAAACGATTTTTAAGTTTAAACACTTAGAAAATTTTCCAAAAGATTTTTAAGTTAGATACTTAGAAAATTTTCCAAAAAATATTTTTAAGTTTAAACACTTAGAAAATTTTCCACAAGATTAATTTTAAGTTTAAATACTAAGAAAATTTTCCAAAACAATTTTAAGTTTAAATACTTAGAAAATTTTCCAAAAGATTTTTAAGTTTAAACACTTAGAAAATTTTCCAAAAGATTTTTAAGTTTAAACACTAATAAAATTTTCTAAAAGATTTTTAAGTTTAAACACTTAGAAAATTTTCATTTTTGAAATGCTTTAGATTTGAAAACAAATATGTGTAAGTATTTTCTTACTTTACTTTTTGAAAAAGGAGATAAAAGTTTTGACAAAAAAATTAAAATTTGAAAAAAAAAAAAAAACTTCTTTTCTCTCCCCCTTTGCCATATATCAAAAAAATTATTATAACAAAAAAAAAGTAAAGAAAGTAATGTTCTGTATTGAACCAATTCTAAAAATTTTACGCATAAGCTGAACCAAACCAATTTAACTTTTCTTTTTCGGGTCCTATCTAACCCAGTTAGCTACTTACTAACTGTCATAAATAGTAGCTTTCGCTAGGGTTAGTCAAGTTAAGTGATCTGATCAAGTTAGATTTTCTAAGCTTGACACTTAACCTGATTACTGTTCAATTGGTATTTATTGCCCCAATTACTGCAGATGCACTGACTTAAAGCATCTTGAATCAAGGCATAGACCTAAGCATCTCAACCCAGTCTAGATTGTCAATCAAAAGTACCCTAAGGTGCTTGTGAGATGTTGGCTTCTAGATCTATAGGTGCATGCAGTTCTAGGGTTAGGGCCTAAGCTAAGTCCATTTGCGAAAAAGGTCCTAGTTTTGAAGGGGGTAAGTTTTTGAAAAAAAAAAAACTAAGTCGGAAAATCATTTTAAATTTCAAGATAAAAATGATTTTTCAAACATATTAAATAACAGATAAGAAATAAAACAATTTTTGGGGAAAAAACACATGTGGAGCACTCCTATTCTTCTAAGCATAACCCGAACTGCCTTCTTAGTGAGCTAAACTCAGACTCAGGTAAGGGTTTGGTAAAGATATCAGCTAAGTTTGACATTGAGTCCACATGCTTAAGGACTATTTCACCCCTGGCTACATGGTCCCTTACAAAATGATGTTTAACTTCTATATGCTTTGTTCTTGAGTGTTGAATTGGGTTTTTAGTTAGATTGATTGAACTTATGTTATCAATATAAACTTGGGTTTGGGTGTAATCAAGTTGGAAGTCCTTAAGAGTGTGCATCATCCATAGGAGTTGTGCTACACACTCTCCTAAAGCAACATATTCTGCTACAGTTGTAGATAGAGCTACGCAGTGTTGCATTCTACTGCACCAGCTGACCAGACTATTTCCTAAAAGTTGGTAGCTTCCACTTGTACTTTTTCTATCTAATTTGCATCCAGCATAGTCAGAATCAGAGTATCCTGACAAGTCGAAGGTTGATGTCCTAGGATACCAAATCCCTACATTTAGGGTGCCCTTAATGTATCTAAGTACTCTTTTTAGGGCTACTAAGTGCGATTCCTTAGCACAGGTTTGGTATCTAACACACATTCCTACAGAGAATAGGATATCAGGTCTGCTAGCTGTAAGGTAAAGTAGACTTTCAATCATACTTCGGTATAGCTTAAGATCTACAGGTTTACCTTCAGGGTCACTATCAATTTTGATATTTGTGGCCATAGGGGTACTTATACTTTTGGAGTTATCCATTTTAAATTTCTTTATTAACTCCTTAGCATATTTTGATTGGTGAACATAGTTACCATCCCTGGTTTGCTTAATTTGTAGTCCTAAGAAGAAATTGAGCTCACCAACTAAGCTCATTTCAAATTTATTTTCCATTATTTTTACAAATTCTTTTAAAAAGTTTAATTTGGTGGATCCAAAAATTATGTCGTCAACATAGATTTGGGCAATGAAAATGTCTTTTTCTAAGGTTTTAACAAAAAGGGTGGAATCAATTTGTCCTTGGTTACATTCCTTAGAAATAAGGTAAGTTGATAGGCATTCATACCATGCCCTAGGTGCTTGTTTTAATCCATAAAGTGTCTTATTAAGTTTAAAAACGTAGTCAGGTTTTTCTAGATCCTCAAAGCCTGGGGGTTGTCCTACATAGACTTCTTCTTTGATGAACCCATTTAAAAAGGCTGACTTAACGTCCATTTAGTAGAGTTTGAATCCTCTGTGGGATGCAAATGCTAACAGCATTCTAATAGACTCAAGTCTGGCTACTGGGGCATAGGTTTCGTCATAATCTAACCCTTCAACTTGACTGAACCCTTTAGCTACTAAGCGAGCTTTATTTCTAACTATTTCCCCTTGGTCATTTAGTTTATTCCTAAACACCCACTTAGTATCTATAATGGATTTGCCCTCAGGTTTAGGGACTAGTTCCCAGACTTGGTTTCTTTCAAATTGGGCTAACTCCTCTTACATAGCTATGATCCAATCAGGATCAGGTAAGGCTTCCTCTATAGTCCTAGGTTCAATTTTCGAAATTAGTGCGATCTGACTAAGATTTCTATAGGAAGACCTAGTTCTGACTCCTAAGGTTGGATCACCCACAATTTGATCAAAAGGGTGACTAAGTCTGGGTTTCTTGGTTCTTCTAGAACTTGGTTCAGCCTCAGGTCCGGTTGGACGGTTTGATTCAGTATTTTGTTCAACTATTTGGGTTGGTTCAATTATTAGTTCTGTTGATGTAGTAGTTGGTTCAAGAGTTAGTTCCTTTAGAGGTTCATCTAGTGGTTCAACTGATGGTTCAATTGTATGCTCATTTTCCTCTTGATCAATATTTGATGGGTTTAGGTTTTGCTTAGTTTCCTCATCAAAGATTAAATTCGTTGTTTCTTCAATTTTATTAGTTTATTTATTGTAGACCCTATATGCCCTACTTGTTGTTGAATATCCTAAGAATACTCCTGGAGTTGACTTAGACTGAAATTTACCTAGGTAGTCCTTGGTGTTTAGGATATGTACTTTGCACCCGAAGACCCTTAGGTAATGTAGGTTTGGCAGTCTATGGTAATATATTTCATAGGGAGTTTTATTGTGTCTTTTGTTAATTAGGACCCTATTTTGGATATAGCAAGTCGTACTTATTGCTTCTGCCCAAAATTGGTTAGCTAGGTTAAATTCATTGAGCATTGTCCTAGCGGCTTCCTGTAGGGTTCTATTCTTTCTTTCTATTATCCCATTTTGCTGGAGGGTTCTAGGACAAGAAAATTTGTGAATATATCCATTTATTCTACAGAATTCCTCAAACCTTTGATTCTCAAACTCTCCCCCGTGATCATTCCTAAGTCTTTTGATTTTGGTATCATTTTGATTTTCAATTATCTTACATAAGTCAATAAATAGGTTTAGGGTTTCATCCTTAGTTTTTAGGAACCTAACCCAGGTAAACCTAGAGTAGTCATCGATAACAACTAAGCAGTATCGGTTTCCGCTTAGTGACTTGGCTTCATGTGAATCAAATAGGTCAAGGTGCAAGAGCTCAAGTGTGGTTTGAGTTAGGTATGATTGAATTTTCTTGTGATTAGACCTGGTTTGTTTACCTTGATTACATGAGTTACATATCGTGTCTTCATAGTTCTTAATTTTTGGTACTCCTTTAATTAGACCAAGTTGGGTGACTTTTGAAATTAGTCTAACATTAGTGTGACCTAATCTCCTATGCCAGAGGTTGGATTCTTCTAATTGAGTTAAGAGGCATTTAGGTACTAAGGGTAGATTTATAGTATAAACATTATTTTTCCTAGTGCCCTTAAGCATGACTTCTGAGTCTTGAAGGTTTCTAATCAGACAGTCACAGTTGGTAAATGTAACTACATAGCCAGTATCACATAATTGACTTATACTAAGTAAATTAAACTCGAAGTTCTCAACCAAGAGTACCTTTTTAATCAGAAAATCAGATTTAATTTCAATGTTACCTGACCCAATGACTTTGAGTGTAGCATTATTGCCAAATGCTACTGAGCCTAGGTTCTTGAACTTGAGTTTGGTGAATTTCAATTTATCTCCAGTCATGTGTCTGGAGCATCTGCTATCCAACATCCATTGGTCCAAATCTTTATGCTCCTACACATAAAGTATTTATTGATTTGGAGCCAATTAGAATTAAGGATAGCTTAAATTGATTTTCACAACCTATTCTGTCTCACTCAATCTAGTGTTATCAATCACGTTAACCTTATGGGTTTTGTGAGATAGATTTTTAATAGACATGAAGATTTTAATTTGAAATCATGGTTAATTTTAAAAGGTTAAATTGATTTTTTAAAAACATTAATTTAGTTTTAAGTTTATTTTGAAAAGTGGTTGAATCTAAGATTAATTGAAATTTGTGTTAGATTCAAATCTGACAATAGTAAAGTGAATTTGATTTTCAATAATTGGCTTCCAAGTCTTGGTGAGGCACTAGGCCTTCTTTGGCCGTAGCCTTATTGGATCATCAACTCTTTCCTTGACAAAGCCTTTTATTGAAAATTCATCTTCAAGTTACTTCTTGAAAGATTTTGGTCTAACTAGTTTGGGTCTTGGATTGGTAGCTTCGGCTAGTTCCACCATAATGGTTTCCCTAACGTACTATCATCTCACCTCCACCCAATACTAGATTGTTCAAATTTCAACTAAGTCATTTTGCCCTTAGTCTAACCAGTCCTAGATCTAAACATGGTAATTTGCAAAAAGAAATAAACAAGCAAGCATGCAATTAAAGAATTAAGCAAAAAAAAATTATTTAATTATGAAAATTATTTTTATATTGGCTCCCCCTGGACTAAAGCCACGATAATGATTAGGCAAGATGTGAATCTTATCTTTGGGGATCCAATACTGGTTTGGTCCAGCTTGGTTGTTCAAGCAAAGCTTGGGGACCCATGCTTGAACTTTGGCTCTAGGTTGGTTCAATACAGCATAATATGACCATTGTCTCGACTTGGTTCGATATCCTAACCCAGATCGATTAAGAACGGACTTCTATTTTCCAAGGATCATATCAAGACTCTTGGAACCCGAAGTAAATCGTTCTAAAGCCACTCTGAGCTCCTTGACTTGAGTTTTCAAAGAGGAGTTCTCTTTCTCAAGCTTTTCAACTTGAGTAGAGTTTCCTTCTTGAACCTTCTCAGTCAAGGATCTAAAGTCGGCTTCCTCTTTCAGGAGTTTTACTTCCTGTCGGAGGGATTCGGCCTGGATTTTGGCTTTTGCCAGGTTACGAGATAAATACGTAATTATTTAGATAACTCAACTTCGGAATAACCTCTTACCGTTATTTGGTTGTTTTCTGAGATTGTGAGCCTTCCATCATTTGGCTCCGATTCCGATCCGGTGTCGATGTCTTCCAAAGCGGTTAAAGCGAGAAGATTTGATTGTGGGGCCTCTTCTTCTTCTTCGGAGGATGATTCGTCTCAAGTGGCTTGGAGAGCCTTCTTCCTTCGAGCCTTCTTGGCTTCCTTCAGATTGGGGTATTCTGACTTGTAATGACCCTTCTTGTTGCATTCATAGCAGGTGACATTTATTTTGCCTTTTGAAGTTTAAGGTTCAGCTGGATCTTCCTTTCGTCGGCTCGCTTTCTTTCTGTTGGTTTGATGTTTCATCTCCTTGTAGTAGTCCCGAGCTAGCCGCACCAACTTGGGTCGATCCCCTTCACTATCTTTTGAGTCTGTTTCCGAGTCAGACTCGGGTGCCGATTGAGGCTTCTTCTTGGCGACCTTTCCTTGGGATTTACCTACAATAAAGGCAATACTTTTCTCGGCCATAGTGCAGTTAGTCTGTTCATGTAATTCTAATTCTGAAAAAAGTTCATCTAATTTAATTTTTGAAAGGTCCCTGGAAACCTTGTAAGCATCTACCATCGATGCCCACAGAGTATTCCTTGGGAAGGCGTTTAAGGTATACCTGATTAGGTCACGGTTCTCTACCTTATGACCTATTGTGTGCAGTCCGTTCATCAGCTCCTGGATTCTGGCGTGGAGTTGTGCTGCTGATGCGCCTTCGTTCATTTTTATTGTGTAGAGTCTGTTCAGCAACAGATCTCTTTTGCTGATTCTGGTGTCGGAGGTACCTTCGTGCAGCTCAATCAGCTTGCTCCAAAGTTCTTTGGCACTATTGAAAGGACCCACTCAGTTCAGCTCTTCCTTGGTCAATCTGCACTGCAAAGTCTAGGTTGCCTTTACATCAGCCTCGATCTTCTTCTTCAGCGAGGCGTCCCATTCAGAGTAGTGTTGTGCCACTCCTTCTGCATTCTTGGGGATCTCAAGACCAGATTGGATAATTATCCACATATCCACCTGAGTTTTCAGGTGGACTTCCATCCTGCTATTCCAGTAGGAGAAATCTTCTCCACTGAAAAGTGGTGGTCTGGCTGTGCTGGAACCCTCTTGCATGACCATAATAATTTCTAAAAAAACAAAAACAGAGAAAACTTGTTCCAAGACTTGGTCTTGGATTAGTAGTGCGGAAGAAAATTAATAAAGATGAAGAACGATCGAGTGGTGTTGCACCAACCTCGATTAACGAGAAAAATTCGAAGAAAAGAAAAAAAATTAAAATAATTTCATAAAATCTGAAAAAACTCTCAAATTGGTGGTTGCACTAAATTTGAGCTACCCGCTCTGTACCACTTGTTGGATCGGAGAAAACGATAGAGGGGGAGTGAATATTGTTATAAAATTATCGGAATACTAGAGAAGATACGCAGCGGAAAATAACAAAAGCAACGCAAACACAAGTCGGTTTTACTTGGTTCGGAGTCGCAGTCGACTCCTACTCCAAGGCCCACGGTCCTTGACCGTTTACTTTGGGCAATTCTATATTCGAAAAAACTTTTACAAATTGATAGTACAGATATAGAATTAGAAATTGAATTAACAACACTTTCATAATTTAAAGTTTTACCGATGCGCGAGGTGGATCGAATTTCAGAGCAGAGGATCGTCGTCGGTGCTAGAATCTCGAAGTCGAACATTGTCGGAGCGCAGCACTTGAGCGAAAGTGTCTAGAGCGTTGAGAGCAATGGATGTTGAAGCCTTGGGGGTGAACCCCCTTTTATAGCACCCATACGGGCGCCTGTGTCGATGGGGGCGCCTAACACATGGCCTTCCCTGCGCGGTCTCTTATCCGCAGACTCGATTAGCGCTTATCCATCTCCACTTGGGCGCCTGAGCTGATGGGGGCGCCTGTGATCTCACGGGCGCCTGAGCTGACTCAATCCAGAGGCTTCGTGGCTATTTGCTTCGCTTGCTTCTGTTTTGCCTTTGCACTTGGGCGCCCGTATCCATCCGGGCGCATGTATGCATCCGGGCGCCTAACCCCAGTAAGGTGCCTCACTCCATTGAGGCGCCTAGTTGCAGAAAACCAGTCCTTCGATCCCTACAATCAAGGTTAGTTCCAAAAACAAAGAAGCAAAACATATTAGCCTTTATTTACAGCCTAAGTTGTCTTGGTTCTGTCTTCGAGTCTCCCAAATGAAACCCTAGGTCGAACCGGCGCCTACTGTTCCCTCGACGGGGAACGCGTCCTCACCTACTCCTCTCAGGAGAGTTTACCTTTTGCCAACCGGCTCCTCCGGTTGGACTTTTGCCCAATGCACCTGACCAAGTCTTCGTGCCCAACTTCAGGTCAGGTCTTCGTGCCCAACTTCCGGTCAGGTCTTCGGTGCTCAGCCCATTGCCAGGACTTCTTGCCTAGTCCTCGACCAGGACTTCTTTGCCCAACTTCTGGTCAGGTCTTCGTGCCCAGTCCTCGACCAGGACTTCTTTGCCTAGCCCTTTGCCAGGACTTCTTGCCTAGTGTACCTAGGCCTTTTCCTGCACACTCAGTAAGCTTGTTAGATCATAACACCACCTTAACTTCTGAACCCTTTGCCATTATCAAAACCCAGGTTTGACTTAGGTGTTGCCTGCACCAACAGTGGCAACCTGTCAGCTCGGCTTCGCAACCACAAGAAGAAACCCCATCTGGGGTGCCTGTATCAACACAGGCGCCTGTGTTCTCGGGCGCCTGAGCCATCTAAGGTGCTTAGGATGCAGAAACTCGAACCTCTTGCTCCTGAACCAGGGTTAGTTCTAGAACAACAATAATAATAAAAAATCAAGTATAAATAACAGTCTGCGCTGTCTTAGTTCTAACTTTGGGTTTCCAAATGGAACCCTAGATTGAACCGACGCCTACTGTTCCCTCTTCCGGGGAACGCGTCCTCACCTACTCTACTCTGGAGAAGTTACCTTTCGCCAACCAGCTCCTCCGGTTGGACTTTTGCTCGGCCTCCGAGACTGTCGGATCTAAAGATATACGTTCCTCTACCCGTCTCTACTTCTGTCTACAGCTCCCGCCCGGTTAAGACTTCTGCCCGATCTTCTAGATCAGGACTTTGGTGCCCAGTCCATGACCAGGACTTATTGCCCAACCCCCGGTCAGGTCTTCAGTGCCCAGTCCATGACCACGACTTATTGCTCAACCCTGCAAGTCAAAACTTAGTGCCTAGCTTACCTAGGACTTTCCTGCACTCTTAACAGATTCATTAGATAACACCTTAATCTTAACTTTAAACCCTTTACCATTATCAAAACCCAAGTTCAATCTGGTGCTTCCGGCACCAACAATCTCTCCCTTTTTGATCTGTGACAACCTAGTTCAAAAGTTAAGTTAAAACAGAAACAAGACGGTGTATTTAAAACAGACATATTTCCTCTCTTTCCCCCTTTAAAAAATATTTTTTGAAAAGAATGCATAAAGATCCCCCTTGATTAAAAATTCTCCCCCTGAAGCTTTCGTAAACATGCAGTTTTTCAAAAAAACTTTTGATTGAGGATACCCATTTTGAGGAAAAGGTTAAAGTTGAAGTCTTAAAAATGAGAAAAGAGACAGAAAGCTTTTAGACTTTATTTTTTAAACAACCTCCTTAAAAAAAAGTGTTCCTTTTTCAGAAATATAGTTTAGCTTTTGAAAAGGGAATTTTTCATCTACTTTTGAAAACTGACTCTTGAAGAACTTTTGAAGTTTGAAAAAATTAAGACACCTTTTGAGAAAAATTTGATTTGAAAAAAAAATTAACTTTACACTTTACAAAAAAATTTTAACTTTTCTTACTTGAAAAGGAAATTTTTCAGCTACTTTTGAAAAACTTCTTTTGAGAAGGATTTTTTTTGAAAAAAAATTTAACTTTACACTTTAAAAAAATTTTAACTTCACTAAAAAATTTAACTTTACTTTTTCTTTTCTTACTCTCCCCCTTTGCCATATATCAAAAAAAACATATTTGAACATGAAAAAAATAGTGTATCAGAGCCAGTTTATTTTGCAAAACTGAATTTTAAACGCATATTGAACCAATCCTAGTGAGTCCAAACAAAAAACAAATAAACTAAATTGAACTTGTTCGGTCTCTGTCTAACCTAGTTAGCTACTTACTAACTGTTATATAACAGCAGCTTTCACTAGGGTTAGTCAAGTTAAGTGGTCTGATCAAGTTAAATTTTCTAAGCTTGAACACCTAGCTTGATTGTTGTTCAATTGTATTTATCACCCCAACTGCTCTTGATGCACTGACTTAAAGCATCTTGAGTCAAGGCATAGACATAAGCATCTCAACCCAGTCTAGGTTATCAATCAAAGTGTCCTAATGTGCTTATGAGATGCTGGCTTCTAGATCTATAGAAGCATGCAATTCTAGGGTTAAGTCCTAGGCTAAGTTCATTGCGTAGAAAACCCCTAGTTTTAAAAAGTGGATAATTTTTATTGAAAAAATCTATGTCGGAAAGAAAATTTTTAAACTTCATGACTTAATAAGAAAATAATTTTTCTAAAAATATGAAATACTAGTTTAAAAAAATTAAAAAATAAATGAAAACAGTCATATTCTACTAAGCACATCCTTAACTGCCTTCTTAGTAAGCTAAACTCAGACTCAGATAAGGGTTTGGTAAAAATGTCAACTAGATTAGATTTTGAGTCTACATGTGTAAGTATGATTTCTCCCCAGGCTACGTGATCCCTAACAAAATGATGTTTTACTTCAATGTGTTGGGTTCGGGAGTGATGAATAGGATTTTTTGTAAGATTGATCGAGCTTATGTTGTCAATCAATACTTTAGTTTGGGCATAGTCTAGCTTGAAATCCTTAAGGGTGTGCATCATCCATAACAGTTATGCTGCACACCCTCCTAGGGCAACATATTCTGCTTTTGTTGTGGATAAGGCAACACAGTGTTGCTTTCTGCTGCACCAGGTGACTAGACTATGTCCTAGTAATTGGCAACTCCCACTTGTACTTTTTCTATCTAGTTTACACTCGGCACAGTCTGAGTCAGAGTATCCTGATAATTCAAAGTTGGAGATCCTAGGATACCAAATACCTACATTTAGGGTACCCTTTATGTACCTAAGGATTCTCTTTACGGCAGCTAGGTGAGACTCCTTAGCACAGGTTTGGTATCTCGGGCACATTCCCACTACAAACAGGATGTCAAGTCTACTAGCAGTTAGGTATAGTAAACTACCTATCATACTTCTATATTGTTTTAAATCAACTGACTTACCTTCAGGGTCATTGTCTATTTTTGCATTTATGGCCATGGGAGTACCTAAATCCTTAGAGTTTTCCATTTTAAATTTTTTGATTAATTCTTTTGCATATTTTGACTAATGAACGTAGTTACCATCCCTGGTTTATTTTATTTGGAGACCTAGGAAATTATGTCATCTACTAGGCTCATTTCAAATTCACTTTCCATAATCTTAACAAAATCTTTTAAAAAGTTAGTATTAGTTGACCCAAAAATTATGTCATCTACGTAGATTTGGGCTATAAAAATATCTTTTTCTAAGGTTTTAACAAACAGGGTTGAGTCAATTTAAGCTTGGTTAAATCCCTTAGAAATCAGGTACGTGGATAGTCTTTCATACCAGGCCCTAGGTGCTTGTTTTAACCCATAAAGGGTTTTCCTAAGTTTGAACACATGCTTGGGATTGTCTAAGTCCTCAAATCCTGGGGGCTGCTGATAGATTCCATTTTATTGATTATTTGAGTTGCTAAAATCCCTGTTTGATCTATGTTTTTATTGCTAAAATTGTGAAATTGCCTAGGTTTTAGAACTTATTCATATTTTGGACTTAAATGCAAAATGACACATATTTGAGTTAATTGGCCACTAAATTCTTGATTTAATTTTTGTAGGCATCAAGGTTCAAGGATCTAGGGCATATTGGGTCAAACTCGAGTTGGAAGTGGCCCGGATCAGATTATCAAGATCACGATTAAATCTGGGCCGTTCGATTCGAAAGCGGCTAGATCTGAGCCATCCGGGATGATCTGAAGCCATCCGAGCTAGGGCTAGGGTTGATCAAGCACCCTGATCAAGATCTGAAGGTTTCACCACAATCAGAGCTCAATCAACCGTTGGATCAAGCTTGGAGAGCTCTAGATCATCCATTCAAAGATTAGCTTGATCTGGACCATCCGTTGCAAATCTGGAGGATCCGAGCTACCACGAGGCAGATCCTGACCCCAGATCATCATCATCAAAGTTTGGCTCAAATCAGATCAAGATCAGCTGTTGGATTGAAGCAAATCAATCTGGACCGTCCATGCTTAGTTATTTAAGGAAAAATTGCCGCAGCTCTTCCCTATCGCGTCTTCGCCGCTACAGTGTCTTCCCTTCCGTGTGTTCTTCGTGTTCTTGCGTTTTTCTCTCCATCCGAAGGCGTGATCCCTCGACTCTTGATTCAGAGCTAGTGCTAGGTCGTCGAGGAAGCCATCAGTGAAGTTTCCGGATCAGATTTGCTCAATTCGCAGTACTGTTGAGAGGTTTCCGCAGTTCTGGTCACTTGGCATCTTTTGATCGGCTGTGCTCGATCACACCCCAACTGAGCTATCTAGAGGGGTTCCCTAGAGAGCTTAGATCATCATCCATCCATTTTCGCACACCGATGCAGCCGAAATGAAGATTCCGAGTGG